>PYHX02000413.1:8692733-9023660 GCA_004302925.2 Cochliomyia hominivorax
ATGAGAAGCAACAACAAAATACCTCCTCTTACCCTCTTTTCAGACTCAAATGTCTCAAAACGGGAACCAGAAAAAAAGTCCTCCATCATCGTCTTCATCATCCTCGTTTTACCTAAAAATAAATATAAAATAGTTAAACGGATATTTGTTGTGCCATAAGGGTCGATAAACCAACCATTCAACCAGCAACATAACAACAAATAGTTGCTTTAATCTCATGTATTGCCAACAGTTGAAGTAGCAGCACAACAACCTTTTGCAATCAGCAATCAAATTATAAGAATGACAAATAAATACAGAAGTTAAAGAATTCGTAAACGATTCAAAAGGAAAGGAAAATCAACTAAAGATAAAATGGAAATTGTAATTATAAGAGATTTTCCAGGAAAATGAGAAAATGTGAGAAAAGTACAAATTTTAATGAAGCATTTAAGGTACCATTTTTGGTACTAATTTGAAGTAATAAAAAATTTGAAAACTTTTTTTGATAGAGATGAAAATGATATAAAAAGTGGTTCAGGTGGTGGTTGGGAGTCACACCTTAACGTCCATTTTTTGGTAAACTTGATTTAATATTTCTTTATCTCAGTGTTCCAATGACAAATTCCAGCATGAATTAGCACTTTAGGAAAGAGGACATTTAAATCATATTGTCTTTTAGTTATCGTAATCAAATCGGAAGAATTAATACTTTTAGATTTGTGCATTCATAGTTCTGCTGTGAGACCGAGTTGTGCTATATTTTCCCTCAGGAATATTGAATTAATATTGGAATTTACACTCTCAAGAGGTCTTATTTCCAGAGTTAATGTTTACTGATATATGAGCATACTGCAATTAAGATGGAGAATCATTTAACTTATCAATCTCGAGGAGAGAACATTTCTATCAAGTTGGATGCCATTAAGGACATTTGATTGATCCAGCTTAAATATCAGAGTTATCTGAGTTCGAATATAAGGAATTGGAGGCATTACTCAACAATGATTTCATTATCATCGGTGTTACCAAACAATCCCAGTGTTTAAAAGCGAATTATTGGTATACAAAGTAATTTAAGACATACTCGGCCAAAGTTTTGACCACGAAGCTACAGCTGTTTCAATCGGAAGCTTTTTCTCAGGAGAATACAAAAACCGAACTGTTTCAACAACAATGCACAACCAGCACAAGGACGTTAATAAAAGTTTAAAAATCATAGTCGATGGAGTCCAAATTCCTTCCGTTTACCTCAGCTCATGCCACTGCAATCATGCATACATTGATAAGTCAGAATAAGGTCCTCAAAGCACTAGCTGGCAGTACAAGGGGAATGGATAACGAAACCTTATTCGACTGTTAACAACCTGAAGATCTTAAGGGCTACATTTGATAGTTTATTAACAGGTTTAGCTCATGCCCTGCAATCACACATAAATTGCGGAATTAGGAATAAGATCCTCAAAGCTATAGTCGGCATTACCTGGGTTATGGGTAATATATAAGACGATTGGCCAATCAGTAAATAAATTATATTACTTTGCAGACTTATAACCGGTGCAGACATATTCAAAGTTGCCAAAACTTAGCCTAAGGAATCGTAACAGGCTGTACACAAAATGTCCCCAAAAAAACACCATCTATTTGAGGAAATGAAAATCCTACCGTTATGGAATGCAATGAGATAGTCCGTTATCGGGCGTCATTCTAAAACAAAATAAGGCAGATAAAGTTTGTTCGATACAATTTGGAAAGAATCTTCAAATTTATCAATAGCATCCATTTGATCGGGTTTCGTATATGACAGCATTAAATGACATTCACAGAGATGCCACAAACTATGAGGTTTTAAATTACTGTATTAATATCTTATCTTCTGCGATTTACAAGTGCAGTTCAGGCACGATAACACACTGCAAAACTAACCTTATCTCTCTCAGTCCATAATACCTGTGGAGTTATGGAATAGAGATTCCATAATCTATTGGTCTTAAGTTAAACCAAAGAAGACTCCATTGAACATACTCTGCTGCTGTTCACAACTAATAGTTCGGGTACAACTGACATCAGGTGAAGCAAAGGGGCTCAAACATAGGGCTCGCAAGTGGCCAAGGACCACATTTTAAAGAACATTTGTTTAAATGTTAAGCTCTCTCTACCCCTTTCAGTCCAAAAAACCTATGGACTCATCCAAAAGAGGTATCGTATTATAAGCTGCTGGAATAGTATTATACGGTTACGGAGGAAACTCATTGATGGTAATTGATTCCTTTTAAAAACGCTTTAATCTTCGGTTTTTAGAACTTTTGCAAACTGTGGATAAGAAGTTTGGGCTAAAATAGATGTGATATAACTCAACCTTTGTCTCTGATACAGAATTTGGATGTTTCCAAATTTTTCATCTTTCGGCAACATGTTGCATAGATTGCCCAACACTATTTTGAAAATTCTAGATAGGACTCACATCATCAAACTCGCTTACTAATCTTAAATCAATTTCAACGTTGTTGTAATATTCCATCCATTTAAAATTGAAAGGCTCCATAATAACATTCAGCCTGATGGAAGGATGGACTTTGTTTCAACTAGTGGAGAATATGATCTTAAACCGATTGTCTTAAGCGAGTGAATTGTACTATTTTTCCATATATTTTCATCTTAGAATTTGAAAAAAATGTACTCAAAAATTACTCCTTAAAGTAGGCTATACAAATTGTATCCCTTGTATCCCTTTAAGTACATAAATATATTTATGTAAAGGTATAATTAATTACATTAGTATTTGTATTTGTGTGTTACATATAAATATGTTCGTTGTATAAGTGTTTGTGAAGTGAATGAATAAATGAAAACATTTTGTAAACCTTAAGTGATCAATTAAATTTACTACTAACTATATCAACAATTATACACAGACACAGACACACTTGCACAACCACACATACATATACTCAAACACTACAAACATAAATTAACATATACATATTAATGTATATATTTGTGTGTGTGTGTGAGTGTATTGAGTGTAGAAAATTTACAAGACCTGCAATCAATATGAGATTGTAAATTATACGCATTATTTAACGCCCACATGATGATGTATGATTCTGGTTAAGTCATCTATTTTATGAATGTGTATGTTTGTGTGTGTTTGCTATTTGATGTCTTCTATTTGTGGATATGATATGTATGTATATAATTTTACTACTGATAATTGGTTTTCATCTTTAAATACAAATATTTTACGTAAATAAAATTAAGTAATAAAATTTGTTACTTAAAGTAATTTTGTGTTCGCATTACGAAGATTATTTATTTACCAAAAAAATTGTTATAAATTTATGTATGTATGTGTATTAGGTAATCATATGTGTAAATTTATTATGTATTTTCTTTAATACACTTATGTGTGTACATCGGTTTGTGAGGATAAATATAAATTGAGAATTTTTGTTTAATTTGTTAACTGCAGAGTATGTAAAAGTTTGAAGCGAAATCTTTATTTTAAAATGATCTTAATTTTTACTCTTCTTTGAAGATTTAAGAATATTCAGAAAAATAAAACTCTTTATCGATTAAAATTTGTATCTTTATTTTTTCTATTATGATCCGTGCAAATACATCCCTGTTTCAGTTGAATGAAAAACATTTTAGACCGCTACACACGACTTCAAAAAATTTTTTGTGAATTATTCCTTTTTTGAGCTCTTTTTCGATTTCGATTTTCACTATCTTTATTTTTATCATTTTTCAAAATTAAACTTTTTTCAAAGAGCGATAAACTCTTTTGTAAAAATTTATATTAAACTCTTTGAAGGATCCGATCTTACGAAGAATGGAAAAAGTCCGAAACTTTTACCTTGTTATTGTTTAATTTGAAATGCTTTTACTAATTAAGTATCGAAGATTTAATTTGTTTAAGTGAGGAAAAGAGGATCATTAATTTGGCTTCATTTCATTGTTTAATTGACCGAAAATTCTTTAATTTGGTAAACTGTTCAAAAAATAGAAGTTACAGTTTTCTTCTGGCTAAAGAATTCTTATGAAATACAAAGATTATTTTTTATTGAACTGAGTTAGTAATTCCATATGTGAAGGGTGGTCGAGTCAAAATGCAAAATGTAAATTGAATCGATTTTAACGAAATTTTTGTTCCTCATGTAATTCTAAAGGCTCAGGTAGCTCTTAAAAGCCCAAGGAAGGCCTTCAATTTAAGAGTGCTTCTTTAACTGAAACCTCGAATTGTCCGTGTAAAATTGTGATTATTGTAGAAGCAATATTTTTTAAGTGACAAGATGACAGGTCAGAATAAAAAAGTGGACACATTATGAATGAAAGCAGTCTTTTTTTCTTAAGATTCCTTGATGTAAAATTCGGTATTTATTCCTGTCATTATGGTAAACAAACCCTTGAGTGGTACATTGTTGTTCTTGTGTCTCTCAAGGGCTTGTTTACCACAGTGAGAGCATGCACAGACAGAGCAAAAATAAGTGCATAAATGATGATTTAAATTTCAGTATTATCTGGTTTTTTTATAGCAACTGCATATTGGATGCCATAGCAAGAACTTTTGGAACTTTTCAGGTCATAAACATTTCTTCAACATTCCCCTGAACATCAGCAACATACAATTTTTCATCATGAAGTTGTCAAAACTCTGGCAGAACATTGAATTCGTCATATATTATGCAGCAAGAAAATAATAATTCTTTAGAAAACTTGACTTCAATTCCTGTGTTCTGTGTTAGCCCTATCAGGCCCTTTTGGAGCTTTGTATGTTTTTAAACCTGAATTAGATTTAACTTTTCGTACCAAATGGTCTGAGCACTGAGCGAAACGGAATCCTTTACCACCAGATGTGTTGGAAGCTCTCATGAAAATGCTTTCAATTTTTTAGCTTTAGAAACGCCATGTGGATCATTCTTCCTACTTGAAACAGATTTTCTATCAACGGACAAATTGTTCGTGTATTGTTTTATAATTTTGGAATTAGTTTGACAGCAGAACTTTGAATACTTGATCAACTGATGTGATTTTCAAAGGTGACTTGATAACAAATCAAATAAAACTATAAAACATGTAAAGGTCTCGGTCAAAGACCTAAATAAGGCTGTTCTCTAAAGGTCTCATGAGATTATGTGGGATGAAAAGTATTATTTTCGTTTTTCTTTTACAACTCTGACATCAAAATCTTAATTTTCTACTAAAAATGTTTTATTAAATATTGTTTCATTGTCTCGTCCGCCTTTTAATGTCTTCGATGAAAAATCACAATTTTCCATTTATTGTATTTAACAAAAAACGAACGATGTGAATATGAAACTATAAAGGCGTTTTAGTCGTATCTATAAAGAACATATTTTACCACAATAAAACCAACACACACGTACTCACACATATCTACACATTTACACTAAATCGAAATTCACTTCTCGTTACAATATTTTTTAAAACAAAAAGTGTTCATATTCCGTTACATATAAACGTATGAAGATATCTTATATATGTGTGTGTACATATCTGTGTGTAAAACATGAAAATGCCTAAATGTCTGACCAGCATTTATCCATTCACAAAAACTAAAAGAACACAAAAGAGGAATACAAAAAAATGAAATGAAAAGAAAATCGGATCAAGTGTATAGGAAGACAACAAAACTATTATCAATATCGAGGAATATACCAATACAATAACAAACACTATTAATATGTAAATTATGCCAGTTACACATCTGCACAGTGGCTAAGAAATTGATTCTATTGAGAAAATATTTTGATATCATTTAATAGTAAATATATTGAGTATAAAGTGGGCAAGAAATTGTATCAAAATAATTGTAATTGTGGGTCATGGCATAGTATCAAAAAAGAGATGATTTTTGAGTTTGAGCTTTTGAAAGTTGAAAGGAATTAAACAAATTTCACTATCTTAAGAAAGCTTTAAGTGTAACCTTTTATACCATATACAGTTTCATACCTTTTTGCCGCAGTTTGTTGAACACGCTTTTCATCTGAATAAAAGAACTACAAATGTGATTTCTTTTTAATTTAAGTTTTCCTTTGGAATAAAGCTCTAAAAGATACATATGCAATATAACGATGTATAATACATCGTTCTATAATTCATTTAAGTACCATGCAAATAATCAATCGGAGTCGAGTTTTTAGCTCACAAAAGTAAAAAATATAAGATCGCTTTCACGAAATCTGACTCAAAAAATCTTACGTGGAACGATACGTAACGGATCACAGCTCTTATACATCATAGATGTATTTATCTGGATTATAGTTAAACCGTTTGCTCTCCCAAAGAGGATTTTTGGCTTAAAATTTATATTTTCATAGATCCTACGTGCTTTACAAAAATTTTAAAACAAAATTGCTTTTCGATATTATTATCGACCCTATAGCATGATGCACGCATCATAACTTATGGAACGTCCCTCGTAGAATTTGATTTTACGACTTATTTATATTAAATATTTTCATCGTTCTCAAAAATATGAGCGATTTAGGCCATTTGATGCGATTTTTGGGCTTATAAGAGGACCATAGGTAATTATGGATCGATCATAAACCTTATGAATATATGAAACCGTTTAAAAGTTGTTTTAGTCAGAATGGAATCAGTTGGAACTTTGAAATCACAAAATTTAACTTTTGAAATTCTCCCAAAAAGGTGTCATCAGTTATTATCGGATGTATCTATTTTTTGTTCTGAACTTTTTAATAAGTTTACTGTTTTATAGGGAAATCTTAACGGGAATATGTGTATACTTAATTCGGATGCACTTGGACAAAGATCTACGCACAAGTCCTATCCAAAGTAGATTAAGTAAACAAATTAACTTTTTTGTTAAGTTCTCAAATCGCTTAACTGGAAGAATAATTTGATGATTCCAGCGATTTGAGCTCTTGAGCTACATTTATAAGATGAAGGCCTAAAAAATATTTTAGGTCTTCATCTTCAATGAAAAAGGTCAAATTTTTAAACTCGATTTCTACGGGTTGGGATTTTGAGTATTTCTGCATGGAAAAGTATGCAAAGTATGGATGAATTAGACATTTTCTAAAGCAACTGTGAAGAATCATTGACAGCGCCTCTGCCAAGAGATAAGAACTGGTACTCCAAAATCAACTCTAAGATACTTCATCTCTAAACATATGAAATTTCTTTAAAATATCTCAAATGTAAGAATTATTTTAAAAAAATCTATTTGGACGGAAGGACTTTGTTAAACTGATTTGTAGAGTGATAATGATTTGAAAGTGGTGCCAACAATTTTTTCCGTTTTTAACATCTGTGTAAACGAATAATACCTAAACTTATTCCGATATAAATATTTTTATTCGTTTTAAAAGTAACGTATTTTTTGCTACTAAAAATTGATTCTGACCCACTGTGTTACGTTCTGTAATATAAGTATTATGCGTATGTATATGTGTGTGTGTGTGTGTGCGGGTGATTGTCTGTTTGTCGAGTATCAAATGTATGGGTTTATAAGTGAATGTATCATTTAACTAACTGGATCCAATATGATTCATTTAATTTCGAAATATTGTTTTTTACACATCTTTATTTGTGTAAGAATGTATGTAATATCTATACACATATACACAGACATATGTACGTGGGTGTATTGTGTAAATTGTTTTATTTTCTTTCACTTCCCCCACTTCTTCATCACTTCCTATAAGAATGAAATGAAGCAAAAATTAAAAAAAAAAGAAAATGAAATATAAAATTTCCTTTTTTTATTTTAGGTCTTGATCCAGTATCAGTTAGTCGATGTTAGGTTTGGTTTGGTATTGTACTAGTTCTACAAGTACAATACATTGATTGTTTTTGTAATATTTGTTTTTTTTCTTGGTGTTTTTGTTTTGTTATTATTGTTTTTTGTTAGACCTCTTTTTTGTTCAATTTAGTATAGATTTGTTAAGTACGTAACAAGAGATTTGTTGAAGTGCGTTTTCCTTTTATTCAATTATTTTATTCAAAGAATAGAATTTCAGAACAAAAATCTAAATAGAAAAGAAGAGAAAAACTAAAATACAAACACACGTTTAGAAATATATCTGTATGGGTGTTTATAGTATACAATTTCCTTCTCATTTTATTTAAATGTATAAATATGTTTAGTATACTTTTAGGCGTGTGTGTGTATGTGAGTGTTACTGGTTTGCTTCAGTGTAAAACCATATAAAGGAGCAGTGTAAACTTCATATAATTTTCCCTTTTTTTAATTCAGTATTTTTTTATTGTTTTTGTTTTATATGTATTTCAAGCACACAAGTGTAAAATTATCCTCTTTAGATTATTATTAAAAGGAATTATTAAACTATTTGTTAAGTGGGCAAAAAGGAATTGAAAATGTTAAACGGTGGAGGGGAGAGGAAAGAAGAAAAGAGAACATTAAACCAGATCATGCCGTCATGTGTTAAAACGAAGTACCCTTTCGTAAGCTTAATTTTAGAACAAAAAACCATTGAATGAAATAAAGTTCATATAATTCTTTTGTACTTAACAATTTTTAATTTCTCTCGTTATGCCCTACACTATCGTAGGTGGTTGGGAAAGGCATAATACTCCAACCACATGCTGATGTACGGAAAAATTGTGTTATGACCACCTTTAAGTATACCGTTCGACTCAGTATACCGTTCGACTTAGTATACCGTTAAAGTCGATTTAACGATATCCGTCCGTCCGGCTAGCTGACCATATAACAGTTGTGAACACTCTACAGGTCGCAATTATTGAGATATCTTGATGAAATTTGGTACATTATTTTCATTATTTTATATTGGTCCAAGAACGAAACCTATTGAAACCGGTCATGTTCGGTTTATTGCTTCAGGTACCTTCCATACAAATGTACTCACGGAATGAGGTTTTAAGCTCATAAAAGTCCTAAATATAAAGCGATTTTTGCATAATATGACTTATTATATTATGTTCAAAATAGATGTCGAAAATTTTGAAGTTTTGAGAGATTCCGTCAATTGCTTCACATAGGTCCCATACAAGCCCTCCTTCCAAATAGCACTTTGAAGGGCATAAATCTTACATATGTGTTGGTTTTGTAATAATGATTTGGTGAATTTATGATAAATATAAGCACAAGTTTATGTGTAAAAGACGGTCGGTCCATAATTTTTCTGTAGCTTCCATTTATCCCTCTTCAAAAAGTCATTTTAAAAGGAATAAATTTCACATAAATGTTAGTTTAACTATAATGTGGCCTACATTTAAGAATAAATCAGAAAAAAAATTATACGAGGGTCAATATTTCCTCATAACTACTATTTATAACCGACCAACTAACATAGAGAAATATACGAGGGTCGAGCATTATTTCCTCATAACTACTATTTATAACCGACCAATTAATTAACAAAAAGAAATATACGAGGGTCGAGCATTATTTCCTCATAAGTACTTTTTATAACCAACCAACCAACAAAAAGAAATATACGAGGGTCGAGCATTATTTCCTCATAACTACTATTTATAACCAACATTGTGGTGTAGGTTATTACACAGTCCGGCATGACCGACTACAACATTCATACTTATTTTTTTTCACTTTTTTTATTTGAACCGATTATATCAATTTGGTACTTTTAATGGTTATTTATTTTGTTGTAGCTGAAAAAGCTACTTAAAATCTAGTGCTCTTGAATTAAAACAAAAAGAAAAGAACTTGTAGTAAAAAAAGAACACTATTTAGTGAAAAGAAATTGTTAGTGTAATCGGTCAATGCCATAATCTATCATATGGTTAATGGTAAAAGTTGTTGTTGTTGTTATTTTTGTTTTAGATATATCTATTGAGAACTAAAGCAGAAAAGCAAAATCTATAATAATTTCCTTTTTTTGTTTTGCTGTTGTTGCAACAAAAGATTTTATAATCCGATAAAAGAAAAGAGATTAATTTTAATAAATAATAAATGATCATAAATTGGTCTGAGAAATTTTGGCAATTTGATTCGTTAATTAAGATTATTTAAAAAAATGAGAGAATGATGAATTGAAGGGATTGCAAATGTGGCAGCGGTATTTAAAAAAAATGATTATGATTTGTAATATTTTGTTGGTGGAGATGATGAATTTGCTTTTATAATTTTCAAAGTATTGAAATTTTATTAACTTCAAAATTTCTGTTTTTTAAAAGCGATTAATTAATTTAGTCTTTTGATGTGTAACGTCTTAAATACAATCATAAATTTGATATTTAAATCAGCAGCCGACCCAGAGTAATTTCCACACTTTGTGCTTGTGTATGTGAGAACTGTTCATAATTTTCTTTTTAAGTACACAGAAAAAAATTCTTACAAAATGATCATAAAAATGTCGTTTTTTCTAATAAAAATAACATTATTTTTCTGCTTGAAATAAAATTAATATTTAGAAGATCATACATCCATATTTCGTTGAGCTTTTCTTTTAGTGTATTTTAGAAATTATCCAGACTGAATGAATTTTTAAAAATTTATGAGCATATAAGTGTGAATACATAAAGAGTACAAAAGGCTACGGCCATAAATTTAAATGTGTCTGAAATTTCTGTATAATATTCAATGGGGCATTTTGGACTGACTTAATGAATCCACATGAAATTTAACATATTAATAGCAGACTAGTGTACCATTCAAACTTTGGCAGTTTGAATACCATATGGGCTCCATGGGCAGAAGTATAGAGTTTAAAAGCTTCATATTTCTGGAGATTTGAATGGAACTAACTTGATTTCTTATGCAAAATTTCTTAGAAATACAAATATTTAAAAATTTTTCAGTTAGAAAGAAATGAACGAAGTTCGGACTACATATTACGAATTTTGAAGATGTAATATGTGTCCGAGATGATGAATGATCGGGGATATCAGATGTTAATATCACGTTTGAAAATTTATCCAAGAACAAAATAGAGTTATTGTGAAACCATTAAAAACGACATATTGTTACATACAAAATATAGAATGGACTGTTTTTGTGGTATGACAAAATGTTTTTTTCTGGAAATCACAACTAAAAGTATGTTGTTTTGACTGTGACTGTTATGTCTTTTTTTGATCCATCCAAATGTTTAGTTTTCTTCCGTATTAAAATTTACCCCTATTGAATATCGAAAACATCGCCCATAAACTTCTATCAACTGTCGATAACTTTCAGAATCAGTTTCTTCCCGCAAAAAAAAAAAATTGTTTTATACAAGAAGTTTCACATTTCGATGATTGAAAATAATTTACACTTCAGCATCTTTATAATTCTGAATTATATTGACAACTGTCTGCCCCAAATAAAAACAAAACCACTAAACTTAGAGTTTTAATTGTTTTATTTGAATGGAATTATTATTACAATTTTTTAGTTTCAATAATGAGGTTTTGCGCACAGATAGACTTTTTGAAACTTAATCGGAAACTTTCGCCAAGAACGGACGAAAAGTAAAATTTTACACTTTGGAAGCTAAATATCTCGGTTAAAAAATCGTTTTAGATATTTTTATGATCCAAGATGATCACCTTGAGGACCTTGAGGACCGACCCCCGTTAAGTTCCCAAAGTTGAAACTCACCTACACTTCTACTGTCACAATGTGAAATTTCATTAATAACATTAAAACAGTTTGACGCAGACCTTTGAATGCTTGGACAACTTTTTGTAGAACCAAGTTGGGTTTTATTGAAATATTGACATTTGACATTAAACATAATAACTGACATGTTTAACAAAAGTAACTTCATAAAAAACAACACATGTTTTTCGATCTCAAGCTTTTTATATCTTTTTGAAAAACGATTTAAAGTCGTTCGATTTTCACTTTCTTATTTGTCTGACATCTTTGATGAGGAAAATTTGTATTCACTCTATCTTTATAAAGTTTCTATATTCTTTAATAATGATGTTTTAAAAATGAAATCCATTATAGCGTAAAAGAGATCCAGTTGCGTAGAAGCTTTCAAGTATTTTTCAAATTAAATTATGTTCTTTCTTGAAAAAAAATTATGTAAAACTTTCCTTTTCCCGTCATAAATATTGACTACAAAATAGTTTTATTTTTATAATTTTAGTTATTCGTTTATTTATATCTGTACACGCAGAGAAAAAATATGTTTGCTGTAACCATAAACGAGATGGATCATCATATTGTTATCGTGACTATAAAATTTGTTAATCGCATTTTGATTTAGCATAAAAAGAAATAGTAATTATTATTACCACTAAAAATATTGTTATTCCAATAAAAAATATTGTTATTGTAAACAAATATTGTTTGTTTATTTACAATGTCATTTTGCATTGATTATAATAGTTATTGTTATCGCCACTAAAATTATTGTTGTGGCCACTAAAAATATTGTTTTGGTCACTAGAAATATTATCGTCACTAAAATTATTGTTGTGGCCACTAAAAATATTGCAATCGCAACTAATTTTTGTTATGGCCACTAAAAATATGGTTATTCTAATAAAAAATATTGTTAGTTCAATAAAAACTTAGTTGGTTTGGAAATTATTTAGACATTATTTGAAATGTTTACGTCCTAAATTTTATAAAAAATATTTGTTCATATTCAGTTGTCAACTGAATATGAACAAATATTTTTATACTAATAACAATAGTTTTTTTATAACGAGCTGTCTAATAACAATAAAATTGTGATCAGTCAAACATATTTTCAAACATATTGCAACCATAATATTGTTTTTTTTATTTTATTACAGCAACGAAATTGTTATCAAAATAAAATCAATTCAACAATTAACATGTTGGTGACAACAATAAATGTTTGCCACGAATATAAAAGTGATTGCGACGAACATATTGCGAAGCAACGTTTCTCTGCGTGTGTAATTTTCCCCTTTAATTACATTCAAATTACAAACAGATTATTTTTTTAATCTTAAAAAAAGCTTTTAACCTAATTTTCCTTTTTAATGAAATTAAAAAAAAAAAAAAAGATTTTTATGATTTTCATTTCGAAAATAGATTTCACTTTTGAATATTTCGCCAACGTTTGTAAGGTTTGCCAAAATGCCGCATAACATGGTTTTCCTTTTATTCACAACAATAACTACAACAACAATCATTCAAATGTAATTTTTGTAATATTTTCATTATTATTGACTTGAAACATCTTTTTTTTTTGTTGTTCATCATGATCGAAATTCTGATGTTCTGTTCATCACTTTTTATTTAAATTTTTAAACAAGAATCCTTTCAATCTTTGTTGGTTTATTGATGCATGTAGATGTGTGCTTGTTAGTATGTGTGTGTGTTTTAGTCCGTTATGTAAATATTTTTTTAAACAAACATATTGAATTGAGTATTTTACATATTTTTTTTTTTTAAATTTATTTTTTATGATTTTTTTTACTTTGTTTACAATTTACTTTAATACAGATTTGTTTTCTGTCCGTGTCAGTTTTATTATATGAGTATATGTGTGCATATGTGGGTGCTGTTGTTGTTTGTGTTAGTGTTTATTTGCCATCGTTTTTCATTTTATCAAATTCACTAGTTCTTTTTTTCTTTCTTTCTTTCTTTCTGTCATATTTCCATTCACAACTCTTGTTATTTTCCGATATATCAAATATTTTTATATGGTTTTGTTGTTATTGTACTAATCGGACCATCATCCAAATTGGTTATATGATGCAGTAGTAAGTTGCTAACACTTGTTTATATGTGTGTCTGTGTGTGTGTGAGTATAATTGTGATACATCTATTTATTATTTGTTTGTTCATTTACTTCATAAAAATTCATTTTCATATGAAAATATGATTTTTAATTTTCTTTTACTTATTTTTTTCTATATTCGATGTGATTTTTTCATTATTAGCTGCAGCAGCGTTTGCAGGGATGGTGTGTTAGCTTTTAGGAATTGTCATTTAGAAACATGTTATTGATATTTTCTTAATCTAGTCCATGCAAGGAGTCCATCGTTATCATTTTGCCAAAAAGAGTTAAAATTGGATCCGTATAAATAAAGTTATAGTCATCAATAAAAACATGTTATGTATGTTCGGCATAGGAAAAAATTGTCAGTATGTGTTAGCATGCTTATGGATGTGTTAGAGTTTTAGTGTGTTATGTCCTGTGTTTGGGGGGAACTAAAGATTCGGCACAGCCAAATGTAGCTTTTTTACGTGTTCATTTTTTTAATAAGATCTACTTTTAAGTACGAAACGATCCAACAACACAGTCGATATTGTGTTCTTTATTTATACATCGATCCTCGTGGAGTTTAATTCTATGATTTACGACTGTACAAAACTTACTTCTACAGAATGTAATCGTTATAATGACATATTAATTTCTAAGCGATTTTTTCAAGGAGCCTTATAAGGGAGCTATAAAATGTGGACCAGTCATATTAACATTACTCAAGGTTCCCAAAACTTTTTTTTAGTTCTGCTATTTTGAAATCTTAGAATATTGTTTAATGAAAATTTCTTGTGGACTTTCCCGATGTATTTTCCAGTTCAATCGAAGAGCACAAATTCTCAGTGAAAACATCGATGTTGATTTCTTCAAATCTCCAGAATTTTATTTATGAATTTTAATAAAAAACATAAATAAAAATTCCTTAAAATTATCTATCAAAATATCCCTACAAATGTTCGATATCTCTTATTGTTTTAGAGATATTAAGATCAAAGTCAAATTTAGTTTTTTTTTGCTTTTGGTAGGTTCAATTTGGATCCAAAAAAAAAAAAAAAAACAAAAAAATATTGCCAGGATAAAGAAAAAATTCTAATAATTCTCTTGTTGGAATCATCTATCAATATGGATCCGATGAAGTTTTATATAATTTGAAACAGAAATTTTGAATACATTTTTTAGCATTTCTTTTTTTGCCTTAAAATTTTTAATTCCTATGGACCATCATTCTTTCTTCATGGCTCTAAAAGAATTGTAAATCTAGATTTTTGTAAGGCATATTCGAGGGCATGGGAGGAAATACTTTCCCTACTAGACCTATCAGATTTTTGATAATTTCAAAATTTGTATACCCTTCTCAATCACAGGAGATGATGGGATAATGATGTCATTTCGTTTGCAATACCAAGAATCATTTAAGGCCTCATAAAACTTGCAGCAAATCAAAATCTGATTCGACTTAATTATATCTGCCTGTTTGTTAGCTCGCTTGCACCCACAACAATTTACAGAGCTCAGTAAAAGTTGGCCTGAGTATTTATCCTAAGAAGTTTCCAATTTCATATCGGCAAAATAGGTTTAGTAGAAAAGAAGTTATAGACCGATATCTGAGACAACTTCCTAAAACTTAAAACTTGAAAATGGAACATGACTAAATGGTTTATTTAATTTCATGAAATTTTGGTATGTGGCAGTGGGGAGAGAGGTGTTTCCCCTACAAAAGATATATTTAGTATCCCGTATTTCTATAACTGATCAGGAATAGTGATTTGACAACAGTGACAATTTGTATACTACAAAGCTTTTGGATAGGGCATAGGGGAGTAGTATCCCCCTAACAAACGTTACTCCTAATATTGAATGTCTTTGAAACTTTTGAATCTAATTCCTATAAATGTCTCGAAATATTATTTTAGATAAGACACTGGGGAGTGGCTTCCCCCTCTTGAAAAATATTTTTAATATCACATATGTATGGAACTGTTCTATGGAATTTAACGAAGTTTTGCGTATTGGTGAAGTAATTTTATGGAATTATCATAACTTTCGCATATTTGAGGTAGGACACGAGGGAGTCGTATCCCCTTAAACGCTTTATTGTTGAAATGTTATTACAGTGGAGGATATAAATGATACGACAAAGCCGAATATAGCAATTTGACATGCTTTTACCAGCTTTTTGATTACAGATAAACCACTTTATAGAAAATTTAACTTTTATTATATACCGACATATGTTGGCTACGTACTCAAAAAATCCGTAAAGTACCAAATCGCTTAAAACGATATAGTGACCAGTTTACTGAAAATAGTAATTTTTTTTGCATTGAGTTTTTCCCGAATTGATATTTTGGTTACGATGATGTCAAGAATTAGGAAACTGTTGATGGTTCTGTATTAAAGACAATTTTGTTTATATTATAATGTAATTTCATGATCATATCTTTATTTATATAGATTTTATTTAATATTCGATAATTAAAGAAATTTCACAAAATTGCACCGAAATTTGTATTTTTTGTTTTTTTTTTATAATTTTTGTTTTTCTACAAAAAATAATAAAGAGATTCAGTTCCAATACTTTATTATGTCTATAATTATATTTTTGAAGAAATAAACTTTCCAATGATTGTAAAGAACCTCCGGTTATTCAGGTTTGTAGCTGGGGTATACTCAGTCGCGTCTAAGGTTTTCACATAAAATTAATAAAAAAACACCAGATTCTTTTTCAAAGCTTAAACTCAAATAACATCCTTTATTCTTTTACTTTTAATGTTATTAATTTAGCCACTTTAATTTGAAAACTTATGTCGTTCTTTGATGTCTCGGTGATACAGCCAGTACTACAGCTCCTATGAAAACTTCTGATATATGTAAAGTTTTATATTTTCCAAGTGAAACAATAGCGGTTGCTTGATCATTATAAGTTGTCTCTCTTGTGTTTTCTTATTTTGTTATTGTGATCTTTTGGTATACACTCTCTAGTGTAACACTCTCTGTTGCTACTCTTCATGCTCATATACAGCTCTGTTATTCTCCCTACTTCTTTGTTACGCATATAATCCTGCATTTGTCTCCCTGCTGTCACTTCCTCTGCCTGACCTGCTGCTGTTTTTACGATAAGCCACTTCTGCTACTCGTCTGCCCTGCTGTGGCGATGTAGGCATTGGCTCTCATTTTCTGAAATATTAATCTTAACTCTTAAATGGTTATCAGGGCCATTTAATGTCTGACCCTCCACCTGCCCCTGACCTGAGTGCTTTTCCACCTGAGTACCCCTTCGTCCTCCGGACCTCTTAATTTCATCCTTCACCCTAATGGAAATGGATGTCGTCTTCAACAAAGAACTTTACAAGTGAAGGTTGTCATTAACACAGTGTATAAAATATATTTGGTAGGTAAAATAATGGACCGATTATAATCAATTTCAATATTAATCTTTTTATATTTTACAACAACATTATAAATATTCTACAGTTTCCATCTCTGTTGCAGAGATATTGATATTTATTTATATTTTTTTTGTCTGTGTGTGATTCTATATTTATTTATATGTTTGTATATATGTGTAAATGTATGTATTGGTGTGGTAAGTAATTAAAAGTTGTGAATGTAATAAAAAGTTGATTTTTATGTTTTATATTTTATACACATACACACACATACACACAATGACATGTTTATGTATTTTTTGTCATTCTACTGTTTATTTGTTACGATTTGTTTTTGTTTTTGTGTAAAAATACATTTTATGTAAAATACATGTGTCATAAACTTTTACAGTTTTACGCTGTTAATTGTTTTCTCATAATTTGATGGAAAATTGTAATTGATTTTCATTAAAATACATTTTCAACAGCAAAAAAATATCAAACAAAGTGAAAATATTTTAAAAATAAATTTGTTTGAAAAATAAATTTTAAATTGAACAGAAAATTTAGAGATGATCAAGACAGACTGTAGATAATACACTACATATTATTGTGGGCCTATATGAACTTTAAAAGCTTACGGTTTTAATTATTAACTTAAATTAGAACACTGAGCGTATACTTAATATTATCGATTAATAAAATTCATACGCGACTTTATTCTAAAAATACTAAAACACATTTATAAAAACAAATACCAAAGTAGATGAGAGATTTTTAACTTCATGTTGTACAAGACTTATTTGTACAATATGGTGATAATTGCATTTCGCATCTGCTTACAAGTTTACTAGGTGGACGGACTGAAAGTGTCCCTTTTTCGAATGTTAAACCTTAAAGTGATGGTAATGCTCTTATTTCTCCGCATTACAAACATCCGAATAAACGTAGGAACATTTTGATATTTTTGTAAGAATCCATTTACACTGATGGCTCCACATTCAGCAGTATAGCTATTCAGCGGTATAACTATGTAGGCTTTAAGATGAAGTCTTATGAAACTTTATCGCTATTGGTGAGTCGATGCAGAGAAAAAGCGCCTAGGGACCACTTTGTAGGGAACAGGCCAGAAAGTGTTCTGCCTCTATATATTCAAAAAGAAGTCATATGAAATTCCGTTTGGTCATATCAGAAACAGTATTTCTCAAATAGAATTAAAAAATACATGGAACTAACCAAGGTACATTGAAAGTCGCCAAGGAGATGTGTTATCTTTTCAATCCGAGATTAAGACTTCTTAATCAACTCGATTACTACTACTTGAACTAAAAACAGTTTGGAACCGTTGACCCAACGTTCACAAACAAATAGGACAAAAAAATTGCTATACTAAAATGGAACATAGCCCTCATGGTGTGACACCAGGAATGGACCAAAACGAACGTTACAAAAACGACACAAACTAAAGAACAACAATAGCGAGCAGATGGAATAGAAAAGAAGAGAAGTGAAGAGCCAGCACAAAAACAGCAGTAGTAAAACACACGGACAACAGCCGAAGATATCTATGACGTACAGTGGGTCGTTTCTAACCTGGGAAACTTCTAAATCATGGTCGCTATGGTGTATCTTGTTTGCTCTCAGTAATCACGTGTCACTGCGAGTTGAAAGTAGAATTATCCACTAACGAATATTGTCGCAGTTGTAATAATTTGGAGAAAACTGTGTTTAATTCACAGTATTAATTCATGCCCCTCGTAATAAAAAGAAAAAGACTGCTGGTCAACTACATGTTGGACTCTCTTTGTGAAGTATTCCCTTTTAAATAACTCACAGTGGTTTATCATTTAGACACATTGTCAGGCGTACCTAAATACTTATCGTCTTACGTGTCAAATGGTGATGTCAAACCGAGGTCATTCCGACGCTACTTTAACAGGCCATGAGCTTTGAACTACCATAAAAAATTCAACATAAGAATCCATTTTTCTTTATTTCCAATGAAAATTTAAATTTTTAGTAAAAATTTCAATTTGTAATGAAAATTTCAAACGAGCTTAACTTTAAGTCGATTAAGGCAATTGTAACTTTTAAAATGTTGTAGAGTGTTATCTATTATTTTGTGTGTGTATGTGTTTATTTTTTTTAATAATTGTAAATTGAAATAATAGTTATGTTTATTATTTTCTATTTTAAAATAATTCAATTTAATGCAAATATTTTGACTTCCATTATAACGAATATTTTTTTTTTTTTGAAATTTACTAGAATTAAAATTTATAACAATTGTTATTTATCTATATAAGTATCTAACACATGCACATAGATACAAATATTCAAAATAGAAAAAAATTGGTTTAAATATGACAAATATTTATGTTATATTTTGTGACGATACACAAATTCCTTTCAAAATATTTTTAAGTTAATTTTTCATAAATTTATTCGAAACGTTTAGATTTTGTAAAATATTTACTACCAACAGCAGTATTAATAATACTAAATTGTGATGATTAAATAAGTGTGTTATGTAGTTTATAATCTAAATCAAATTACCAACAATTTAGAGCAAAAAAACCATTTGAAATTATTCGCCCCCAAAAATATGCAACACGGAAATTCAGACAGGAATAGAGAAAAAATGAAAACGTTATGAATTTTGGCTTTTCATTATTTTTGGGAGGAAAACAAGTGCACACATGAACAAATAGCACTAGAGAAGGTAAATGAATTATAAATTGCATTAGTAATGGTTTTATACCCTCACACACACACACATATATTTGTATATACATACTACCATTACATAGATGAGTGTGATGAATTTATAAATTTTAGTTTTTTCCCAAAAAAGATTTAATTTATATGATTTTGACAAGTTTTGTTTTATGTAATAAGAAGTGAGATCGAAAAGTTCTTAACATACGAATATGTTTAATAAAATGTAATACAGTTTTAATTTTCTTTATTTGATTGAAGCTTTTTTTACAATTTCCAAAAAATGGATGATAACATTAAGAACCTTGTTTGGAATCTCTCCCATTTACGTGTCTATAAAGCTTTCTTTTTCTTTGCTGGAATAGGTAGTCCACCTTCATTTAAAATCTAGCAGACTTTTCGATACCTTTTTTGTGCTTTTCTTGGATCCTTAATATTCCTTCAACCTTCCCTTGAGCTTCATCAGTTTAAAACTTTTGACCAGAAAGTCGTTATAAATCTGCCAGAACGTATGTTTCGTCATTCATTATATAGCAAGAATACTTTTTTAGAATATTTGACTTGAACTTCTCTCTTCTCTAAATTTTTAGCAGTGTTCTTGTAAGTAATTTTTTGAGTCTTGTTGTAAACTCCTACCGAATGTGGATGTGGTGGGAGCCTCTTTGAAAATGCTTTCTACGTTTGGCTTTAGAAACATCAGGTTTTCTATCAATGGACAAGTTCTTCTGATACTGTTTTATAAAATTCGAAACACCCTGACGGCAGACCTATGAATACTTGGCCAACTCTTTGTAGGATCAAGTTGGGGTCTGTTGAAAATATTTTATAAGCTAAGGACGCATTTTTTCTGGTCACTCGATTTAATCTGATTAACAATATATTAATTTGTTTGAAATTAAACATAAAAACTGTCATCTGTTACAAAGGCAACTTGATCATAAAATATCAAGAATTAAGAGTTAAGAATTTCTCGATCTCAGCCCTTTAATGCACAACCCAAAAATGTTTGGTCTAAATAAATAAAGTTATAAAGTTTAAGTTAATAAATTATTTACAGCACTAAATTATAAAATTCAGAGGAAAAGTTTTTCTTTCTTGTAACTAAATATTTAATATTTTTAAATTTATAGTCTTTTTCTCTAAAAAGTTCAATTTTTGTCTTTTGCACTTGATTAATAAATAATGTCTTCTTTATCAAATATCAATTAACCTAAATATAAATGTAAAGAGTTTCTTTTCCCTCTTCTTCGCTTTCGTATTGACTTTCTTACTTATTTGCTCTTCATTTTTTTCCATTTCATATATTTTGTGGGTTCTTGTTCTTTGTTCCATCTCTGATATTTATTGTTCAGATTTTAGTTAAATATTTAGTTGTGCTAAAGTAAATGAAATTTAAAAATTATGTTTAGATACGAAAGTATCTTTAGAATTTATGTCACACGATGGAATTTTTGTATGAACAAAATAGAAAAAAAAGAAAAAACTTGTGCAAACTCTATTGAAATTATGTCACTAAAAGTTTTGTTAGTTCTAGTAGTTTGTTCCGTACAAAAGCGCGTTTTATATAGTTTTTAATTCATCTCAATATTTTCCTCTTTTACTTTGCTTTCCCTCTTCTATGACAGCATTTCTTTGCTTTTCTATTCCTGTGTGATTTTGTTTTTGTTTCTATAAAATATTTTTTTTTCAATAACACTGTGGTTCACATACTGTGCTCTTTCATTACCTCCATCCATAAACTCAAACCACCAGGTTATTTCGATAGTGAAATACATTCCCGCAAGTGTGTGTGTGTAGCTTTCCTTCGTGTTCTCATACACATTTCACAGATTTATATAAGCGAGAAATAGGAAAACTAAAGTTTTATAAGCAGAAGGATATTGAAGATCTATGGAGGTATCTTGAAAATGCCTATTGACACTTGTTTTAGTTAAATACATCAGTTTTAGAATCTTAAATGTTGCCATGTCAGAGAACTAGAATCGACTATAAGGCATTAATTTGAGATGTCTATCATGTACCCTTTCCAATGTTTAGCCATTTTTTGAATTGGTCTGCTTTCGAAAAGATTTCTTTAAAATTGATTCATTTATACTCTGAGCGTATACTTAATATAAATGATATAACTCATACGCACAGTTATTTGAAAGCAATGTTTTTGGAAATAATCGCGTAACATTTGAACTATTTTAAGAAAGTTTATCATAAAGTGTATACGAGTTCACTCGGTGGATTACACGTCACCAGCTGGTTATGGTGGCAATGGGTGGCCTTTCATACTTCATAATATTGAAATTTATTCAAAATTCATTTATGATATAAGACAAGAAGTTCTTTGTCTGTCTGTTGTTAATTTGCTTATATCCACAATAAATTGACAGAGCTCATTAAAATTTGGTCCGAGTATTTGTTATTGCCCTGATTGGCTCCATATTTGCAACCACCAAATGGGTTGAGTAAATTAAAAAATATAATGGTTCAGTAGAAAAATTAATATGAGACTCATAAGGTGTTCTTTTGTTATATTAAGGAAGATCTCGTATATATTGCTTGTGTTTTAATTCATAACTATGTTCTCAGCTGTGGTTCCAGGTCAGTTTTAGTTCAGGTTCTAGTTTGAGTTTTTGTCAAATTCTATTTTAGATTGTATTTCAGGTTCTGGTTCAAGTTTTAGTTCAGTTGTAGTTCACTTTTAGTTCAGTTCTAATTCAGATATAGTTCAGTTCTGGTTTAAGTTCAGGTTCCAGTTCTGGTTCTAGTTCAGGTTCTAGTTCAAATTCAAGTACGGCTTCCAGTTCAGGAGGTTCTTTTTCAGGTTCTCGTTCAAGAAGTTCTAGTTCTGGAGGGTCTATTTCAGAATCAATTTCAGGTTCTAGTTCAGTTTTAGTCCAGGTTCTAGCGCAGGTAATTACTCAAATTTTAGTACAGTATAGTTCAGATTATAACTCTGAGATTTAAATCAGTTCTAGTCCGGATTCTGGTCCAATTCTAATTCAGGTTCTTGTTGGAGAAGTTCTAGTTCTGGAGACTCTGGTTCAGAATCAATTTCAGGTTCTAGTTCAGTTCTAGTCCAGGTTCTAGCGCAGGTTTTTATTCAAATTTTAGTTCTGCTTATAATTCTGAGTTCGAATTCTGGTCCAATTCTAATTCAGGTTCTATTTTGGGCTCTAGTTCAAGTCTTATGCAATTAAACTTAAGTTTTTAGTTCGAATTATATAGTTTCTTTAATAAAAGCCCATTTCTTAAATTTATCAATGAAAATGGTATTAAAAAAACAACTAAAAACAAAGAATTCACATATTATGGCTTTAAGTACCGTCCATCACTTTAAAGTGACGACGACAAAAACAAATTATCTAGAAAGTATGTGTATTTTTGCTCTCACTTCTCTGGATCGCAAATTGTTAACAACGAATTATATTTGGTAGAAAGGAAATTATAGACCGATATCTGAAATAAGCTCAGAAAATTATCCAAGGAGTTCAAATTTAGACAGAATTTGATTATATTTTAACTGATTGAAAAAATGTTTCTTTGTAAATTTTGGCCTGACAGTTGATTCACTCACATAATTCCCCTTTTGGAATGTCATCATATTTTTAATATATGTAAATATATCTATGTATTTGTATGTATCTTGTAGGTGCCTGAATATGTGTTAGCGTTTAGTTGTGTTTTTTTTTTTGTTTGCGTCTTTCAATTTCACATCTCAACAATCCAACCATTCATTTCAATTCAAAATTTTGTATCCGTTAGTTCACAAGTGTTTTAATTATGGCATTAATCTATGGTCTGTGGTTTTAAATAAAGTCAAAGTTATTAAAACAAAAATAATTAAAAAAAATTATAACTCCATATATGATCCCTTCTAATAACACACACACACATTTATTTAACTTTGGAATTATAAATACGAGTGTGTTTTTCACAGTGATGAAAAACTATATAAAATCGAGAGAATTTTCAACAGTAAATAAATTTATAAAAAAAAAGATTCTATTTCGTTAAACCCATGAGAATCCAAATACTGATTTAATTCTTTTATGTTCTGACAATTGAATTAAAAAAAAAGAATATGTTGACCTCCCTGGAGGATAAATATTAAAATTGAATTTGTATTTCTATTTTTCCATATCAAATATCATTCCATTGTATTTTTTATAGAATTTAGAATTTACAAAAAAAAAAAAAAAAAAAAAAAAAAAGATGAAAATCAAATAAAAACTTATTTAAATATTAATTTAATTTTATCCGCTTAAATATAATAATTTAGTTCTCTTTTATTTTCATATTTTTTGCAGATTTTTCATAAACGTTTTGTTGAGCTGTAATTTGCCACCGAATGAATGGAAAACCACTTAAAAGGTAAATTTTTTATTCATGATTATAAATCTAATTAGAAAATATATTTTTTATGTTAAATTTTAATGCAAATTTGTTAACAAATAAAAAAAACTTTAATTTAAATAGAAAAATGTGAAATGTTTTTTTTGCATTAAACAAATTTTTTTGTAAATATAATTTACTAAATAAATTTTAATTAATTATAATTTTCTAACAAATTATTTTTTGTTTAGATTTTTGTAAAATCTTTACAAATATTTATCATTTTAGACATTTAGTTGAAATTATTTAAATAATTTTCTAATTATAGAATTTATAGAAAATAGAAACAGTTGTTCTTTATGCAACATTTTGTTTCCACTTAATAAGTGATAAAGAGGTGCCAGAGGGGCAGGTCTGTTATAGGATCAAACAAAGAGAATTACTCAATAAAACCGGTAATAATTATTAACAAATTACACACAAGAACCATTGGATATATCGACAAAAATAGCGACTTCACTTTTCTCACATTTTGTCAGATTTTCTTTCAAGTAGAAAAAGTTATTAAATTTTCAGTTCTTCTTGATTTTTAGTTGATCTGAAATTTCTATATCTTTCATCCAACAATCACAATCTTCACATGCACAATATTAACGTCAAATTGTTTCTTATAGTGAAGACATGTGCTTATGTTAGCGATCTTAACTCGCCTCATATTTCTATATTTTCTATAATTTTGATCCGATTCTGATAATTGTTGACATAAGAATAAATCATGTATTGTTTTCAAATATAATCAAATTCTGTCTAAATTTAAAGTCCTTGGATCATCTTCTGAGCTTATTTCAGATATCGGTCCATAATTTCCTTAGTTGAGTTCTAGTTCAGTTCCAGTTAAGTTCCAGTTCAGTTCCAGTTAAGTTCCAGTTCAGTTCTAGTTCAGTTCAAGTTCAGTTCCAGTTCAGTTCTAGTTCAGCTTAGTTAATTTGATTTTTCAGTTTACATATATCTGGTCAGATTTTCTTTCAAATGGACTTTAATATAAAGCAGACAATATTAAATCAAGATGTGTTCATATTATTTTAACATTGTAAAATGATCATCTAATGTTATACAATTTAAATAAATTATTTTCTCCTAAAAACTAAATTGTCTTCACATCGCTTTTTTTTGTGTGGAAATACGAAAAATCCCCTCCATTCACTAAATCAAATCTGGCATCCTTTAAAATTGATAGCATTATGGTGTTTTCTTGACTTTGATGTCAATGTAAACTCATCAATCATATTAAAAAAGTCATTCTGTTAAAATGTTTCCTAAGAAATTAACATTGGACATGTTTTGGGGATCAAACATTCATTCATCCTCTTTAATAAAATTAAATGTTTTTAAAATGAACACAACAATAAAACAACCAAATTTTCTCTGCCCACATACATGTACAACTGTCACAATCTTACAGATACACTCATGATCCGTATCTAATAATTCCTTTGTGTTCTTTTTTATTTGTTTCTTAGTTTTACAGCATCATTTTTTTGGGGGGGAGAAAACATCAAGTAAATTTTTAGGGATTAAATATGTTACGAAAATATGTAGGATGGTTGATTGAAAAGGATGTAAAATTTGAATAAGATTTTTCGAATGTTTGAAAATTTTAATCGAGTTGGAAAATTTATATCTGAAAAATATGAACTGTTTTTATATAAAAAAAATATTTGTAAATGAAATTGGAGACATGGAATTTTTTTTTCATATCGAGTCATATTTATTTTTTATATCGATTTTAAGGCTTCAATGAGTAGAAGTTTCCTAAAAAATTTAAAAAAGATACAGAAAATATATGACCCTGATATGGTTATTAAACAAAACCTAAAAGTCTGAGAAGAATAAACAGATATGAATTTCTTAAATCCTCCAAGACTCAAACAAAAATTTCATTTCAGAATAGTTAAATTAAGAAGATTTGCCACTGAGGTCAAAGTGTATACGGAAGAGATATGTTGTTTTACTGACAGCAATTTGGTCTATAACAGGTGTGTACGAAACATGGAATCTTGTTCTGTAATTCTAGTTCAGTTCACACTGAGATGGCAGAGCATTCAAACATTGCGCTGATATGGGTGCGTTAATATGGGAGTAATAATGGTAATTTTGAGGCCGCTGACTTGGCCAACAGTCTCACTGTTAAGAACATTGATTGTCTAAGTGAGTTGTACCCTTCCGCATGTAAGAGTTTTTTAGAGAAGGATACCTATTTTTTTGTTTTTTCTTTGTTAATCCTCCCTATTTATTTCATTCTCTACCCCTCGCCTCTGACTTTAAGAGTTTCTATCATCCAAATATTATTTGCATTCGAGAATATTCTTCAGGGCCCATGTGAGCCATATCTACGATCCGCGGCTTTTTATACAAAACTGCGCCATCTAGAATTTTCCGTGATTTTTGGTTTTGGTATTACTCTTTCATTTAAAAGTTATATCATCTAAAAATCGTATGATATTCTATAACGATTATACGATAATTATAAACAAAAATCGAAATACGAGGGTCGTTTATTAATTGTCATTTGAACTAACATTATGGTGTAGGGAATTACTTAGCCGTTTTTGCCATTCTTACTTGTGATAACTAATTCTGCATTCTATAACCTGTTAAATGTATCTGGATGCAGCTGTAGAATTCTGCACTCAGCTCAAATTGCTCAGATATTTTGTTTAAATTTTGCAAGGAAATTTGAGGGGTTCGTTTTGCCCTAATTAACAATTAATATATTTCAGGGATCTATTATTCCCATGATAAAATTTTTATTTACAGTTTTTGAAAATTTTCAAAAACTGTAATAAAATATTAATATTTAAAATTTAAAATTTTGACCCGAATGGTACATTGGAAAACCAGCTTTACTGACTGCATTTCCTAGTTTCTAGTGAATATATTGCCTTCTTTATATCTACAATTTTTTGTTTCTTTATTTTCAACAAAATCTCATCACAAATACATTTTTGTCAATTTTTTAATTTAGTCACCTTAATTTCGGAATAACCACAGGTATTACATGATGTTTTTACAAGGTGTTTTGGAACTTGAAAAAAATGAATGAACAAAAAACAGGGAAGACTTTGTACACGCTTTTGCCGCAAAAATAATAATAAAATGTTGTCGTTCTTCTAGTAGTTTTAGCAATTTGAGCAGCAGCAGCCGTAGTGTCATGCCTCAAGACGTACAAACGTACAGACGTACATGAGTTTGTCTGCGTGCCTGCCTGACTGCGTGCATGTATGTGAATGAGCTATTTCCGAATGTATGTTTAGGGTTGTCATCCGGTTGGTTACCTTTTTTTGTCTCTCATTCTTTTCTTTTCTTCTCTTTTTTCTATTTACTTGTTTTGTGGGTTAAGTATGTGTTAAACAAAGCATCATTTATTAAATAAAAAAAACCTAAAAATAGAGAAAAAAGTGAAAGAAAAAAACAAAAAAAACTAACATGTAAAAAGTGACAACGTGATTTGACTTAATAACACATACATACACACATGTGTACATGTATATGAAACAATTTTATATGAAAACTTAAGTATGAGCAAACATATTAAAAAGGACTTTTATTTTTGAAGAAAAGTTCAACAAAACTGAACTATCGGTAGCAAAAAATAAAAAGTCATTATATATAGACATACACACATACGCTCACACACAAATATTCTTAATTTCATTTATACACATACATAAATCTTGAAATCTAGAGTGATAAACAATATTTTTAACATGTTTTCTTTAAGCACAAACACACACTCACACACTCTAACACACACTCATTTTAACATAAATTTATCTTAAGAGTATCAAATTTGTTTGCATTAGAAAATCACATCTCAACCAAATCACACACATACACACATACATACACACACACACATAATAGTATTAAAAACTAACAAAAATTTTGAATAAATTTTAATATTTAATACATAAATTTGTTTATGTCTTTGTGTCATAAATATTAACACACATACACATACATATATATGATGAAACTAACATTATTCAAAATTTATGACTTCAGAGATTTTCTTCTGTTTAGAATATAAACAACTGTAAAAATATATTATATTCCCTTCCATCGGCTTTATTATATCTTTTTAGAGATATAAAAATTATGATTTTGATTTTAATGAAATTCGGAATATTTTATAATCTTAATATATAATTTTGGGTAAATATAAATTAAATAAGTCTGGATATAATAAGGAGAAGGCAGGATAAAAATTTTAATATTTATCAAATAAAATATTGTTTACACTTAAAGAAATTGATATACATTTGAAATTACAGACTTTATGCATAAATGCAGCATACCGAGTCATATTTTCATTGAAACCGACTATGTAACTACAAAGGATAAACGATTATCAAAAAAACCTAAAAAATAAGCTGAGTATGAGATCAGTGTTGCCAATTTTAAGATTTTTCTGTAAATTCTGGCGATTTTGAAGTGCTCATAGCTGTAAAAATTAAGTCTTAGAGTTAAGAGGAAATTCTAGCGATTTATGCGATAAAAAATTTTGTGTAAATAAGTTGTGGAACACTAAAATATACAACATCCTTGTCTGCAACATGTTGCAGCGTGTGATAGAAATAAATATGTAACTTTGCTTTGGCTGATTGGATTTATTTGATATGCTGATAGCAAAGGAGTGTATCTTTATAACTTTGAAAGTGGATCAGAAATTATAAGAGTTGAAAATTTTTTGAACTGGATAACCAACAGAAATTTTGAGTTTTGACACCCAAAGTTTACGAGATATAAAACTGCAATTCTCAAATCCAATAACAACGAATTTACGCTAATTGCAGATTTTAGTGTTTTATGGATGCTAAAATCCGCTAAATTGACGATATTCGTTAGAGGAAAATTGGCAACACTGGCCATGATCTGGGTATTAAATAAAAACTAAGAGTCTAAGTAAATCAGTAGCTTTTCTACCATTTACTTTTTCACATTTACAAGCTCTTAATTTTTTGAAAATTCACTTAGTTTGATAATTTTTCAAATACACTGAAAGAAAAGTTCGGCAATCTATGGATGTATGATCTTTTCAATATTAATTTTATTTCAAGCAGAAATTAATGTTATTTAAGTTTTTTGTTTTTAACCTTGAGTAAAAGACATGTTTCTGACGAATTTAGTGTACATTTTTTCTATGTACTTCAGTTCTCACATGTGAAAATTACTCTCTGCCGGCTGCTGAAGTAAATTCAAAAATATAAACTTGAAGTTTTCTCAGCCAGAAGCAGAAAAATATGTCCTTTTCAGACTTAAAAGTTCCAAGATTGTTGTTAAGTTCGAAGAGGTCCTGTTTTACGTATTTGTATCGTTAAGGAAATTTTCAAGGAAAAGTTTTGCTAAGATTCTTGTATAATATTTGATTCCCTTATTCAACTATTTTATATTTTCCCTTTCATTTATTTAAGTCGTTTTCTGAGAAAATCTGAACCGATATGGTTTCACATAAATATGAACTCTTTTAAATATTACAAGTTTTTTAAAATAAAAAAAAATATGTGGAAATGGTATCGATTTTTTGAAAGTAATTCTATAGCTATAGATCGCCTGTAGAGTTCTTCACGGGAAAACATTCTTGAATTTTCTTGAGAAATTAATTTTTGTAAATCCCGGGAAATTTCTGTTGCGAATTTTCGGGAAGTAATTTAAATAATGAAGTTCTGTAAAAATAAAATTTTAACAGATTTTTTGTTCTAAGCGGTTTCCTATCTTCAATCCTGCTATATCGCTCCAATAGAAAACTGTTGATAGACTGATATCTGAAACAGAATTCAATCGTTTTACTTTATCATACCAAAATTCATCTGAATCGGATTGATAGAATATTAATAATATAACAAAAAAGTTTGGGGTGGTTTGTACAAGCTCCAATGCAAGGACCTTATCTGGAATAAGCTTTTGACCATATAAAACTATTATAAAAAAAATAGTTCAATTAAATTTGGCACAACTATGTTTTTACTATCTTTAATATATATTACTAATTTAACGTAACAAAGTCCATATTTGGTTATAGGTCCCACATAAGTCTCCCGGAATAGGGGGTATAATTTATAAATTCTTTATTATGGAATAATTCCATCTAAAATCAGCATTTTTCCAATTGTCTTCAATATACTTATTTCATGAATATCGGTCCTTTCTAGACTAAAGCGTATACATAATTCTCCAAAAGAAAAAAGTTTAAGCTGATGAAACTTTTAAATATGAGCATTATATCAATGGTATTCTGCTAGAATAACTTTGAACTTCCTGTAAATATGTGTGGTGAATTTTGAGATCACCATAGCTGCCATATGAGAAAACAATTTCGAAAAAGCAGCTGCAAATTAGGGCTATTACCATTTAAAGTACTTAAATAAAATTCGTAAAGATTCGGCTGACCCGAATATAGGAATTCTAATTTTTTACCATAATTAAGACATTTTTTTTAAAGAAACTGTTAAAAGATTATTATTTTTTTAAATATATGTGATTCTAATTTTTTCCAAGGAATTCCCGGGAATGACAAATTTTTTCCAAAATTCTTGGGAAAAAAGAAACCCTAATCGGCTGGATAAATTTACATGAAATGTAGAAAATTGATGGAATAGATGTGCGGCATCATATCATAGACCATATAAGTGCACCATGGTGCCTATAACTTCTTAAGTTGTATGGTTGATATTGCAAACTAAAAACCCGATTTTTTTCGTCCGAATTTTGAGTCAGTTTTTTAATATGTGTTCAAAAGTGATGCCCGGATCTTATTTATTTTTAGTTAAAAGAACAACTCTGGACTGTGTATATAAACATTTGTAAATTCTAAAATTCAAAAAAATATGAATTCTTTTTTGAATATTTTTACTTGTTTTATGATAATGTAAAATCAACTTTGTACATAGTTGATTTTTGACAATGTTAATTTTTCCATTTAATTTAAATTAAACGTTTTTAAGGCAAAATAATATCGTAGATTTTAGAATTATTGGAAATTTCGATGTTCATTTACAAAATTATGCAACGAAAAAAATTATCAAAAAATCTGCATTTATTGTGATACAATGTTGAATTAACATTTTTTGTCTATGAAGCATTAATAAGCCTTTTGCAGTTATGACTTTGCTTCATAGATTAAAAATGTTAAATCAACATTGTTTCACAATTAATCCTGAATTTTAAGAATTTTATTCCTTGAAGTTTTATATAATCGAAAGATTCTAACTTTAAATAAATTAAAAAATTTTAGTTAATCTCAAATCAATTATGTTCTCATCAATGATTTTCCACAAATGTTATTGATGCATTTAATTAACGGCTGAAAGTCAATAATTTTCAACATTAATTTTACATTGATTTATTTTTCTGACGAATTTTTACATGATTTATTTCCGGCCTTAATACTCAAACTTAATGTTAGAAGTAACAATGTTTGTTTGTTGTTCCTTAAATTATGCTGTCATAAAACCCTCCAGTATATACATTTGTTTATGCCCACCTCTGGTTGTAATTCTATTTTTTACATCCTGATTTATATTCATTCACTGTCTTTGAACCAAAAACAACCTATAAGAAGATTTAAATCTGTTTACGGAAAAAAAAACAAAAATATAAAAAAAATTTCTATTGTTTTCAACAATATTTTATCGATACGACGGAATAAAACTAAAATAAATAAAGAAAACACAAAAAGGAATAAAAGAGAAAAATCTCCATTAAGTGTTTGTGGTAAAAAATAGACGTTGAAAAGGAAAAAAAGAAGTAAAAGTAATAGTTGTTGTCATCAATGTCTGAAAGAAGGAGAATAGAATCCTTAAAAAAAAAACAAAAACAAAAGTCTAGTTGTTGTTGTTGGTGATGTTGTTGATACTTGTACAAGGATTTTGTAAAGTTTTTCATTTTTTTTTGTTGTTGTTTGCAAAATTATTTAAAGACAACAAACAAATACTTGGAACCTAAAGAAATGATGAAGTCAAAGCCCATAGACAGAGAGTACAAAATCTATTGATAACAGCCAACAACAGCACAACAACAACAATCATAATAATAACAACTACAACACGAGGAATCATATTGTAAGTAGAAGGATGAAGCATAGAGAATAAAACAGGACAACATCCTGGAAAAATAAAATTTCAATAATGCGGTTAGTAACTTTATGCTTTGTGCTACAAACTATTCATATGAGAGTATTCAATGTGAATGTAATTGTGTGTATGTGTGTGTGAGTGTGTGTGCGAGTGTTATTGTGATTGTATGAATACAATGCTAAGTATAGGTTACTGGTTCAATGATCTTTATTGAACACATTTGCCAACAACAATAATAACAACAACAACAACAGCACTAGCAGCAGCTGCAACAACGACGAAAATAACATTAACAATAGGAAAATGTTTACAACTACTGTTTACAAATACAATTGTTGCAAATACGCTGTTGCTTGCTTGCTGCAGCTGCGAATGCTGCTATGAAATTTATATTTGTTTTGTTGTGCTACAATTTTAACTTGGTTTCCTTCCGGTAAATATTAGTACAAGTTTTACTTGACTTTTTACACTTGTATTTCTTAATCTAGTGTTCTCATATATGAGTCTAAATCATTTATATGTACTTATGCATATGTGATTTTGGGGTATACGAGGGTGGAGAGAAATTTTAAGTAAAACAATTAAAGATTCGAATACTAATGCTGCAATCTTATTCAGTCACCTTCCGAAATGTATTTCTCAAATTCCTTCAAGTAAATCAAAATGTGGAAATAGGACTTGTGGTCCGATCTTTGTAACATATGATTATGTACCCCTTTGTCACTTCAAACTTAATAATGATACAAACATTTCTTTAAAAGTTTTTATACTTTAAAGTGATTTTCAGATGTGGACTTCAAATTCCTGGATTATGCACTCTATCTTTCATTAATTTAATCATATTCTCTGGAACCTCAAGCAGTGAATGGGGTTATACAAACATTATTCTCTTGCAAGTAATGCCAAAGGGAAATTCAAAAACTGGAAAAATATCTTAAATTTATGATTTTGTTATTTGCATGAGCTTTGACGATATTTGGCCAGACTATTTGACTGACTATTCAATAGAATCGTGATCTGTGATATACCGATAACTCAAAAAATTAAAATCAAAAATTTGAATAGGAAGAAAATCCTAAAAAAAATTGATATTTTAAACAAATTTGTGACTTCTCTTCCTGTAGTTGGATTTATAAGCAATTATATGCACGGAGAGCAAAGTACTGAAGGCAGATTCCAATCGAACTGTGTCGAATAGTTGTTTCAGCATTTTCAACCGACAATTTTTTTAAATTATGAACTGTTTTGATCGATTGTGTGTACCAAAACATCATGAATTGTATTTTGGTTGGAACTTCTATTTTACAATATTAAGACATTCAATAGAAGTTTGTGGCATTCTGTCAAACTGTTCCAAGCAACATCAATGTGTTACGCGATCCTCACAATTGCGTTTTCACACTTCCACATATTACAGAGTTGTATTCATTATGAACACTTTTGGCTTATTACATGGACTAAGAAATGTTGGGTTCTCCATCGTTGAATCTGCCAAATACTTGATTAAAGACTTAACAAATTCTACTGGTAATTTGGTCCATTTTCAGGTTTTTGGATTGAAAGATTGTACGTCTTAAAGTACCCATTGACGTAGCTCGAAATAAATTAAAATTTTTGAGTTCGAGTTCGGAATTTATATCTTTTATTTGATTATAAAACTAAGAGATTTTGTATATTACATTTCTTTTAATATATTCGATCCTTCGAGCTTTCAAAATTTTACATAAACTTGAGTTGTTATACCCTACACCCTCGTAGATGTTTAGGTTGGTGCAGAACAGAAAAATGTTACCTCCATGTTTAAGTATACCGACAGATTCGTAATCACTTTCTATGTCGATTTAAAAATGTCTGGCCGACTGTTTTTTTTTTTTCTCTCTAGATACTTCAATAAATTTAGTAAAGAGACGATGAAGAATGCCATTGAAATTGGTGGTGATCGGCCCATTATTTCCAATAGCTTTTCTACAAATATTTTCTAGAAAAGTGTGCACACACAACCACTCCGAAAAACACTTTAAAGTGCATTAAGCGCATAATTTTTTTAATCATAATATGGTTGTATATTTAAAATGTATACAACCATAAAAAACATTTCCGTGTGTATATCTACACCCCTCATATAACCCTTATTTCCGAAAATCACTTTGAACGTAATAAACCTGTCATAAATTTTAAATAAGAATTTTTTTGAAATCATGGATTTAAATTCTACGATGGTCGGTTTATAATTTGTCATGTATCATGATGTTGGGTATTAAATAGATCGTCTTAAACTTACTTACTTAAACTACTTACTTCCTTATTGATACTGTTTAAATTTGTTCAAAAATTTATTGATGCCAGTTGTAGGGTTAAATAACAGATAATAATAATAATAATAATAATAATAATAATAATAATAATAATAATAATAATAATAATAATATGACAGAGCTTATTGTAATTCCTGACTAGCAGAATCTTCTTTTTAACATCTTGTCTGATGTTACAAATTAGAAGAGTTTAAAATGTTGGTGTCCAAATTGTGGACCCGTCCCGAGTTTTGTCTGTAGGTTCTAATTTTAAAAAATTCCACTTTTTAATGAAACTGGGTGCACATAGAAAAGGACTTGAAGCTTAAGCATCCTTGAACATAGTTGAAAAATATTTTAAAAATTATTGCATCCTAGATTAAAATGTTAATTCAACATTGTTTCATATGAACTAAAGTTTTTTTCAGAATTTTCTTCCATGAAATTTTAATATTGAAAAGTACTATAAAAATTATTTTAAAATAATATTTCACCATAAATGAGAAAATGTTTAATTTCAACTGTATAAAAATAATGTTAATCAATGACATATCAACTATGTTCAATGTTGATTTTGCTTCAAGTTTTTGCTTTCTGTGTGTACTGCTATCAAATCTGGGGTTAACCTGTAAGTTCGAATCATTAGTTTGAAAACATTTCTTATTAAAATGTTAGCTTTGACCTGCAATAGACGTTTAATTTGTAGACCAAAATAAAAGAATTCCTTTGTGGAATTCTTCCTAATATTTTATTCAAAAACATTAACATTGTGCAATATTATTTTAACTTTATTCAATGTTTATTTGTATAAATACAAATTAATTGTAATCTATTTAAGTTTTAATTTTATTCAAAATAGTTATGATTTAAAATCAACAATTTTCAATGTTAATTTCATTTAAATTTTTTTTTTTGTAAAAGTACTAAAATGAAACTTCTCGAACTGCCCGTGTAAGATATATGTGAGTGTGTGAGTTTGTGAATATCAACATAATTTTGAGAATTATGACTAGAATTTTTTACATAACTGTATACATAGTTACACACATGTATTAACATAAATACATGTACATTTCCTATATTTTCCTTTACTCGTTGTCATTTTTCAATTGTTATTTAGTTTTTGTTTGCTTCATTTTACTAATGTAAGTGTGCAAGTATGTGTGTGTGTGTAAATACATTTGTTTGTATGCGGGTGTTATTAATTCAATAAATGAATGTTGTTTTCTTTTTCCAACTCATCCTCCTCTCATTCTCTATGGTTCTTTCCTTTGCCAATAATTCTTTTTTTTTTCGTTTCAATTCTTATTTATTTGATTTGTTGGAGTATTTGTCTGTGTGTTAGTGTGTGTTTGAGTGTTTTTTTTAAATAAATCTTATTGTGGCTTTAGTTTCTTTTTCTTTTCATTCATAATTTATCTTCATCTTGTTTGTGTCTGTTTTTTCTTGTTTTTGTTTTTGATATTAACCCAGTTTTTTTGTTGTTGTTTTTGTTATTATCATTTTCGGAAAATGTATGTTCAATTATGATTATTATTTTCTATTTGTTTTTGTATTTGTTGTATTGGTTTTCATTTAAAGAAGTTCGTTGAAAGTATTACAATTTCAAGCGAAAGATTTATTTTCCTTGTCTTCTTATTCCTTTTCACACACGCACACACTCACTCATAAATTTAATGTATTTTTATTCAGAGGATTTTAGTTTCCAGGATTTTACTATTTATTTCATAAATTAAGGATTTTTTGAAGAGCAATTTTCTTAGAAAATATTGGTAAAATCTAAATAATGGAAAAAATTCAATAAAAAAGTGTCTTAAGGTTTACAACGATTTATAAAGACTTATGGATTCTTGTGTCTATAAATAAAGTATTTATTCAGGTCTTTAAAATTTTTGAGATCAGGTTTATTAAGGGGCTGAGATGAGAAAAATTCTTAACATTTTTAATTTTCTTTATTTGATCGAAATTGATGAAAATAAAACATTATTGTTATTGTACCAATCAAAGGTTTGTTTAACATAGTGACAGGATGCCAGGCCAAAAAGACATCGACATACTATGAGTTCTGAAAGTAGATCTATTTGTAAGCATTTCTTGATGTAAATTTCAGTATTATAGAGGCCGTTAAAACAAATGTCAAAAACTTTTTTGAAAATTTTGACTGCTTATGGGTCCCTAACTTTTCTTCAACATTTCACCGGGCTTCAGCAATGTAAGCTTTTTGATGAGGAAGTTGTTAAAAGTCTGCCAGAACATACGTTTTGTCATCCATTTTACAGTAAGAATAATTTCTTTTGATCAAACTTGACTACAATTACTGTGCTCTGTTCTTGGCCTCTAAATGCGTTCCTGTTAGGACTTCCTAAGCCTTGTATGTTTTAAAACCGAGCTAATCGGACTGCTTTCCTGCTGGATGTGTTGTGACCTCTTTTGAAAATGTTTTCTATTTTATTGGCTTAAGAAACATCAGGTGGAACTGTTAAATAACATTGGAATTAGTTTGATAGCAGACCTTTGAACAATTGGTCAAATATATGTAGGACCAACTTGTGTTTTATTGAAAATATTTAATAACATTATCTTTCCTATCCCTCATTTTAATTAGATTAACAATATAATTATTTGTTGGATAAGAAATTTATTTAATTGAATATAAAAAATTTAATTAAGTTGACTTACAATTAATTTCAGCTTCTTTTATTTCTAAACAGTCAAGCAAAAAAGTTAAATTCAAGGTAAAATAAAATAAACACCTTAACATATGCAACAAAAATACTCTAAATTTAAGTGTACAAAAATATGCTTTACTAAAAGTAATCCTTAATATATGCTACATTTCTTTGTTTAATTTATAGCAAGTTTTAAAACTTTAGGTGTGTTTATGTGTGTTTGTCTATGTCAGCAATTTTTGTTGCTCAAAGTTTGTTTAATTGTCATTTAGTAATGTTGAAAAAATTTTTAGTTTTCTCTTTTAAAAATTAGAAGAAAAAAATGTTCTCTTTTTTTAAATTGTTGTTGTTGTATTTATTTCTATTGTAGCTATATAATATTTTTGTTGCTCTTGGTGGTGATGATTTTTTCGTTGTTGTTGTTTTTTATTTGCAACCTGAATTCTCTAAATTGTGTATGACATACATTTTTCGGGGATCTAGGTTACTAGATTTTATGTTGTATAGTAATACTACGAAACGACAACCTCAACATATACTACACACACATACATATGTACATATATAATGCATATAGACTTTTTTATAGGAATGTTTCTATATATATTTGCGATATATGAACAAACATACTTTCATTTGCACGTTTATATAAACGAATACATATACTTATTCGTATGCTTATGTATGTATATTTGTATGTATATAAATATATGAACGTGTTTTTATAGTTGTTTGTGTATGATTGTAGCAAACCAACATGCGGTATATGCTCATTTACGTGAACTTGTGTCATACTCTACTTATTTGTTTTGTATTTATTTTTTACTTGTGTTTGGTTGTGTGAACGATTTCAACTCTTTATTTTTTTGTTCAACTCTGTTTTCGGCCTTTTTCTCTCTCTAGGAGTTTTGTGTTGAATTTCTGCTGGGGATGTAGGAAATGTTTAACGAAATGGTACCAAACTTTTTAGATAAAGTACCAGATTATTTTTGGTCTAAAAATAATCAAAAAATTCAAAAATTTGATTTGATGATTTCTTTTCATCTACAGTAGACTTTGAGTATGTTCAGAGTTTGTGCAAATTTTTGTTGCAAACATGGAAAAAATAATGTTGCCCGTCCTTAATATTACCCCTACCGATTATATTTGGTATATATGATTTTTTAAACCAGATCTCCCATACAAATGTTTTCTGTAAATTAATTTTACACAAATAAAAATCTGATTTTTTTTTTAATTTAAATTTTGAAAATCGATTTTGACAGAAAATTTATTTTTTTGCAAAAAAAAAAAAAAAAAAAAAAAAAAAATCGATTTTTACTTTTTTAAAATTAAATTTTGTCTGAAAATTTATTTCCTTAAAATTCAGTTTTCACTGAAAAAGCAAATTCTTACTAAAAATTTTTACTGAAAATCTATTTTCATTGAAAATCCAATTTTTAATTAAAAATTTTTATTTTACTGAAAATTCAATTTTTTACTAAAAATTTACATTTTCTTAATAAATATTTCATTTTGACTGAAAATCGATTTAATTTTCCTGAATATCCAACTTTTACTAAAATTATTTTTATTTTTGTTTTTTTTTTTTTTACTGAAAATTCGATTTTGACTAAAAATTTAATTTTGATTGTATTTTTTTTTTTTTTTTTGAAAATGAAATCACTTTTTTTGACAGAAATTAAAAAAAGTTACAAAAAATTTTTTAAAATCTATTTTGACTAAAAATAATTTTCCTTCAAAAACAGTTTCCTATTTCAAACATTAGAAAAAAACTATAGACCAATATCTGAGACAACCTCAAAATTCCGAATAAGAACTTTTCTAGATTTTTTTTAATAACAAGTAACCGGATTTAGACAGAATCTAACCATAACATACAGCTATATGTACTTCACCGTTAAAATCGGTTCAAAAGAAAGTGTTGGGGCCATTATTTGACCAAGCTCCCTTTTAAGAGCCCTTCCCGGAATATGGAATAACACTTTTAAATATAGAACAATTCTATTTGAAATTCGGCACAATTTCTGTCTTAAATATTTATTACAAATTTGATCAATATCGATCGATACTTTTATATAGCTGTCCTGAAAATCTGTTTGACCCTATAAAACTCTAATTGGCATTTTAGCACATTTTTAAGGATTTTACTTTCATGGAAGGAAATGATGTACTATATTAAATATATAAACCACAAAACCCAAAATTGCTTTACAGATTAACGGAGCAAATAAAAATCTGACACGATTTGTGAATCTATTGGAAATATTCTAAATATTAATAATCTAAATTGTAAAGAAATTGATTCCTATTGTTTACACACTAATCCATCCAATATTTAAGTATATATAGACCGATATCTGAAGTATTTGAAGAAATAATTTTCAGTGAAAGTGGAAGCACTTTATTTCAGAAGCGTAAGTTCCGAATGGTTCTAAACATTTTGTGTGGATTAATTTTTTGAATATGAAATCATCAACGACCTGAAGACCATCACATGGGGTTAAAGTGACTACCAACTACTACAACAGCAGAAAAAGCTCATTTAAATATTTGTGTATGTGTATGTGTGTGTGTCCAAGTGTACAAAATGAATATGAATATTTCGTTTTTTTGTTTTTCTTTTATTATTCTTCGTTTCTGCTTGTTTTGTTGATTTTGCTGTTGTGTTGATATTTTTATTATTAATATTGTTGTTGCTTTTTGTTGTTTATTTGTCATTGTGTAGGTATATTTCTATTGCTGTTATTGTTGTTGATGTTGTTGCAGTTGAATATTGCAATATTTGTTATTATTTTTGTTCTGTTTTTGTTTTGTTTGTCTTTCCGTTTTGTTGTGTTTACTTTCAACTTTTAGTGTCCACTTTCATTTCGTTCGTTTCGTGTGTATTTTTCTCATTCGTTTCGTTTTATCCTTTAGCAACTTGTAGTTTTATTTTTGTTTTCATTCCTCTTTTAATGTATTTCTCTATTTATTGTTATTGTTGTTTCATGAATTTTAATCCTTAACGTAAAATAAACTTTTTTGTGAGGAGTGAGATCGAAAATTTTTTTTTTATTGAACCGTTTAACCCAAATAATATTTAACTTTTTGTTTAGTTCCCTGCTCGCAGGCAGGTTCAGAAACATACAAGACTCAAGAAGTTCCTGACAGGAACATTGCTAAAAATTTAGAGGCCAATAACAGAAAACGGAAATTGTTGTCAAATTTTCTAATAAAAAATATTCTTGCTGAATAATGGATGACGAAACGTGTGTTCTGGCAGATTTCTTGCATCTTCCTGGTCAAAAATTTTATATTGTTAATACTTGAAGGAATATTGAGAAAAAAATAGGAACCAAAATTTCCCCAAATAATCCAATTATTTGTTACAACGGGTTCCGAAATTTATATCAAGGAATGTTTACAAAAAAGGCTGCTTCCATTTATAGGACTTCATAACGTCTCCACTCGTATTTTGGGCCTGACTTGGCATCCTGTCACTATGGTGAACAAGATTTTGAGTGGTACAGGAAAAACAATGTGGTATTAGTACTAATATGGGCAAATCCTCCAAATTTAACAGAGCTAAGGCCAGTGGAGAGATATTGCGCTTTTGTTAAAGGAGAGTTGAAAAGCGCGAAAATATGACCCAAAAATGTGGTAGATTTTAAACGGAAATGGAGTACATGTGCAAGCAAAGAAACAGAAATCACTATAAAAACGTTAATGGAAGGACTTTAGAGGCTCAAAATATTAGCTTTTGCTCGGTGCGCTTTGCTGCACAAAAATTCTCCTCTGACCTATTTTTCGAAAGAAATTTCACGACTTGTATTAAATAAATAATTGTATGCATGTATGTATGCATGTATGTATGTATGCATGTATGTATGTATGTATATGTACTTTCTATTTTATATATATAAATAAGTATGATAAGAATTTTTCGATCTCACTCCTTAATATTTGTATTTTAGTTCTAAATATTTTCTCCTCCTTTTTGCTTTTTTTTCTCTTTTTATCTTCACGGTGATTTAATTTTATTCACTAAATATGTTTTAGTTAAACAAATTTAAATTTTACACAAACTTTATCGCTGTCATTGTGTATGTGTGTGTGTGTGTGTTTTTCTGTTGTCTCATCATTGTTTTTGTATCGTTTAAACAAAATTTACGCTGACACTTTTTTATTCTCAATTTTTTTTTGACGTTTAAGCAGGAAAATGATGATGAGTTTTTTTTTTGTTAATTTTCAAAATTTGTTTTATTTAACTTAAACGAAACGAAATGAACAAAGAAAAAGTTAATATTTTTCTGTTTTGCAAATTAAATTTGTAGTTTTTAACAGTTTGAATGAAAATTTTATAGAAAAATTAAGTCAACAGTGTTTGTGTTTGTTTTTCTTCGATTCTTTAGTTTTTTTGTTTTGTTTGTTCTGAATTTGTTATATTTTTTGCCATAAGTTTTTGTTAATTTTACCTCTGCACTCGAAACTAACCAATATTGATTTAAACTTTCAAAATAGGTCACATTATTATCAAAACCATACATCTTTATTAGATATCAGGTGTGTGTTTGAATGTATGTGTGTGTGTCTATATATGCGTTTTATTTGTGTGTGTGTGTATTAGTATGTGCCACTGTGGTTTTATTACCACATCTGAACTTTTGTACTTTTAACTATATTTGTATATAGACAAATACACACACATATATAATAAATATACACATAAAACTATTTACAACAAAAATTTACATTCATGCCCTTAAGTTAAACCTTAAACTTTTATTTAAATTCATAATAAACATTTTTTGAAACGTGGCTAAATTTAACATTTTTTAAAATATTATAATTCTCACATATCATTAATACAACTTATGGTATTTGGAAGGGTAAATATCTATCAATATTATTCGCTTTGGAATATTTTTCTAAAAAGGTGGCAACATTTATTCACTGATAAAATCACTTTAACTTTTTGCATAAAGAAATCTTGATGGAAATGCATGTAAACTAAATAACGATGAACTCGTGGTAAAGATCTGCCCACACTCCCTATCCAAAGTTGATCTTAGATTCTCAAATCGTAAACCTGAAATCATCTTTAAATTATCCTGAACATATACATTGAACCATAAAAGGTAGTAAATATAACGAAAAAGCATGTAGAATTGAAGAAAAGTAGGTTTAATATCAATTAACAAAATCTTTATTCAACATAACGAAAATTTTCGTTAATTTTTCATAAATTCTTCTAATTGACGAAAAATTGTCAATATGACTATTTGAATTCGTTAATAAAAATGTGTTTAATTTGAATACATATTATTCAATTTGAATGATACATTATTCAAATTGACAAAAATAAATTCGTTATATTGATGAATATAATTCAATTTAAATACCAAATTTAAGTAAAATTTACGAAATTTTAGTAGAATTAACAAAAGAATTGCGTTAAATTATTGTAATGAATTAATACATATAATGATTATTTCATATCTTAAGAACTGTATCAGCGATAATTTTTGAAATTTGGTCCCAATGACTTCCTCAAGCAATCTGGACAAAATGTAAAATGGATAGGATCAACGAGAGAAGTAACTCCCATACAGAGCAAATATTGATTGTCGGATATTTAGAGATTAGATTACACAGCAAAAATTTGGTCCCAATTCAATTTTTTAGTACACATTGATTTGTGAAATTTCTTTCGAGATCAAGGACTAAGGAAAATTTTTGTGCACCAAAGCGCACCGGCTAAAAGCTAGTTTTAGATAACAGATTATAAAGTGAATTTCTTCAAATATGCTAAAAGATTTAATTCAAGATTTTTTTCGTAAAAATTGTTAAATTGAATAAATTGACAATTTTTCGTCAGTTTGAAGAATTTACGAAAATTTTCGTTATGATGAATAAAGGTTTCGTTGGTTGTTATTAAACCTACTTTTCTTCAATTCTACACCATTTTTCGTTATATTTACTACCCTTTTAGGTTCAGTGTATATCTTTAAATATACTGAAACGATTTTGTTGGTTTCAATTACTCAGGCCAAATTTCATTAAGCTCTGCCAATAATTGTGGATGTGAGTGTGCCAACAAAAGACAAACAGTCGGACAAGGCTAAATCGACTTAGATTATGATTTTAGTCTGAGATGATTCCTTCTTAGCGTTACAAATGGAATGACAAAGTAAATATATCCTCTTCAACACATGTGGTAGTGCAGGATGTAAAAATATTGTCGAAAATGGCTCAAAATTTACTTTGGACCAAATATGTAAATGTTTCCAAACAGTTCAATTTTTTGTAAAGAAATTCCTAATTCCCCCCTCGTTATATCATTCAATAGCCACTTCGTATTATAAAGTAATTTCTGCTACTTTTATCGATTTCTCTTAGTTCTTTTCCTTCTTATTTGTTTAAATATTCCAATATTCCCATAATACGGTTTTACAAAATGACCACAATCACCATATTATTTTTATGTTCTGCATCGTTTCGTTTATCTCTTCATCACTTACTTTCTTCCTTTTCACTTCCTTATTTATAAAATTTATTTTTTTTTATTTTGTTGTTTTGTTGGTGTAATTTTCATTGGATCCGATATCTTCTTTATTTCCTGTTTCTTCATTAATATAAAAAGGAGAGAATTTTTTCTATAGTTAATTTTATTTAAATGGCATTTAAATATTGTGTGTATATGTGTGTGTGTATCTGAAGCAACATATACATGTAAATTGCTGCTACATGTTGCCATTAAAGATTAAAAAAAGAGATGTTAGAGAATTATTTCATAAGGAATTTTAATTGAATTAATGATGTTTTAATTGAATTATAAATTTAATTAATTTTTATTTTAATCAATTTATTAAATATTTTTTTTATTTTTTAACATTTATTTCTTTTAAACTTCTGTTCTTCTGTTGAAAGTAAATTCAAGTAATTTCTCAATAATCTTGTGGCAGGATGAAAGTATCCTTATTGTGTTTAAAAAGGTAATAATTGTCTTTAGTTCCATTTTTAATATCACTTTCTTCGTCCTTTTGCCATCCATATCCTTGGCTTATTTATTATTAATGGTGTGAATTTCTTGCTCCAATTAAAATTAAAGTGTTTTTTATCAAAAATATGGAAGTAAGAAACAATTGTTTATTTCAACTCATTAATTCTTAGTGAAAGCAATTATTTTTTTTTGTAAACATTTTTTTGGTTCAGAAAAAATTATTTGTTAAATTAATTTATGATTTAAGTTGTTGTTATAAATTAAGGATAATGTTGGTAACAAAAAACTTTTATTTTTCTACATTTGCCATTTCCATAAGAAAGCGATTGGGTCAAAAATAGGGATTAAAATTTTTAATCACTTGATTCTGTAGTTCTATGGACCATTAAAATTAATTCTGTATGGAGCAAAGATACCTCTCTTCATGGTTCTATGCGCAATTAAATTTTTAAGTTAATTATTTCCTTGAGAAAACCACGGTAATGTGTGACAATTTGTATTTGTTTTTTCCCGGTCCTACCGACAAATCAAATAATAAGCGAATACAAATTCGTACACTTCCCGAATCGTCCGTATCTGTTCGTGCCACAATTTTTTAGTAATAGACTCTTGCAGCTATAAAACTTGTGATATTCATCAAATATGAGCCTGCTACCTCCCTAATTTTTTCAATTATTCAGTTATAAAAAAACATTTGGAATATGGAGAATTAGAAAGTTATTGGGAGTAAAGTGTTAAAATACAACACGCAGAGAAAAGTGTTGTTTCCATATGATCATCGCAACACTAATATTCTCGTAACAAAAATATGTTGGTATTCAAAACGATTAAATTATGGAATTAAATTTAATTTGAGGATAATTTTTTTGCGATAGTAAATTATTGTTAATAAATTAACAATAGTATGTTCGTCAGAGCATGTTTAGAAATATTTTCTATATACCAACATTTTATTGTTGAAAAAGTCTCAGTTACAACAAAACTATTGTTAGTAAACCAAAATATTATTTTCATTTTATTGACAAACATGAATATTTTGGGAATTTCACTAAAACTATTTTAATTGGTTCAAAATATTATGTTAAATTTTTTCGATAACCACAAAAAATTTCTGCTCAATATAGCAATTTTTTATTTCTTGGACAACCATATTTTTGTTATGGCACAACTATAATATGGTTAACATAGTATACAACCATAATATGATTGTGAGAAATATCATATTTTATTGTGCCACAATCATAATGTGGTTTGCATGATAACTATATCTGGTGTTGTCTTAAAATTATTCTGTTGGTATTTTAAAATATTATGGTGGTGTGGCAACCATAATAGTAAACCATGATATGAATAGGGTATATTAAATCAAGACCCAAAAAATAAGTTATATTCAGGTATTAAATTAAAATCTGAGTAGATTCAACTATGTTTGTCTGTTGTTGACACGCTCACATCCACATCCAAATGACAGTGGTCAATGAAATTTTTCTTATGTATTTTATACGCCGATATCTGGACAACCTCCTAAAATTTAAAAAATTACGATTATGACTTTATGGAATTTGTCACGCTGATATCGCTACACACTAATAAGATGTTGTAAAAAATGCTGGGAGTTTCATTCCAATTACAAACGATATATTTAATCTCGCTTATTTCTGAAACTTTTATAGGTAATTTTATGGAATCTGGCACTTAATTGATGTGAATATATAACATAATTTTGAGATAGGACACAGGGGAGTTGTGTCCTCTTAAAAAAATTAATTTTCAATATTTTCATACAATTATTTTTAAATCAATCGAGGTATTAAAGATTCAGCGTAGAAAGTCATTAGGAATCATTAAGGAATGTCATTATAAAAGGCCTGGACATTTGAAGGACAATTATCGTTTGAAAAATATCAATTCTGCATAAGAATTAAATTTCATTCAAAAATATTTAAATTCAAAAATTAAGTCTTTTTTTCCCATTTGCCATAATATTTATATTTAAAGAGTCACAATAATTCTATTTTACTGTGAAAATGTTAAATAAAATTAACCTGAATTGTCTGTGAGTTTCCAATAAAATCAATTGGATTTAAAACAAGTTGCTTCTTTATTGGTTTTCATTTATTTGTGGTCAAGAACCTGACAGCAAAATACAAAAAAAGGAAACTGATGGAAAAAAATGAATAAAATAAATAAATTGTTACTTTTTGTTGTATTTATAAACACACACATATATATTTACAACATGTGTATATGTATTGTGTATTAAAATCCTGTTTGACAAATGGTTTTGATTTTTTTACACAGAAATAAAATACATTCTCTGAAAGAACATCGGGAGTTAAATCCTTTATAAAATATTATATGGAAAAAAAGATGAAATAAAGTAAAAATAAAAAGTATTAGACTGGCTTTTGACAATATCTATTTATATTATGTGATTTTCTCCATTTAAAAAAATACAACCTTTTTTATTATAACAAATACAATGCATCACAGTGTGTCGAAAACGATGTTTTTTTGGAATTATTTATGAATTTTTAATTCATTCTGAACCATTAAAGATCCCTAATAAAATTTTAAATACTTAGAGCTGAGGTATTTTCCAATTGATTTGAAGCGGTTCATCCCTGGTTTGTAGCGGTAACCCTTCATATTTAGGCATTCAGTAGGGACTGAAATCGAAAAAATCTTTACTCATGTTTTTCATTAACACTTTTAACTCAAATATTATTATTTTCGTAAAACATGTGAGGAACGCTGCTTAAAATTTAGAGGACACAAACTGAGCACAAAAGTTGAAGTCAAGTTTAAAAAAAAATTAAAAATTAAATTATTTCTGTTACATAATAGATGGCAGCTTTTTCGCTACTTCTTGGTCAAAAACTAAATGTTGCTGATGCTCGATAGTTGTCATAGAAGAGGTAGTTGCGGCAAAGTAACCAATCACTTGTTACAACGGATCCCAAAAATACCGAAATGTAAATCAAAGAATGTATATAAAAAAGGCTGCTTGTAAAGGGAATAAAACTATATTATGTGTTTACGTATTTTATGTTCGTCTCGACATCCTGCCACTATGGCAAACAAGCCCTAAGTGGTATAAGAATAATAATGTGAAATTTTTACCAAAAGAGGCAATGTTGGTGGGTGTATGATTTCTTGTTGTGTATTACATCAGAAATACGGTCTGACATTGATTCTGTTAACCGAAGTAATTCGTTACATATTTTTTTTGTTTATCAGATATGAATTTAACTTGTTAACATGAATTTAAAATGTGCTTATTTTATAATTATTCCTGAAAGTGTAGATATAAGAGAAAGTTGTAATAAGAGTAGTACATAAAGTATGGCATGTCCAACATACAAAATAGTTGTATACTAAGATACTGTTGATACTAAACTATATTCATGCTGTTTACAGCTATTTGTAATGTTCGATCGTATCAGTCCCAACCTCTACGTATTTTCTAGCCATCTACTGGTTTTTACAACATAGCCCAATGTAAGTGATAGGTATGGTAAGAACTACTAATACAATTAATAATATTCTATTAAGGGCCCATTTAATCGAGAGGCAATTTGATCACGGTGGTGCTGTAATTGATATTAATTTTTGAATATTAAATCAAAATACAGAGTCTGTATTGGCAAACATCTGTTAACTTTTTTGAGAAGGTCGTATCAATTTCTCCAAACTTTAGTTTTATTCTTTAAGTTTTTCTATGTCGTATTTTTAAAACTGCTTCTAACAGTGTTATGTTTTCTCATTGAACATTATTCTTATTTGAAATATGCTTTCGTATTCTCTCAAGTTGTCCATTGGGTTTAAGTCGGGACTGCAAGACGGCCAGTCTAAAAGTTTATCAAATAGAGAAAAGCATCTCCCAGTAATTTATTAAAACTCTTGCTATTCATTTTTGTCGGAACAAAACAAATTTAAAGTGTGCTAACTGCAGAAAATGCTGCCCACACGAAACACTACTTTCGCCGAATTTTTTTTCTCGTTTCCAAGACAATTGGATCTCTGTTCCGGAACGACTCGAGTGATACTCGGCCAACGATTGTCAACCAAGCGATAGCTGTTTCAAACGATAATTGTTTCTTCCAACAAGAACTATCGGATACAGCCAAACGTTTTGACATCCGAATATTATTGGGTTTCAAATCGGCCCAATGACATAGATATTCATCAGGAACGTCTAAATTATAAATATTATTTCGTATGAGAAAATTAACGTTTTTCACACCCCTGCGCATTTCATGTATTTTCATGAGAATTTAGACAATTGCTATTTCTATTTTTCATCTCTTCGTAAAATGGAGCAACTTGTTTGCAGTCGCAGTAAGATTCAGTCTGTTCTTAATTTGTAACGGGTTGTTTCTTATTTTATAAAATAAATATCTCGTTTGGTAATTTTGTATTTGCCTTCGTAGGTTTTCGAACTCCATAAATGCTTTTTTAAATAAATTACGCACCAGACAAAAAATACGTTTATAGGAATATGCATTAGTGTAGTTATTAAAAAATACTCTTACATGTATAAGTTATCTAGTTTCAGAATAAGCGGAGCTTTAAGAACATTTGCGAAGACGATCGTATACAAATATTAACATACCAGAGGTGGCCAACTTTGAAGGGTTACTGACGACGTTCCTGACTATAAAGGGGCCTTTGCTCCTCCAAATCAGCTTGAAAACTCATCAGCTCCTTAAAAATCGATTGGAACACACTGTGCCTTATAAATACATATGTATTTGTTTGTGTCTTAGTAAGTCTGTACATTTACCAAATAGTCTGGGTCATTGTATACGTGTGTTTTTTGTTTATTGTAACTGTTTAAGTCACTTTTTTTATTATACTTTTTCTCTCATGTTTTTTTTTTTGTGCAACAACAAAAACAAGGAAAATACACACGTATTTTGTTATAATTATGTTTGACATTGTTTAGTTTCATTTTACATTCTCTTCCTTTTGCTCTCAAAAAACTAACACAAACTTAAATATTTTATATTTTGCTTATTTTGTTTTTTGCTTTTGTGCAACACAAATGGATCCTTAATGTATTTAAAGCTTTATGAAGTAAAGAATATTTAATTTTTCTTCTCTTTTGTTTTTTTTGTCATTTTTTTACAGCATTAAAATGACAAAAAATAAAATCCTAAATAAATATTGACTTTAAAAATATTTTAAATTTTAAATAACTCTGGTCAATAAACATGGGGTTTTTGTGGTATTTAAATATTAAAGAGCAACAACAATACAATACAAAGGAAATGAACACGTACACTCAACCATACACACATAAATAGACATACGTAAATATAAAATAAATATTTAAATTATAATTATTCAGTAAATCTACAAGAAAAAGTTTTGACCTCTTTTCTTTAAATTTTGAACCACAAACAGGAAATAAAGACAAACAATAGTTATGTGGGATGAAAATGAAGTGTATTTTAAAGATCAAAAGCTTAAGGTATTTAACCTTCTTTCTTCTGAAATTTTTAGTTAATTTGCTTTTTCTATTCTGATAAATATTTGATTTACAAAAAAGGCTTTTTTGTTTATGTTCAATAAAAAAGTTAATCACGTTAATGATCAATTAAGAATGGCAGATTTAATTTCTCTGAGTAAAGTTAGAATATTTTGTAGATGCAATACCTTCCATTACATCTACATATTTAGTAAGAATAATATTACTTCACATGACCAAATTTAGTTTAAATTCCTTTTCTATCTCTCCTGGATTCTTCTGTGTAAAACATTTTCCTAAGAAAGTGAACGGAACTAAATTGCAAATCTTTGATGGCAAGAGTTTTTTTAAGATAATCGATAATTTATCTTCGCTTTATATGGGCAGTAACTCTATCCCTTGTCTGTATTCATTTGAAACTCTTTCTTTACGTTTCATTCAGTCATGTAGTTCAAGAAGACTTTTTTGTCTAAAGTTTTAAGTTCAACAGGAAATCGTTAATTTATATTTGCTATATAAGAACAAACTCTCCCTTCTTTGCTCTTCATTTGATCATTGCAATTGAAAGAGTATTGGGTTTCATTTTTAAAGCCTTCGCTGCAATACCATAGATTTGCGACAAATGACATTCCTTCTGTATGGAATGTAAACCTCCCATAATTCTATCCGATTTTTTTTGTAGTAAGTCAAATCCTTAAGGAAAATTTATTGTGTTGAAACTCTCATTGGTAATTGACCATAACATGGTTGTGGGTCAACCATATTTTATTGTGAAACAACTATATTTTGTTTGTATTTTGTTGCCTCACAGCCATATTGTGGTCAGGAACATGTGAGTTGCAACGTTCACAGTCATAATATGATTAATTCAACTCAGTAAAAATAATATTTTTTTAATTAAAAAAAGTTATAAAAAATCCTTAAAAATGTTCTTTTGAGGATAGTGTGTTTTGAGTAAAGTGTTTTGTGCAACTACTGCTCTCTTGAGAAGTATCACAGGTCAAACTTAATATATTACTTAGGTGCCTAACAGAGACGACATGGATCAAGTGCTTTCTCCTAGTAACAGACTTACATTAGGCACTATTGTCTTACGAGTTGTATGGTCATAGGATCGTTCCGACTCTACTTTACAGTGCATTAGATTTGTGAACTACCGTAGTATCCTAACTAACCCCTTTTTTCAAAATTTAAATTATTGCGACGTATCCTTAGTACTTGTTATGTTATAATACAATATTTATTACTTTTGAGATTAGTTCCATATCTGAACCAAATCTATATTGCTAACTTGTATACCCAATATGAATGTTTCACGAATAATTATCACCCTTTTGAAAATTAACAATAAATGGAACATCATTATTCCAACGTAGAAATGAATTTAACCCACATTTTAACCATAAAATTGATATGTCGTTATTTATTCATATTAATAGTTTCAATAAACTTTAAATTTTTATTACATCTCATTCTGAATCTCTTTAAAATAAAAATTTAACCATGAATTGAAAAATAAACTCTTGTTTTTTTAAGAGTAAAAAATTTATGCAGTAAATATTAAATTTAAATGCCTCCTTAAATTATGCTTCACAAAAATGAAAAAAAAAATTAAAACTCAATTCACTTTTTTTTCATAAAACACACATACACTAGCATACATATGTATATGTGTCAAAAAAAGTCAGTGCTGTAACTGAACAATACAGAGACATGAAAACATGAATGTGAAACCGAATGTTTAATGGTTGAGGAGTATTCACTCGTACAACAATTTACCTTAATAACATAAAATTTTATGAATGTTTTATAATAATAATAATACATATTGCAGTATAAAATTACACTGTTGTTAAAGAAAAAAAACAAAAACAAAAAAGGGAGGAAAAACTCACACATACATTTTACATGAAGATGTACATACATATGTTTGCATGTGTTTAAATGTATGAGGAGAACGTTTATTTAACAGAACGACAACAAGATGAATTTTACGATCTGTTTTCTGTTGCATGTGCATTTTGTTATATATATTGTTGTTGCTGCAACTGCAACCATCGCTGCACAGTATGTCCAATATGATTTTTTAAATAATTTTGTAACCGTTGAAACATTAGAGATACCTTAATGATATTTCTTATAGTTATAGTTGAGAAGTTTTTTTAGCGCATAAGGAGTGAGATCGAAAAATTCTTAACATACATATGTATAAATAATTATTAATTTAATTCGCAAAGAAAATAGTCTTAATCACTAATGACGACATTACTTTATTCGAAAATGTAGTCTATTTTGGCTTCTTTTAACAAAAGGCCTTAACTCCCGGCAGTTAGAGGTATTTGCTATTCTGGGTACAAATGCCACATTATTGTTTTTGTACTCCTCAGCGGCTTGTTTGTAGAGACAGGAATGCAAGTCAGGCCAATAATAAGTTGGCACTTGGTAAAGTCATACGAATGGAAGCAGTCTTTTCTGGAAATATTTCTTGTAGAAAATTTTAGTATTTATAGAGACCATACCAAGATCTCCTATGAAAATTCTGACTGCTTTTGAGTCCTAAACTCTTCTTCGACATTCCCTCGATCATCAGAAACATAAAATATCTGACCAGGAAGTTGCGAAAAATCTACCAGAACATACGTATCGTCCTTCATTATGCAGCAAGACTATATATTTTTCTTTTGACTTCAATTTCATGCCTTATTTTTGGCCTCTTAATTTTTAACCAGTATGTTCCTGTCAGGAACTTTTTGAAACTTGTATGTGTTAAAATTTTTAACTTTAACTTTTCGCACAAAAAAGTTCGAGCACTGAGCTTACTGGGTTGCCTTCCTACACGAAGGAGGTATTGAACATGCTTTCTATTTCTTGATTTTAGAAATAACATTTGGACTATTTTTCTACCAACAGCAAGTTCTCCCGGTACTATTGAATTACAAAATTTAATAGAGGAAATCAATTTTAGATTCAATTTTCAGCCAGAAAATAAAATTCTTCTACTCTTATTTGATACCTATGAAAACGTTAGAACTTGAGAAAGTTATCTCCGAAACTATAAGAGATAACTTACAAATATATAAGCATATAGCGATTTGTAAGGTCGCAAATGAATTTTTGACGAGTTAAAAAACAACATACCAGTGTTGGCCAACTGTGGTGAGCCACTGACTAATCACCTGACCATGTAGGAACTTCCTCCACAACAGTTCGCATGTAAAAATATGTAAAATCAGAAATATCTCTGCTCCAGACATATGAAATTTCATTTAGATATTTATAACGATTCAAAAGTATTAGAATTATTTCCAAAAAAGCTCGATTGAAACACACTGTGCACTGTTGCATGGTCGCTTTATAATGTTGTTATTGTTGTTGACATCATAATAGTGGCAGAATATAGTTACTCTGGCGTTTACTGATGTCTGTATAGAAGTGCATAGGTGTTTAATATATGTTTGTATGTAAGTGTAAGTAAAAGAGTGAGAGTGTTTTAAAGATACGAAAATATATATAAAAAAATGATAAAAAAATTATAGTAAAAATACTGCAATATAAAATCACACGACAGTTGGCTTTGATGATGAGTTTCATGCTGATAAACATTCACACTTACACTCCAACATAAAGACACACATACAAACAAACGATTCTCCTTCCTTTTTGAAAAAAAATGGAAATCATACATTTTTTGTTGTTTATGTTGTGTGTATAAGTGAGTGTATATGACATTTATAGTTTGTTTGAGTATTTGTAAAAGAAAAACCCAACAACCACACAAGTGTCACAAAAACTGGCAAAACATATCAACGCTTTTCGTTTTCTTTTTGCTTTTCTTTTGTTTTTGCTTCTTTGTTTTAGTTTTTCTTGTTTCTTGTCTTGAGGAGAAGAATATAAAAAATAATAATAAAAAACCAAGATTTATGTTTATATAAAAGTATGTTTATGTGTGTCTTTGTAAATGTGTTTATATGTGTGGAAAAACTTTATAGTTGTTTTAGTGGTAGTTATTCATACAATTTGTTTGTATATTTGGCATTGAATTATTTTGTATGAATGACTGAGTATGTAGTTGTGTGTCGTAACATACTTTTCTTATTGTTGCTCTTTATAAAGACACACACACATACACATATTACGCGTGTTTGTGGGAGATTTTCATTCACTGCTTGTTTCTGTTGTTGTTGTTGTAGCTGTTAACTAATGGGAATATGTTTATTTTAGCGTAAAATAATTTTATTTTTATATTTTTGCTTTCCACCTTAATATTCACTTAATTTAACATAGTTTTTCATGTTTTTCCATCTTATTTTTTGGAATTTTTCTCTCTGTGATTGTGTGTGTGTGTACATATGTGTATTTGTGCTCTTTTGAAGGTACTTAATTAAGCTGACTTTATGAATTTTTTCACATTTTGGCTGATAATATTAATATTTTTTCATTGCACACACACGTGTGTGTGTGTGAGAATTTATGGGAAAATGTATAATAATTTGCTTTAAGGTCATTCCTTCATTGAATTCTCTTTAAGCCTGCTTAATTCAAATTAAGTTTATTTATTGATTTTTATACACTTAGCGGAATAATTATTATAAATAAGTATAATAAAAAAAATTGGCATGAAAAATTAACATTGGAAATTTTTGTTTTGAAACAATGTTGATTTCATGTCAGTAAATAATAATTATTTATTTAAGTTGAATTTAATTTTTTTTAATGTCCGATAGAGTAAAAATAATCATATTATTTTAATTACCCAGAAAACTGTAAATTAAATAAGTCAATTTGACTGTTTTTTTTTTTTTTTTTTTTTTTTTTTTTTTTTGACTGAAAAAAAAAAATAATATTATTTTTTTTATTATTTACTACGAAATTTAGGAATAATATACAAAATGTTTTTCTAAGCTATAACAGTTTTGCTCGAAAGAGGGATTCAAACAGTGATATCAGATAGAGGGAATTATTCCTTTTTGAGGGACTTTTTAACGTAAATTTCAATTCAAGGGAAAAAAACTGAGAATATTTTATTGTTTCACCCCCCAAAAAATGGGATTGGTGAATCTCTCCACCACCACAACTGACGATGAGGGTATATTAAGTTTGTCATTTCGTGTGTAACACCTACAAGGAATCACCTATGACCACAAAAAGTGTGCAGGTTTTTGCATCAAAAATCTGAGTCGATTTACCTATGTCCACAAAAATTTACAGAACTTAATAAGATTTGGACCAAGTAGTTGTCCTTAAAAGTTTACTTTTAAAAACCGCAAAATCATTTCAGTAGAAAACAAGTTATTGACCGATGTCTGGGACGATGTCTCCTAAATTTGAAAAATGATCAATATAAAACGGCTTATTTCATTTTAATCAAATTAGACACGCTGATTGTCTTAGAGAAAACGTTAGACATTTAAAAATGTTGAATATGGGACGAAACAGTTAATATCGCATATAATACTGTTAAGGGGGAGTGGTATCCTCTTAAGGAACGAAATTTGTTACATGAGATCTTAAGAAATTCGGTGCTTAGATAAATCGATAATGGCTAAATAGTTATAGGACTCGGGGAAGCTGTATCTTCGTAAAAGCAGTATTAGGGGAGGAGAGTATTAAAGATGTGGCATATCCGAATTAAGAATTCCTACTTGGTTTGTTAAAATACAAAATTTTTTAATAAAAAATCTAAAATGGAGAGGGATTTTTTCACACTAGAAAAAGCAAAAAAAAAAAAGTTTTTTTCTATATATTACTATAGTAAGAGATACCACATTAGTGTTCTTTTTTTGAAAATTTTGTAATAATTTTCTTTAACATTTGTTTACTTTATTCATGCAAGAAATTACATAGGGATCACACTCTCCCGTTCCCTATCCGACAATTTTTTCTTCAGTAATATTTCGTAATTTAGACTTAACTCATAACACAAATTTCTTGAAATGAACTGTAAAAGCCATTTGGTTCGATGGCGGGATATTATCCCTGCTGTCCTATCCAAAATGTTGTCGTCTACAATAATATGCAATTAAAGGGTTATCAATGTCCGAAATTTCATGACATTTTCTGCAACAGTAAAATACATATGAGAAACTAAATATTCCCTTTTTAAGGGCGATATCAGTCCCCCTTTCCCTGTCCAAAAATAGTAAAGTGCGAAACATTTTTTACTGTGATGGGCTACAAAATTGTTCGATTTGAGTTTAGGGAATTGGTTTTCAGTTTTGAAGACAACTTCGGTTTACAGATGAAAGAAGCCTCTCGAAGGAAAGTAATAACCGAAGCCGATATTAGTTCGTTAATGAATGAGACTTATATGGATTATTTAACTATTTGTTAAACAATCAACATGAATGGAAAACATTAGAACATCAAAATCACATACACTTGCACAACTTTAAATTAACATGATTTTATAATAATTCAACATTTATAAAATGTTATCTTTAATCTATTTGCAAAAAATCAATGAAAACGTTTTTTCTCCAAAGCATAATCTCAACTCAAATAATAACGATTAACGATTAATCGTCTATTGATAATTTTTAATTTCTCTTCTGCATTCTTTCTAAACCCATCAATTGATTGCCAGAATTCTTTTCTTTATTCTTCAAATTTTAATCTTCCAATATTTCATGGAAACACAAGAAAACCAATTTCCTGAAAATTTCTACTAAATTGTTGCACTTATTACAAATTTTTCTTTAGAAGACAACAAAATAAAAAGGACAAAAATTAATCATAAAAACTTGTTTTATGCAAAAAAAGTATACAAACCCTTTTGTTTAAGAGATGCGCCTTAAATCATGCAATGACTTTTTATTGTTGTACATTAATTTTTGCATTTCATCTTGTGCATCCTATATTTGGCTTAAGTCCAATAAAATTGCACTTGTCTAAACCTTAATTTTAATACGCTACACTACTGCAAAAGGGAAATGAGGTTAAAACGTTTTACATGTAACAAAAGGAATTTTTTTGAAAAACGCCTTAAAGTATGTAATATTAGGAAATTATTTAATTAAAAGGATCTATTTTACAAGTAAGTTTATTTATGGGAGTTTTGTTACCAAACAAATCAAATCAAACGAATCGGAATAAAAGTTATGAATCAATGTGGGCAGCGTTTTCGAAATTTTGGAAAAGATTCTGATGAAACGTTTCAGTAAAATTTTATGAAACTTTGATGAATAGAGAGAGCTGAGATTGTAGAATATTACTGTTGATAAAATTGTTCCATAGAAATTGGGGCAGTGAAAGCCTGCTTATTACTTCAAACATATTATTGATCATCCCACTTTTCTTGAGGAACACAAGCCTTTCACCAGTGTAAAAACCTGGATCTTCTGTAGAGGCTATCTAAGATTCGTTAAGGCGGAATTCTGCATATTTTACTTGTTTTTCCTTCATTCTTCCTTTGCACTTTACTATAGCAAAGCCCACGCCTTGTGTGTTCATTTAATAGTAAAACACGATGAAAAGCCGGTCATAAGATCCAGCATAAAAAACGAAATATCTATTGTGTATTTGAAAAGAAAAAATTCTTTGAAATTTGTTTGTTATATTGCAAAATGTTTAAGGGAAATAAGCAACAACAACAACAACAACTGAATTAAATAATCACTTAAGGGTGACAAAACTAATTTTATCTAATTAATTCTTTTTCATTTATTTTTTCGAGAAGTTTTTTAATTTTTTTTTTAGAAATTAATAAAGAAATATTTTAATTTTACTAAGTATGTTTTTACTAAACTCATTTAATGGGTTAATAATATAATATTTCCATTACTTACACTGTTAACAATTGAATCTTATGGTTATCTAGTTATGCTGAATGAATTGTCTAACTTAAAGACCATTCATTCATCCACATCCATCCACTTCCATCCATACTTTACTCCATCTGTCTTTGTAACTGTCTCTCATTTCACTTTTTTTCATTTGTTTCTCTTTATATAGTTTTGATAGTGTTCGTAATAATAAATTTTATTTTATTATTATTATTCCCATTTTATTTTCATGCCAATGCCTGAAAGTATGCAATTTGTTGGTAATGACTTGAAAGAGTTATTTTCTTTTTATTCTTTTGCTGCTTTTTATGTAGATTTTTCTGTTGGAAATTGTCTTTTCTTGGAAAAAATAAAAAAGAAATAAATGTAATAAAATTAGCCTGATTGTTTAAGAAAATTGAGAAAGAAAACAACGGTTTTATAAGGACATAATTTAATAAAATAATTTGAATAAAAATAACTAGACAGAAATAATAAGAAATTATAAAGAAAATGAATAATTTGTATTAAAAGAAAATTATAATTGAAATATGATTTGGTATTTGATTGTTTAGAGGTTTTGATATTTACACTTGAATAAAGAAACAAATTATTCAAATAAAGTAGATTTATATTGATCCTTTTCTTCCTTTTATCCTTTTCAATAAACAGGATTCTTCTCCCACAGTTACAACAGACTGACTAACATCGCCATCTAGATGTTTCTGCAATAGCATTGAATTATCCGAAAAAATAGACACACTTCCATTAGACATTTGAAAACGTGTGTTGACAAGTATTAAATGAGGGTATTTTAACTATTTTATTTCGTGTGTTGCAACAAGAAGAAATTCTTTTAGATCCCATAAATTATAAATATTCCAGCATCAAATCAAAATCCTAGTGTCCATTCTTTTCAGATTTTATGAGGATCGGTTATTGATTTCCTTTACCACCCTCCACTTTCCAATTGATAATGTTTTAAACATGTAAGTTTTATGTAAAGAAAATGGCGATGGCGTGGTATAGTGATTTAAAGGGCTTATCTACATGCCGAACATCCCAGGCAAGAAACTTGGTGGAAGACAAAATAACTGGGATTTTTTTATCATGGTTTTTCGAATTCTAAGTAAAGTATTTTCGCCCTCTTCAAGAAAATCCATTCAGGAAACTCCTTCTCCCTGGAGGGAAGAAAATGCTCACTGAAACGATTTACCAACGTCAAACTGGAGAAAAATTAGGAATCTCAAAGCTTAGCAAGGTTCCACACCACCAAAAAGGAGATCTTAGTTACAAAGCAACGAATAATAGCAGCCCCGTCCTCCTAAAATTTAACTCATCACCTGCTGGAAGACAAACCGATTACAGAACTAGAACAAATCAAATAAACAAACCGGATCTTACGGCAACAACCATTGTAACATGAAAAGGAACGCATGTAGCACACTGGAATGTGCGAGCTATTCATGAATCATGAAGAGGGACATTACAAATAGTACAAACAAATCTACTACTGTCTCTCTTATATTTTTATATATTTTATTAGTTCAATCGAGATTAACTTAACTAACAAATTTTTAAGGTCGTTCTATCAGAAAAATAAACCGAAATGAACTTAAAATTCACGTTTTATCTCATAACTTTTAAAATTCGATTTCATTAAAGTTCTTAAAATGAATGAAAATTTCAAAAAATTTTATTTTTGCAGTAACAGATAATCGAATTTTTAATAAGATCAGTCCATATTTTTTTTTATTTTTTTACTAATCAATTATATATTCAATTTCCAGTTTCAAATGTTTCTCCTGTTAGACCTTTATAGTTATGTATGTCTAAATTAAATTTTCTTATTTTCTTTTCATGTTTATTTTTAATTAAATACAAATTTATTTTAGTTCACTTTCTCTTATATAAATTTTATATTATGCCAAAAAGTATGCTTTATTTTGTGCATACAAATTTCGCCTTTTGTACATACATGTACATAATCATTGTTATGATTTTCTTATACACGTGTGCTTCCACATAGACCCACATTAGATTTTATGAATGGCTTTTTGTTATAATTTTACTTTGATCTATTCTATAGCCGTACCAGATAAACACACACACACATACACTTACAAATTATTCATCAAGTTGTTAAAATAATGCTCTCTCCTTTTGTCTTTAGCCCTCTTTCTCTTAAATTTCACAGTTTGTATATATATATATATGTATTAACATTAAAATAGAGTTTTGCTTTATTGTCTTTTTATTTGTCATTTTTAACCCCTTCAATTTCTATTCTCTCGTTCTTTTTTATGTTCTTTTTATAGGGTTTTGTTCCAATTTTTCGTTTGTCAATTCTGTTGCATACTTTTGGTCATAAATTCTTTATTGTTCTAGCGCCTTTTTAAACATTATTTTATTGTTTTTGTTAGGTCGTCTTTTTCTTAAATCCATTTTTAGTCTTTCAAGCTTTTTAACAATAGACACTTCAAAAGCAAAGTCTATACTTTGACTGTTTCTATAACTAGGAATTGTATAACTACTACAACAACAATAATAAAACATTACAATACAACTATATTTTGTTAAGCAATAGTTTTGGCTATCAAAGACTTTTTTGCTTTTTTTGTAGCATACTTTTAGAGATGGTTTAATTGCTTAATTGTTAGTGAGAGCAATGTTTTCAGTTCAAGGCATTGACTGAAGTGAAAGGACAATTTTCAAAGTAATTTGCTGACAAGTAATTAACGTTATTTTCCTAGAAATAAAAACTGAAATAAATGTTTTAAATTCGTAAAAGGTTTTCTTGCGATCAAAAATTTATGCACTTTATAATTTAATTTAAAACTAATTAAATTAGCGAACTAAAATGTTGCGCTTTCAAATTTATTGAAAATGCAATTAAATAAATAGTTTTACATTTGAATTAACACGAATTGAAATGAAAAAAATAGCTAAGAATATTTGCTGTATAAGCATGGAATTTGCACTAATAGTTATTTTTCAAATTTAATTTTGGCAAACGCATATGCTGTAAAAACTATTGCATATTTTAAATGTTATATTACAAAATAGCTAAAATAATCTATTTAGCTCTATTTTATTAGTGTGTATATAGGTTTTTGTGTATTTATACTGGCCTACATTAACTGTCTAACATTTAATTGGATTTTATATACAAGAATTTTTCCTAAATAAAAAGCATACTTTAAGGGTTTTTTGCTGTCGCATTTTTTCTATATTATCCTGTTATTTGTGTTTGTTTTTATTATTTTAATTTGTAAAATATTTCGATTTTAAATCTACTTTTACATTTACATATGTATGTACACACATACATGTGTATATTATGTTTTTCACTTACTATTGGCAGCCTCAAATCTAAAGTACTTGTTTTTAGTGAATATTTTTACTTTTTGTTTTTGTAAAACATGTTAAAACAAAATAACAACTGAAGCATCTGTGAAAACATAGAAAACAACTCATATTTTGATATAAATCCAACATTTGAAAAACTATTTTTAAATAGGCTTTGTATTTGAAAAAGGTGACCAGTCACGAACATGATTTCTACTAAAAAACTGAAACTGTAGGGCATTTACCTAATAACAGCAATACATTATATATTGACCTCCCAGTCACCACTTTTATTAAAGAAATGGTCACTTTTTTTAAGAAACTTGAAAGATCCGCATTAACGATTTAGTTAATTAAGTTAGTTAACTGAAAGCAGAAAATTAAATTTTTATTAACACATTAATTGACATGTCGTCTGAAGCAAAGAAGTTCTACATTAGTGAAATTTTTGATTTTTGTGTAATTTTAAATTTTTGGTGAAATTTTAAATTTTTGGTGAAATTTTAAATTTTTGGTGAAATTTTCAATTTTTAGTAAAATTTTCAATTGTTGGTGAAATTTTCAATTTTTAGTAAAATTTCAATTTTTAGTGAAATTTTCGATTTTTAGTGAAAATTTCGATTTTTAGTGAAAATTTCGATTTTTAGTGAAATTTTCAATTTTTGGAGAAATTTTCAATTTTAGTGAAATTTTAAATTTTTAGTGAAAATTTCAATTTTTAGTGAAAATATCAATTTTTAGTGAAAATTTCAGTTTTTAGTGAAAATTTCAGTTTTCAGTTTTTTATTAAAAATTTAAATTTTTAGTGAAAATTTAAATTTTTTATTAAAAATTTAAATTTTTAGTGAAAATTAAATTTTTTGGTGAAAATTTCAATTTTTAGTGAAAATTTCAATTTTTAGTGAAAATTTCAATTTTTAGTGAAAATTTCAATTTTTAGTGAAAATTTCAATTTTTAGTGAAAATTTCAATTTTTAGTGAAAATTTCAATTTTAATGAAAATTTAATTTTTAGTGAAAATTTAAATTTTTTATTAAAAATTTAAATTTTTAGTGAAAATTTAAATTTTTTGGTGAAAATTTCAATTTTTAGTGAAAATTTAAATTTTTTGGTGAAAATTTCAATTTTTAGTAAAAATTTCAATTTTTAGTGAAAATTTCAATTTTTAATGAAAATTTAAATTTTTAGTGAAATTTCAATTTTTAGTAAAATTTCAATTTTTAATGAAAATTTCAACTTTTAGTGAAAATTTCAATTTTTAGTGAAAATTTCAATTTTTAGTGAAAATTTCAATTTTTAGTGAAAATTTCAATTTTTAGTAAAAATTTCAATTTTTAGTGAAAATTTCAATTTTTAATGAAAATTTCAATTTTTAGTGAAAATTTCAATTTTTAATAAAAATTTAAATTTTTAGTGAAAATTTCAATTTTTAGTAAAATTTCAATTTTTAGTGAAAATTTCAATTTTTAGTGAAAATTTCAATTTTTAGTGAAAATTTCAATTTTTAGTGAAAATTTCAATTTTTAGTGAAAATTTCAATTTTTAGTGAAAATTTCAATTTTTAGTGAAAATTTCAATTTTTAGTGAAAATTTCAATTTTTAGTGAAAATTTCAATTTTTAGTGAAAATTTCAATTTTTAGTGAAAATTTCAATTTTTAGTGAAAATTTCAATTTTTAGTGAAAATTTCAATTTTTAGTGAAAATTTCAATTTTTAGTGAAAATTTCAATTTTTTAGTGAATATTTATATTTATATTTTCATCAGAATTTTACACGTACAGATGTGTATGTCAAAACTGGTATTTAAAATCTACTTCCGAAAATCGCGTTAAGGCGATCTTGGTAATACATGTTACCATTAAGTTTTATGTAAGTTCTGTTGCAGACTTTAGGGGGATCAGTCCATAATTTTTCATAGCTTTCTCAAAAAAAAATTAACAGAATGAAATTGTACTTATAAAATCGTCAAAGTGGAACCCACCTATACATATGCATAGGAATATATAACTTCAAGTGTATACTAAGGACTAAGGAGAGTAAGTTTTGAATGAATTTATTGAAAGAAAAAGTTTATTACATTTTTCTTTTCAAAGGATTTTGTTACATTTGTATTGTTGTAAGTGTGTGATGTTTATTTATCATTGAATTTATTCTGAAATATTTTCTAGTTTTCTTCATAAACACTTTGGCTGAAAAGGATAAACTTTTAAATAAGTACGGGTCTGGTCATTTATAAGTGTATTAGTGTTAATATAAGAAAATCTTTTTAAACAAACACATACAAACCTTTTCTCCAGTATATGAATATTTATAATTTCATTTTGCTTTTGAGTAATATTGCTCATATTTACTAATATTTACTTAATACCTGTTTTAACTATTTCTCCATTACTTGCACATGTATTAGTTATTTTTTGTACAGATTTTATATTAAAAAATCTTTGCATTATTTTCCCAGAAAAACTTAACTGCATAAAATCATATGTGATGTGATTTTTGTTAAACATAAATTTCTTTTCTTATCTTTGCATGTATGCACGCACACACACACATGCACACTTTTGTATATGAAGATTTATATAGAAAAGTTTTTATTATCATATACATTTTGATTATTCCTCATCTTGTTTTTCTTTTGTTTATCAACAACATATTTTCGCATCATCTTCATCATCGTTGTCCTTTATCGTCTTTATCATTGTTGAGATTATTATGGTGTCATAATAATATTTATATTTTGATTATATTGTGTGCGTGTCAGTCACTCAATCTCTTGTGCATGTTAAAGATTTTTACAAGAATATTTCTTTTTATGTATGCATAATGTGCATATGTGTTTTTAGAACCGGATGAAGTTTAAGTTAAAATGTTGCATACAGTTAGGAGTAAAAAGTTAAGCAAATTGAAATTAAGTACTTAAATTGAAATATCAAACTAAGTATGATTTATAAACTTAAATAATTGGATTAATGAAAATATGCTAAGGAGTGAGATAGAAAAATTCTTAACACACGTTTTTCAGTGAAACCTTTAATCAAGTTTTTTATTGTTAATTTGATTTAAATGAGTGACCAATAAAAAGTGCGAATTAAAATTATTTAATATTTTCAACAAAACTCAACTTCGTTCTACAAAAAGTCAAACCGCTTAGAAAACCTGGTTTAGCTAAAAGGATTGATTCAAATGTTCTTTCTAAAGCCAAACGATACAAAAAATTTTCAAAAAAAAAAAAAAAAAAAAACTCCCAACACATCCGGTATGAAGGCAGCCCGGTTTGCTCAAGGCTCAGACTGTAAGGTACGAAAAGTTGAAACTAACGAGGTTTAAAATCATAAATGGCTCAAAAAGTTCCAGGTAGTAATTTATTGTTGCTGATGCTCGAAAGAATGTTAGGAAAGTTTAGAACCCAAAATCAGTCAAAATTTTCCAAAAAATTCCATCAAAAAATGTTTATAAAAAAGGGTGCTTCCGTTTATAAGACTTCATAATGTGATCACATATTTTTTGATCAGACTTGACATGCTGTCTCTATGAAAAGCCATTTAGTGATACAAGAATAATAATGTAGTATTTGTACCTCCATTGGACTCTTATTAAAAAAGCAGCAGAAAAGAACAACATTGTTGAGAGAGCATTAGTCAGGACATTTCCATTTTGAAGCTAAACTGATCTATATTGTCGCCCAAATATCGATAATTTATTTAAATAGGTTTCAATTTCTTTTAACTTTTTTTGCCCACTGTATTTATTGATATTCCTGTTATTACATGGTATTTTGTAACAACTACAATAATAACAATAAAAATATATAAATAAACCAATAACAATTGTGAAAAACATCAAAATGCAATTTTCTATTACAGATAACAATTGTCATGTACTCACTCATTCATTCACTCACTCACATCTTCAATAAATATTTCCCAAATGAAAAATGACTTTGACTTTTCTTTCAAAAAGTGTGAGAGAGAGAGAAAAAAATCAAAAATTCAATTGTCGGAATGCGTTTTTATACTTATCAAATATGTATGTGTGTGTGTGTGAGAGTTTTTCTGAATTTGTGTAAATTGAAATATTACAGATAATAGAAAATTAATGTTCAATTGATTGGAATAAATATTATGTTTAACACTTAAGTGAAAACATTATTTTCTTAAAGTGCGATGCAAAACGTGTCTTTTAATTTGAGATAAATAAATTCTCAATTTCAACGATAAACAATATTTGAAATGAAAATAATGGAAATTAGTGATTTAAAGTGTTGTTAAGGGAAGTAAAAATCTTAAAAAAAACAATAAAAAATTAAGTAAAAAGTTAAAGTTGGTCAATTTCGATTATTTGGTATCCTCCACCACATTGTTGGTGGACAACAAAAATTAATGAACGACCCTCATATAAATATATTTTCCATTTTATGCTTAAGAGTGTAATATATTATCATGATACTAACATTTATGTGGGATTTGTGCGTTTAAAAAGGATTTGTCTGGGGTGTTTTATACGGGAGGTAGTGGAAATTATGGACCGATCATCGCAGAATTTCTTTCAACGATATTTCGTTTATCCCGATTTGTCCAAATTCTGATTATATGATTTTATAATTATGTTGAATTGAGATTAAATATTTGGAAAGGACGTTGTTTAGGACCTTGGAGAAATAATAGGCTTCGATTGATCTCTTAAATGATTCAACACGTCTTATAAAATTTTCAAAAAATATTAGATGTTTAAAATGTGCAGATGTTTACCCTGTAGAGTACCATTTTTATTATTAATATAAACTTTTTGTTACAGTGATGTTTTTAAAATCAATTATCAAGATTTACTTTTTTGGGACTACAAACATGTCTTAGTGTTCAGAGTGGTGTAGTGCTTCATATTTGTAGCAATAACTTGGATCATCGAGCTTATAAATGGGGACATTAGCTGAGCAACAATCTCTAGTCAGTTGATGACGATTTAAGATTTTTTCATAAATTCACTTTTTAATAAAAATAAAAAAAAATTGTTGCAAATTGAAACGCATTTGAGATTTGCGGAGACTTACGGAGATATGAACGATTAAGGACTTTTTTTAATTTCATAAAAATTCGACCTTTGATAAAGTTAAAAAGTGAAGTCTTTTTCCACTTGGAGTCTTATTTACGGATTTAAACGATTTAGTTTTTCTTTTTTTTTATTTTCATTAAATTTCAATTTTAAATAAAAACAATTAAAAATGTTTTAATAGGTCAAGCTCAACTATGTAACACCCTACACCACATTGTTCGTTGTAAACGATTGTTACGAAAATCTAAATTTCTGCAGGGTTATATTTAGAAAAAACTATGGACCGACCCTCGTATAATTTCGCATAGCGGTTAAGGCTTTTATCTTAACTTGACTAAATATTTTTAAAATACCTATGAGAAATAATGGACCGATCCTCGTATACTTTGGCACATCGTTTTAGAACAAAATCAGAATTAGTTTCGCATAATTTTGATAAAATGGTTTTGTATTTAGAAATACAAAGTATATTTTGTATGGGACGTATATAAAAAATGAACCGATCATAACCAATAGGCATCGTCCTTGGCCCTAAACAATAGTGCGTGCCAAATTTCATTAAAATATCTTCAAAACTGCGAACTGTACTTAGCTAACAAGCTTTACATGGAGAGCCAGCATGACAGGACATGCTTAAATCGACTTAGGATGTGGATCTGAGTCGAACGATATGTTTTAAAATGGTGGAAGGTATGCATAATATACCCACCATCCATGTCTTTTATATTTGGAGGCTTATTTACGAGATGACAATTTAGGATTTTAAGAAAAATTTCATTAAAAATTCGATCAAAATTAAAAGTGATCACAAATCGAAGCTCTTTTCCAATTTGGAGATTTATTATACCGAGATTTGGCCGATTTAAGATATTTTTTCTATGTTAAAATTTGATTATAAAATCAAAAATTTCTCTTCAAATGTCAAAATACATTTATGATTTAAATAAAATTTTTATTAATTAAAAAAGTCTCATTTAAAATATGAGTTTAAGTAAATCTATTTTCCTATTTAAACTAAGAAAATAAACTAACTAACTGACTAAATAATTAACTTGTGGTTTAGAAATAAAATTTAAATCCAAATCCCAAAATAATAACAAAAATTGGAAATTCTACAAGAATTATCAATTTATTTCTATATTTTTCTTTAATTTCTGATAAAAAATATTATGTATATTAGGGTGGATCAAAAAAAAAGTTTCAAAATACAAAAATTATTATTATCCTGTGCACGCCCAAAAATACGGCCCTTTTTGTTCTTTTTTTATATAGAGCCGCCATTCTAAATTCAATCGGCACACATTATATATTATTGTTCATGATTTGAAACCAGCTGCATTTGCTCCTTTGAAAGTTTTTGAATCCCATCGTAAAATTCGATTCTTCCCATATCTAAATAGTAAGACCTTAGAGGGGAAGAATCCCAAGTGACAAGTGTGGAATATTGGAAGATGATGTCGATCAAAACTATCAAAGGACAAAATGCAGCCAGTTTCAAATCATCAACAACAATATATAATTTATTTCCGATTGGACTAAGAATGGCGGCGCTATATACAGAAAACAAAAAAACTCTATATTTTGATCCGTGGCAAGAAATAATTTTTGCATTTCTGAAACCAGTACCACCCATTTTTTCATTCTAGAGGGTGACTGGCTCAACAATTTTTTTTATAAAGATCGATCCACCCTAATGTTTTATTATTGTTTAATTAGAAAATTTTGATAAATATTTATGTATTTATTTCAATAAAAATTCCCAATATTTTTTTAGAAAATTTTAAATGTCAACAAGGATCCTTAAGATTTGCATTTCAATTTGTATTTGTATTTAGTAAATATTTTTATTGAAAAAGGAAAAAAATAACAACAATTTGCAAACAAATTGAAAGAAATACTAAAATATTTTTATTGTTGTTGTTATTTACCTACAAAACACAAAAATTGAAAAAAATCTGACAATTAAATCATTTTCATGCTATGAAGCATGAATACGAGAAAAAAAATATTGTTGCTAAAATAACTTTAATAAAATAGTTTGAGATGGTAGACACATATATAATCGGCTATAGCGAATCTGAAGTACATGTCACTAGTACCGTTTTATTCCTAGAAATTTTAGATATTTTTTCATTATAATCAAAGTTGTCTGGCAGCTTGTAATGATCAGGTATTACGGTCCATGTAAATATGTTCTTAATTCAAAATATAGATATTTTTTCTTTAAATTATTACTTTCACATGTCACTTGCAAATTGCCTAAGTAATACATATGACACTTTTTTGCACAAGAACGTCATAACTCTAAATTCGTAAGATTCGACTTAACATCATACATAAAGTATTTTATTATCTGGAAATTTTGGCAAATGAATCATTCATTTATCAGACATGATTTCAACAAAAATATATTATGTCAATTATATAATTTATTAATTATTGCCAAAAATAAAGCATTGTTCCGGTTGCTCATCGGTAGTTATTGAGATAACATTGCAGATTTTTTTGTATGCGTTTAAAAAATTAACCAAATAATGAGTTTTAATTCATAAATTCCATAAAATTAGTTGCTTTCAAAAAAATAACAAACATACGTCTTCTGCAAAAAAAATGATTTTTTTGAGTTATGACTATCTTGCAGCAAATGAGCGTTATATTAAAAAGAGAGAAAATTTTTCTGGATGGGACCACATTTTAATTAATTTTTAATATATTGCGTACAGTATTTATATAAGTATTTGCTATGGATGAAAAAGTATTAACTTGACTAATTCAGTATTTAAATAAAATTTCTTAAATAATATTTTCAAAAAAAATATATATTTCTTTTCGCTTAAATTTTGCGATTTTTTCAATATTTATTTATTTAAAGATCTATATAAATAGAGCAATTGCCATAAAATTTAAATATAATATATAAAAAAATGTCCTCTATAGAGCACTATAATCAGATTCGGGGAAAACTCCTTTCAAAAAATTTGACCTCTATGCACTTTTCAGGTATATAGTACGCATATGTGGATTATGACCAGATACCTTTTCTTTAATTTTAGCTAAAAAGGATATAAATCTTTATTTCTCTTAAAAATTAATTAATTATTTAATTTAGGTAATTCTGATAGGTGGCAAATTCAATACCCTAGTTAACTTTGCAGGTCCAATGTCTGTCCCTCGGAATCTCTAAGATTTTAGATTCTTCGGAAACATCTCAAAAATATCGATGGAAAATTGTGCGATGGTATGATCATTTTAATTGAAGAGAGACATAACCGATTCTTGATAACTTTTGCCATGGTGATGGAGCACATATAATACCTGATGTCTTAGGTCTCTACACCACTTTTCGTAGATTTTATAAACAATTTTTACGCACGCTTTATAGTGATTAGTGGTACTTGATTTATGGAAAAGTTAATAAAAATTTTGAATTCTTCACACGTTTTAATAAAATCGACTTGAGTGTTTTCATGTTACATACAAAATGACAAACTTTTCTGATATGTTTCTTATTTCTTTCATCAAGAAAATAATAGAGAAAAAAAAACAAAAGAAAAACTATTCATACTCTCCTTAAAGCGTTAAGCCATAAAGTATGCAATAAAATAATATGCATATTCCATGTATCCGTAAAAACTTTGTATTTTCAGGATAAAAATAAAAACTAAAAATCTAGAAAAAAAAAATAAAATAAACAAGAATATGAAGACAATAGTTAAAGTATGCAAACAATATAAAAAAACTTGTTTGTTTTGGTTTCCTTCTTGTTCATTCGTTCGTTCGTTCCCTTCGTTTACTTGGTTGATGGTCGATAATTCTGACTTTTTTGCATCAAATAATCAAACAATATGCAGGAAGTTTTTCTTTACTTTTCAACATAAAAAAATAAATAAATATTAAAGTCGAAAAGTTATGAAATTTAAAAAGGGAAGTTAAATTAAAAAAAAACCGGAAATGAAAAAAATATTTACTTTTTTTAGAAATATTTGCTACAACTTAATCATATATTTTTATGGTTTATAAGTTGCTTATTTTTTATATCATGAGTGGAGACTTAACGCTTAGAAAATTGATGCTAAACAACTACAAACTTTATCACACCCACCCGTTCCTCTTTACTTATCGAATTACGATTTAACGATGTCTGTTCTTTTGTCTGGACAGACATCGATGTCCGTCCTTCCGTCTAGCCATCTGGCTGTATATCTGTGTTTGTGTGTAGTTTTAAGGACTAATTACAAAGGCTATTGAGCTACCATGTAATTATCCTCCATGAATTATATTTTAGCTCATAATTTTCTTGAATTTCATATTTTAATCAAATTTCGTGAATAAATTTAAAATTGCTGCAAATCGTCCGTCTGGATTTGAGGAAGAAAATAACTCTGCTTAGAGTGTCCAAAGGACTTTTTTTGGAAATAATTCTGTAACTTTCAAAACCAGTAAATATATTTTAGTCAAATTTGATATGGCTGGAGTTGAGGAGTTTTCGAAATGTGACCCTCCAACTTTGGCCACCTCGGTTATGTTGATATTTTAAAAACTCGGCAAGAATTCAATTATGAATTGTGATTAAAAGGGAAAAATAATAGAAAACATATAGTCTTTGTAAATCTCGCTAAAGTTACGGTCACTTAGAGTTTCAGAGATATTTTAGTCGAAATAAATAATTAACCCATGTTTACCCCTACTTTTTGAAGTTTTTTTTAAGTTATCGGGGTTAATATTATTTACAAGTAGATATACCAGACTCCTTATAAAATTGTGAAAATATTTCTTCAGTTACTATATAAATTTGTGAATCCTTTTAAAAGTTATGTTTATCTTAAGTTGAAAATTTAAAGAAGAATCCAAAAATATAAATGTGTAGTGGGGCCAAAAGTTATCCCACCAGCCCTAACCAAAATTGGTCAATTACAAAAGGAGATATTTTTGTTGACTGGAATCATCTTTAAATAAGCCTTTATATAGACTTACATGTATAAGGAAAACACCAATTATATATTTTCTGTCGGAAGACCTTTATAAATACAGGGTTGAACATATTTTAAAGAAATTGGGATTTTGAGTATTTTGTCAGTTTAAAGTGGGTATTTCTTTAGTTTCCTGATTCCGAAACATAATTCCGGAAAGTTATCGATTTAAATTTTATATAGTTTTTTTTTTTTTTTTTTTTTTTTGAAAAATCGATAGAATTTTTAAATTTTTAGTTCTTCGTAAGTTTTCTTCTTCAAAGGACATTTCACTTACTTTTTTTAAAGTTGTGAAACTTTATGTTCCAACGTTTAACTTCCAAAAGTCATTTTAAGGAGTATAAATCTAAACAATTTCAGCATTGTGATAATACAGTAAACATCATACCAAATTTTGTAAGGATCGATTCATAATTTCCTACAGCCCTTTAGTAAATCCCGAAAATCATCTCGAATGTATTCTACTGCATTCTACTAGAATCGACACATAGTTGTTCATAGCTGCATCAAAGTGTAGGGTATTATTTAGTTAATCATAACCGACTTTTACTCTCTTAGTTGTTTTACTAAAATTTCACATGACTATAATTTGCCAACAAATTTTTAAACATAATTTTTATTATTATTACATTACATTACCTTCATAAATAATTTGAAAAAAAAAAAACTCAAAATAATTAAATTTTTTATTGCCAATAACAACAACAAACAACCAAACTCGAAATAAAAAAAAATTATTGTTCATTGCAATTCAAAATTATGCCAAAAACTATTATTATCCATAAATTTAGCAAAATAATGATTTTAGTTTAGGAAAATTCCTTTTTGGAAAATATCAGAAAAATAACAAAACAAACAACAAACAAATCAAATTGTTCAATGACCCCAAAATTAGTAAAGTTTTTGCTTTTCATTATTATCATATTTGCAGATATAAAATAAGTTTATCCTTGTATCTGGTGGTGAAAAAATGTATAAAAATTGCAATAAAAAAATTAAAAGAAAAGGTCATTTTGTCTGAAAATAGTTGTTGTTTCTTTCTATTCACATGAAATAATAAAAAAATTATACACTTTAGCAAATTTTTGTTATATAAAATTAAATGAACTTTGGGGTTTAAGTTGAAGGTCAATATTGAAGGAATTTTAAATGTCTTTTTGTAAATTTCAAAAGAACTACTTATTATTCTACAGGCAAAGGGGCGTATGATTTATATTGTTATAATGCTTAGTAAAATATATTAAGTATACGTCTCGTAGGATATTTATCTTGTTATTAAGGTTGCGGAAGTGCATTTTATTGAATTTCCTCCCTTTTTGTCATATTTTTGGTATGGCCTCATATAAAAGAATTTCATAGAAGTTTTGTAATTAAGAATCAATTTTAGTGCATCATACAGTGTTAGAATATAATTTTTAGATTAATTCTGTACCCTTGAACTATTAACAACATCTTAATAAAAAAATTTCAAGTTCTAGAGTTTTCATAGATACCAAATACAACAAGTGTATAGATGGGCTACAATCATGGGACTCTTTCTGAAGAAATCTGTAACGGTTTTAGCTCTGTTAAAGTCTTTATGCTTTTATATTGGACTTTGGACAAACTTCCCATTGGGTTTAAGCCCGGACTGCAAACCGGTCAGTCCTGCAAAAGTATGCTGTGTTCGTTTAAAAATGATTAGGACTATTCTGAAACTGGTACCACTGCATAATCATTATTTTTGTTTTTTAGAAAAACATGTCATTATTAACGTTTAATGTCCTACAAATGTATATTGTTAATCTGAAATTGTTGAATATTTTCAACAAAACACAACTTGGTCCCACAAAAAGTTGGCCAAGCATTCAGTCAAACTGTTACCAGTGTTATTAGACAGCGCCGTTGATAGAAAACCTGGTTCAGGTAGAAGTAATAGTTATCATGATGTTTCTAAAGCCAACACAACTGGAAATCATATTCAAAAGAGCTCCCAATACACTCGGTAGGAAAACAACCCGGTAAGATCAGAGCTCGGACTATTTGGTACGGAAATCTAGAGAACAAAAAGAGAGCACTGGAATTGAAGTCTAGTTTCCTAAAAAAAATATTCTTGCTACATAATGAATGACGAATCGAATGTTCTGAAAGTCTTTGCCCAAGGCCTGGTAAAAAATTTTATATCGATGATGCTCGAGGGAATATTAAAGAAAAGTTTAGAATCCCAAAAGCAGTCGAAATTTCCCATAAAGATCTCGGTATAATAAGCAATAATCTCTTACGACAAAAGAAGACAATAAGTTGTACTGACGGGTTCTATAAATACCGAAATTAACATCAAGGAATGTTTACAAAAAAGGCTGCTTCCTTTCATAAGATTTCATAATGAGTCCACGTGTTTTTGGTACAAGAGCAAACATGTTACCAAGAAAGGCAAATCTTTTAAACTGCTCAGAGCTGTGGTAGATTCTAAAGAAAAGATGAACTACCTGTTCGGGAAAAGTGGCTGAAATTACTATAAAACATTAATGGAAGGATTTTCGAAATAGATTCAAAACTTCATCACTAGTGATTTAAACTGTATGTTTAGTGGTTTCGTTTTTATTAATATATATGTATGTTAGGATTTTTCAATCTCACTTCTTAGAAAATTTTGCTGCAAAATAGAGATATTGTCAACAAAAACACAATTTTCTTAAAAGAAACAGAAATTTATAATATTTTATTTTTGTTCTTTTTTATCGAATTTTCATGACTGCGTTTATAGAAATATTTCACGTGAACATTTAATCGCATGAACAACAAAACTAAAAAAAAATTGTTAATTTAAAAAAAGTACCGTTAAGTTTCCTCTCATTAAAAAACTTCAAAGATAAAACAAAATTAGAGGAACAAGTTAAATGCGTTTATAGGAATAAACATCAGAGCATTATGCAATTATAGATAATTTTATCCCGTTTAATAAATCAAAGAATCACGCTTTTAGTCTCCTATTAGATCTAAGTGTATTCCCTCAATAGAGATTATTTTTATTTCTTATGTCTTTAACAACTTAAATTAATAGAATTTTTCTCCTACAAACTTTCTATTCCACCCAATATATTACTTGTTCCTTTATAACAAACACCAAACATTCGCCAAAATAGAAGCAAAAAACGGTATATCATTTACAGTTACTTTTCAAAGAATTTCTATGAGTATAATTTAAGTTGTTTTCCAAAGTTTTGTAATTGTTGTTGAAAAAAATCTTAAAATTCGTCTACAAGTTGTTTGCCTTTCAGGTGTTTTGTAGTAACTAAATAAGTGTTATATGCCACAGGCTAATATATATGTTATATGATCTGTAATACTGTTCTACGCAAAAAAAAAATGAAGAAAAGTAATAAAAGTTTTTAAAGAATTCCGTTAAAACGGAGGATTAAGCGTGTGTGCTTGAAAGTAAATGTTTAAATAAATGTCATGAGATTTCTTCAAGTCTGTACAAAAATCTCATAAATTGAATTTATTTTGTGTGTTTTTTTATTTTAACTCTTTCTCAAACAAAAAGGTATGTGAAATAATGTATTTACTTACTTTATAAGAAGAACAAAAAACCACCAACACATACACATGACAAACAGAAAAGTATGAGTATCCTTTCCTGATTGTTTTTTTCCCCTGCTGAGAAACGGAAATTGTTTTAAAAAGTTTTCCCTGTGCAGACACAGCAATAATATTCATTGTTTGTTTGTGTGTGTGTCTTCTGCTCTTTTTTCTGCTACTAAATGATGCACATAAACAAGCAATTGATAAGAAATGAGGGTTAAATAAATGAAATGGAAATGTAATAGTATTGAATTTGTTAACAAAAAAAAAATAAAAAATAAAATAAAGAAACAAATAATGAAATTGTATAAAATGTTTTAATCAACCATAAATGCAAAAAAGATGATAAAAGAGTTTTGATCTTTTTTTTTGCAGCATAAAAGAACAAAATTTCCTATTTTAATTATGTGCTGTTTTTCCAGAAGGTCTTTTTTACGAGGATTTAAAAGTTTCTTTAAATTAAATCATAAATACTTTATCTTTGTGTTTTTATCTTGTTAATAGTAAACAAGTATTGATCATCTAAACGTATGAGTAATGGTCATATTATAAAAAGGACATATATGACTCATACGTTCAAGGGTTTTGAAAAAGAAAAAAACATAAACAAGAGTTTTTTCCAAAACACAAATAAAAGTCAATAGGTTTTTCTACAACAATGTTATTTGGGGAAAAACATTTTTTTAAACTTTTGCCAACCTTTATTTCAGAACTTTTTTTTCATATTTACCTTTTCTACAAAAACCTACGCATTCTTATGGATTTTGATCTGAAAAAATAGAAAAAATAGTTTTTTTTTTGGCTCAGAAACTTGTTTGCGATTTTTTTTTTGCTTAGAAAAAGAAAACAACAACATGAAAGTGCACGAAAATCAAATAATAAATCTCTATTTGTAAATTTTGGCTGCTACATGGAATTGTCAACTAGAAAATATAGTTATACCAACCTAACTAACATATACCAGTGCACAGTGGTTCCGTACAATTTTTTTTTCACAAAAATACTATGACTTTAGAACTTTTAAATAAAATCTAATTTAGTTTTAATTAGCTAAAGGAAAAGTATTGTGGAGTAGATTTAATGATGTTTAGACCTCCAGTTAGTGTTGACCTTTACAGTGTTTCTGAAACGATTCTTTTGTAAATAATTTTGTAACCTTTGACTGGGTTTAAATATCAAACTAAATTTGTATACAGTTTTAATTTAGTTGTTTTTGTGTTGCTTTGTTGCAGTACAGGTCTGACAGTTAGTCAGGGAGGATTAAGGTAACCTTCCTAAGATGGACGATTATGTATGTTGACCTCTTCATTATATATGTGTGTAGACAATTGTATAACGTTTGAAACATCTAAATAATTTTTAACTCGATTTTAGTTGGTCATGGTGATTGTTAGGGGGCTTCCAAAAATGGATGGGATTGTTGACTTTTTCTTAATTATTATGTAAATTTCGACAAGTTCTTGATATCTAAAAGAAATTTTAAATGATTACAGTTGAGATGTGTTGAAGTTTATTTGGTGGAGTCATCTTGGGTATGATGATTTTTAGAAAATTCTCTAAAAGTTCATTTTATAATATGAAATAACTGAAATTTCATTCATAAATAACTTTACAAAAATAGTTTCTTTAAGGAATTTGATTTATCTGATTCCTTTGTTCCATATGATATATTGCAGTTCGAGGAAATATCTAAATTATTTTTAGGTTTATTTTTCAGTTCAGCTGGTTCATTTTAGCCCCTTGATCTGGAAGACTACAGGCTCTGGTTCAACAAAGATGGTGGGTAGTCTTCCGAAGTTGGCCATCTCGATCTTTTAATTTCGCCAAAAATTAATTTTCTCATAAATTCTAATCAAACTTTGACAATTTGTTATATAAGGCAAATACCCAAAAATACCTCTTTCCTAACGTCTCTTTTGGAACCACTGTGGAACGCATTAGGTATAGAACACCAACAACAGCGTTAACAACAAACATCGCAAATCGTATTCTATAACTTTCCCAGTTGAACAAGAAATATGACAATTCAAACAAACATGACGATGATAACGATGATGGTGAAATGAAATGAACTTACACAATCTAAACTGCAAAAGGGAATAGAAGAAGAAGAAAAAGAAGAGGAAGCAGAAGTATATTTATCATACAAATACTTGTTCATATTTAGTTAAGTTTTCATGTAAACTTTCAATCGTTTTATCATTTTATATGTGAGCGGGAAAAATATGAAGGAATGTAAAGACACAGAGAGAAAGAGAGAGGGAGAGATAGCGATTATTTAAGTAAACACTCGTACTAACACATATGTGTAAACACATACATCTGTCTGTCTGTATATCATATCATAAAGTATCTTACATAATCCACGTATACGACTCCATATCTTTATGTGTATTTGTTGCTCTCAGTTAGATAGATAATAATGTTGTAGGTGTTTTTATGTTGTTGGTGTGAAAATTACAATGACAATGTCAACATCTTGTAACTGATGTTCTCTATCTGTAGCACTTAAAGTTTCCTTTTGCTATTAAAATGTATCTAAAATAAAATAATAAAAAAGAATTTTAAATGAATTCACTCAAAATTAGTGATGCCGTAAAATCTTTGATAAATTTTGTTTAATTTATTAGAAATAAAACATCTGTTAAATCGAAAGATTAAAAAAAAACTTATTTAATTAATAAAGATGCGAAATAAGCAATTCGAACAGAAATATTTTTGAAAATTCAGTTTTTAGTGAAATTTTAATTTTTAAAGAAAATTACAATTTTTGATAAAAAAAATAATTTTCTGGTAAAAAGTAAAGTTTTTTTTAAGGAAAATTAAAGTTAAAAACAAAAAATGGCGAAAATTGCATTATTAATCAGAAATTATTTGAAATAAATATATTTTAAGAAAAATTAAATTTTTGTATAAAATTCAATTAATGGAGAAAAATATTTTTTTTTGAAAATCATTAAATAGGGAACAATATTTCTATTATGAACAACAATACGTATGATTTATATTTATTAAGTATGATTTATATAAATATTAAGTAAACGCGATCTTTGTTCGAAAGTGTAAGGTTATGCATTAACCCCAAAAGTATGCTATTTATTTAACAATTAAAGTGTTTAAAAAAATTCAATTTAGAAATTCCTATTTTCTCATACGGAAATACCCAAAATCTCAATCCGTATAAAACGTATTTAATACAAAACTGTATTTCGACTTGAATATCTCTGAAATTATATGAATTTTTTAACTCAATTCAAAAATGAATTGTTGACAGGTTTAAATAATACCCGAGAGTGTCAACTTGAAAAGGCCATCGACGGTGTTCCTGGCCATGATGATATCTCATCTATAACTATGTCTAATTTTAACAAGATATCTCGAACGGTCCATATGTTACAGCATTAATTCTAAACAAATCTGTATGGAAACACAATGAGGCACTATGGGGCGTATGATTTTTATGGACAGAAAAAATAGCATAAAAGTATATGCATCATAATGAAAAATCACTATTAATTAATTTCTATTTGAAGTCAGATAGATATCTTCCCATTAAGCCTTAAACCTCTACTAAAATTTCTTACTATAAATATGAGCAATATGGCAACACTGCTCAGTTAGTACAAACATTTTATGTTTTTATGTACATTCATATACATTTTTAATAAAAATATAAAAATAATTTAGAATATTAAAGAAATATACTTAATTTAAATATTTATCCTGATATATAAAGCTTAAAATCCTACTTAGACACTTTTTTAAGTTTATTTGTTTTTCACTTCAACTTTATGCGTTAATTAAAGACTTAAGCAGAAAATAATGTTGTTCATAATGTTGTTTTGCAATTAAATGATAATAAACAAATACATATACACATATAATACACGTTTTACTGGTATAATAATGAAATAAGGAGTGCGAATGAAAAAATGTTGAAAAGCATTCTGCTTTGTTACATTTTATTAACATTAATGCTCTCTACCAGTGATTATGCCGATCGTTACCATTTTCAATAGACTTCATCGTCTCTAAAGTAGAGATCTATAAAGAGTCCCCAATGCACTTACTAAATCAATTATTTGGAAGTACTTATTTACATTTAAATCGTTTGCGATATTATAATAAAAATCGTAAATTTAGAAGGGCAGAGAATAACCTTTCAAAGTTAATCAACTCGAACCCTCCCTTAAAAAATTAAAAAAGCATATAATTTTTTGAATAAGAGCGTACAAAAGTACACAAGCCCTTTTTAAAGACTTTCAGTTTTGTAAAATAATTTTCATTTCTTTGTAAAGTTCTCAAAACGCAAAGCTGGAATCAACTTTAATATTCTCTTCCATATGTAAACTAAATTCTGGAGAAGTATTTTCTACCGGACTTTGTAGTTTTAATTGAAAAGTAAATTTTTCAATCACGTTGGGATTGTCATTATTTATGATGCAAATTAAATAACTTGCAGAACTGGGAGGTAGAAAATATTCTACAAAATTTAGGAGAATTAATTTTACAAAATTTAGAAGATATTTTTGTATAAAATTTCGTTTAAGAAAATTTTTTCTATAAAATTTCGCTCAAGAGAAAATAAAAAAAAAATTGTTTAATGAAAATTTTTTTATAAAATTTGGTTCAAGAGAAATTTTCCTATAAAATTTGGTTTAATGGAAAATTTTCTAAAAAATGTGATTTAAGAGAAAATTTTCTATGAAAATGGATTTAAGAGAAAATTTTCTATAAAATTTGGCTTAAGAGAAAATTTTCTATAAAATTTGGCTTAAGAGAAAATTTTCTATAAAATTTGGCTTAAGAGAAAATTTTCTATAAAATTTGGCTTAAGAGAAATTTTCTAATTAAAATTTATTGGCTTGAGAGAAATTAATTGCCTTTAAGAAAAAAATTTTCTGTAAAATTTGGTTTAATAGAAAATTTCCTTTAAAATTTCAATCAAATTTTTGATTCAAAGAAATTTTTCTATTAAAATTTAATTAAGAAAAATTTTTCTAAAAAAAAAATCGATTAATAAAAATAAAAAATTCTGTAATTATGAAATTCTATATATATTAGTTTTTAGACATCTTTCCTTATATATTTTATATGAAGTTCTAGTTGTTTTGCAGTATATTTATGACTCATTTTATACTCAATACCATCACAAATTTTGTTGGGTATTTTCGTCAGTTCGTGTATAATACCAAGTGAAATGAAATGAAAGCAAAGTGCTTTTAGTTAAAATAAAATTCTGACTCAATTTGACTAAGTCCTTCCATTCCAAACTTTTTTTCTATTGCCTCAACTTTGTTATTAAAACTAAAACTTATTTTTAATAAATAAACGATAATTATGTGTCACTATTTATAGATACTTCAGACTATAATAATAATAATTAAACAATATTTATTTTTAACTAATTTAAAGGACTTTGATAAAAATGTAAACTATTTTTCTCTAATTATTTTCTTTATAAATTTGTTTACTTTAGGAAAATGTAAACAACAAGTAAAATAGAGAAAATAGAGACAAAAAGAAAACACCGAAACACGTTTCCTTATCCTTTGATGTCACAACGTTTATATACTCTAAATAAATGAATATTTAATGTTTTCTAATTTTATTTTTGTACCAACATTTTGTCTGTTAAATGTTCTCTAATTAAAATTTGTTAGCAAAAGTTTTACTAAAGAAATATTTAGTTTATACTTATGTACATATGTATGCACATATATGTGTGTGTGTGGACAAAGCTTTTAATGCCTCAAAATATTTATTTGAAATTATATATAAGAACTAAAGATGAGCAACTATTTATGCAAAACAAATTATTTAATATTTGTTTCATGCACACAAAAACTGTTTATCAGAAACGATTAGCTACAGGATACATTTGATAACTACAAACATTTAAACACATGTTTTTTATTTATTTCCTCAAATGTGTTTCATAATTTATTCCCGATTAGGCAAAAAAGATTTTTCTTAATGTTTTTATGCTTTAGGTACGAAATAAATTTATTTCGTATAAACAAAAAATCATTTATATTCCTCCCCTTAACGTATACTTAATATTTAATTCATTCGTTCATTCATTTAACACTTATACGCCATCAGGCTCTTTATGTTCATAGAAATTGAATATTTTTTTATTTGATTTAGTTATTGAAAAAATCTGTTCAAAATTGTTTGCATATTTATTTTGTAATAAAATTATTTAAGTGTGTTGTTTGTGAATTTTATTATTTTTTATACCCTACACAAATATAGGTGGATAGAATACTATGAGTTTGTGCTGATGTTTGTAACATACCCTCCATTAGGTATACCGTTCGACTCAGAATCACTTTCTGTCTGTATATCTGTCCGTTTGGCTGGCTGTCCATGTAAATGTTGCTAACAAGGACGAAGCCTTTATGTGCGGTCCAATATTTTAGGTACCTCCGACATAAATGTCCTCCAAAAATGAGCAATTTTAACGAGATTTGATAGAAATAAGTCTTATAGTATTGTAAACCGATTGGTTCATTCCTTCTCATAAATCCCATACAAGGCCCCTAACAAATGTCACTTTCCAGGATATAAATCTCACATATATGTTGATATTTAATAATAATTGGTCAAATTAACATAAATATAAGCAAAAATCGATGTATGAAATAAAACGAGTCACAATCGGGTCAGTTCCCAGTATAACCCTCCAGAAAAATTTATTTTAAAAATTATAAGTTTCACATTAATGTTACTTTATACCAGGTCGTCGAAACGAACCTCTACATAATGTTCGTTCCCACGACAATTGGGTATTCGTTCGGGAACGACCCGAGTTCTACTCGGACAAAGATTGTCAACCCAGCGGCAGTTTTTTCCCCAAGAAAGAACTATCGGTTACAGTTGAACTGTTACAACAATCAATGTAGTGGCGTAGGGTATTAGACAGTCGTTCTTGACCAACACTACCACACTTATTTTAAAACGCACAAATTGCATACTTAGGAATAAATCAGAAAATCATATTGTACGAGGGTCGTTCATTAATCTTTTGCAACTACGATTTATAGCCACTATTGTGGTGTAGCATATTACATAGTCGAGCTTGACCGTCTATAACATTTCTACTGGTTACTGATTTTTATTCTATTGAAAGAAACCATAAATTTTTATTTTACGACAATCAAATTTCGTTCCTTTTTCGAAACTGTAAATTTTTATTTCAGTTTTTATGTTTGTGTTTCATAACAAATTTGAGTTATAAAATTATAAAACATAAAATAAATTTGTTTATTTCTTAGAAATAAAAAAACCAAAAAACTTTTTGGAAAATTGTTGTAATAAATAAATCTAATATGAGTTTATGTGTGTGTGTAATAAATTAAATTTTATTTACACTTGAAATGGAAACCTAAAGAAAGTTTTGAAAAACCATTAAACCATCAAGATAATTAAAAGTATTTTATAGAATTTAAATTTACTTTATTATAATAAATTTTTTTATTATTTTTGTTTTTGTTTTTTTCGTTTCTTTTCAGGTACTTAAATTGTTTAAAATGTTGCTGTAAGTATGAATAAGTTAGATTTAAAAAATGAGTCATTTATGCTTAAATAAATAACAAAATGAAGTCAAGCAAAAAGACGTCTTAAAGTGACTGGTGCCGATGAAGATATTATTAGAAAGTTCAAAATTTTCAATATTAACTACAGAGATAATATCTCTAGTTCTTCGTATCGGGTCAGCATTCTTATAAATATACTTTGGAGCTTCAAAGGATATGTGATTTTGTTTCAAAATGTTCCAAAAAATGTTCTCTTATTGATTCCCATTCTTAATTAATGTACCTCTTTGAGACCACAAAAAACCGCAATACATCTTTAGTCGTTTAGTTCAATTTAATTAATAAAACTTTAAATATTTAGTCTTTTAATACACTTAGAGAAAATATTACAAATGTGTCACTATAAGCAGGAAATTTATCAAGTTCTATTTCATCTTAAACTATTTTCTTGATATTAAAAAATTTTTTTGATATGAATAATTTGAAACCGTATTCTACACTCCACGCTTTTTTTAAGTCATAATAAAAACCTGTTAGTTAACAGCTTTTCATCGTTAATGTTCTACGAAAATGATTCGTTAATATTATCTAAGACATTTGGTTCAGTGTATATACTGTGGCGATATCTTAGTATTCGTTTGTTACTTCGCAACAAGTGTTCAGAATTAAGTTACCACAGAATCTATTTCTTTTAGATGGATGTACCTGACATTAAGAAGTTATATAAATTACAGTTTTACGGAGTATTTTACGAAATTTACGTGTAGAACTTTATCATATTTCCTTTTGACAAGCCGCCATAACCGACTAATTACTTCTTTAATTGATTGAATGTTACGGGTCTTAAGAAAAATCAGAGAAGAAGATCCAACATTGCAATTGGTTCTCCGACAATCAAAACGAAAAACGCATATTAGTTATTTTGAAATGATCATATTGTTGGGTGTGTTTAAAATAGTTAAAACTCCCTTATCACTACATCGCAAGCAGAATAAATATTTTCCACAGAGTGAACTATTTCCTGCCGATCAGTTTATGAGATTCGTGAACAGGGTGGGTTATACCAGCCATCCTCTGAAATGAAAAAAATATTCAAAGGTGTTTTTTCATATGAAAGTTTTTGAATACGATATCTATTCCAGTACTTAATTCTTATACATTAGAGCCTTTCTCCCTAAGCTTCTTCTATTTCTATACGAAGAGAATTTTTTAATTAATCGTATGTACCACTCTAAAAAAATAGCAACATTCACTCTCTCCCTTCCTTTTTTACCACATCCAAAAATACAGCACTTTTTGTTTCGTCGTCACCGTCTAAAGTTTATCGAAACAAATTATAGATGATTGTTAATAGTATAACAAAAGCTCAATTTGGTGCTGAATTCTTTAAAGAAATAAATGCCTGACTTGAAGGTGTGACTCACAATTAATTTTCGTTAGTAACTTAAGCAAACTTTAGATTTGGCTTGGAAGTATAACTTGCCGAGAGTTAGTTTTTAAGAAGAGTTTTTATTACTTTTCTAAAATTATCGAATTTACCGGAGAAACAAGAAACGGTATTTGAAATTTTGCAAGGGTCGATCCATAATTTCTTATAGCTCCCAAATAAACCGTACCTCCAAATTAATTTAATCTCTTAATTTTTACTCCGATTTTTTCTTACTCTGATTTGGTATTTGATTCAATTTCTGTTCTGATTCTCTGAACAATTTTATTATCTTTTATCTTTTAGTTTTAATAAGATAATGATGAATTTATATCCAACGATAAATCGCAATGCCGTTTCTTATGAAAATGAGCTTTTAATACAACAAAAATGTCCGATCCCGAAAATTGTGATAAGTGAACGATCTTTTAATGAATTAAAAAACTCTCACTGTTGATAATACAAATAATATTCGATTATTGAATCCAAATTTATAACCATCTTCAGTAAAAATTCTTAATCAATAAATAGATACTAAACATTTTCTTGCACAAAACTTAATTAGTGATTAAGCAACAATAAACCTTGTTAACTGTCTTGTGAATATTAATAAACTAATTATCTTTCACATAATTTAAGCTTTTTTCATAGTAAAATTTAATGAACTAAAATACCAAAAATATTTAATTAAAAGAAAATATTTATATAAATAATAAAAACAAAAATATATCTTAAAACCAACTTTCTTATACCTGAATAAAAAAATCTGTCTGTAAAGTTTTGGATTTTATTCCTTAAACTTAAACAGAAGAAAAAAGTTAAAGGAAAAAAATATAAAAAAACATTTGTTATCATTTTATTTGCTAAAGCATACATTGAAGGACGCTTTGTTTACAGATTTTATAGCCTACTTTTAGGATTATCACAAACAATGGCAAAACTTATTTCTGGTTATATTTTACTTTATTTATTAAGTCACTGTAAACTTTTGCTACTCACGTTGTTAAAGACTTTATTATTATTCTTCTTTTTATGTCTTGAAAAAATAACACATAATATTTTTGATCATATTTAAGGTCTTTAAGTTAAGAATAGCAGCTTTTTAGGCAGTAATAATATTAAATTTTAGTATTAATAATTTCTTATATAATTTAAGTCATGGGAGTAGATTTAAGGATTATTTGAATTATTGTTAGCTTTCAACTTTAGGACTCTGAAATATGCTTATAAATTACTTTTGGATTTAATTTATATTTTACGAGGTTTTAACCGGTGCGTTTTGCTGCACAGAAATTCTCCTCAGTCCAAGGTAACTAAAGAAATTTCACAACAATCAAAACATGTATTAAAAAAATCATGTTCCTGTTCGTTTTTTGATCCTAACCGTCCTACATTTTGTCCAGTAAAACTGTTTCCTGTTTGAGAAAGTGATTGGGACCAACTTTTGAAACTCTCGCTTTTATAGTTGTCTGGATGTATGATAATCAATATTTGCTTTGTACGAGGAGTACCCCTCTTCCTAATCTTATTTATCCTACATTTTGTCCCATAAAACAGATCTTTGAGGAAGTGATGGGGACCAAATTCGAAATTTCTCGTTGTTATAGTTCTTTAAATATTCCACAATCAATATTTGATTTGCATGGATGCCACTGCCCCTGATCATATCCGTCCCACATTTTGTCTAGTGAAACAGATGCATGAGAAAGTGATTGGGACCAAATTTTCGAACTCTCGCTTAGTTTAGATATTCAATAATTGCTTTGTATGGGGATACTTCTTCCTGGAAGGTACCCCTCCCCCTCATCCTATCAGAATTTTTTATATTCTATGTTACTTTTGAATAAATTGAGATCACGCTGTAGAAATTTCAGCATGATCGCAATCAATACAGATTCACTTTTATATATAAATTTTTAAAGTTAACAAAATAATTAAATATTAATATTAATTTATTTATTTGTTATTTCAACACGATTTCTTTACTGTATGAAATTATTATAAATTATCCCGAAAATAGATTGATTAAGTGTCCTGTTGAAAGTTCTTCAATATTTTCCATATTCATGTCATTTTAATTTCGAACGTGCTGAAAGTGTTGAATATTGTGAATGAATAATTTAAATGTTCCAGACATTAAAAGTTATTAATTGCATTGAAATACAATATAAATAGTTATGTTTTATTATTAAATGGGTGGATGACATAAGGATAACACTACTTAAATATACTTAAACTCACACGCACACAAAGACATCTTATACGTATGTTAACATAACTTATATAAGTGTGTGTGTATATACACGTGTATTTGTATTAAATCAAAATAATATGCATTAATAATCACACATTTACACTTGCTCTCTTACTTATGTCCAGCATCATAAACATCATCATCATTCACACACACTCACACGCAAACACATGTTAAGAATTGAACATATGAATTCATTTGGAAATTTATTTTCGTTTGTTGTTTTTATTGTTTTAATTAAAACATTGTTGGAAATTTATAATTTTATTAATAAAATTAATGAAAAATCTTAAAGACTTTTTTTATAGACAGAATTTTATTTCAGGACTTTTTAAATATTTTTATTAAAATGTTTAACAGAAATTTATGTGCGTCTTATTAAAAAATTTATTATTCTTGAAACATGTTATAACTTTTTGTATCAATTTTGATTAAGATTATAAAATTTTTAATTTTATTGGGATTATAAATTTATTATCTCATTTAATATACTCTAGATTTCTTAGAAATTAAAGAAATGTTGGAATAAATGTGAATTGTTGCTCTAATTTGAGAGACAAAGTGATAGATGAGAACTAGTTTTTAGCGACGAGGTTATTATAAACAGTGAAATTTCCTTCAGTAAAGTTTACCATAAAAAGCTCTGAATTTTCTGTAACAATCCTAGAAGTAGGCAACATTTATTCATTTTATTAGAAGTATTCCCACTGACTGTATCGAATAATTTAAAAAGTTTCGATTTATAGCCTTTTTCAGTTAACCAAATTAAAATTTAGAATTTCTTAGAAAAGTTCTTCTCCAGAATGCTTTTAGAGCAAACGGTTTCTCCAGAACGATCTTTAAAAGTTAAGAAATAAAAAAAATACAATAGAATGTATTCTGTGATGCACAATGGTTCTAAATAGATTTTGAGAAAGTTGTGAATTTCAGTTAAAAATGTAAAATTTTTCTATTACGTCTTTACGATTTGGGATTTTAAGTCATTCCGTAAAGAAATTTGCTTTTTGTTTAATTATATAATTCATACATATGTTTCTAATAGAAATCACTACTCGTTCAAATTTCTCAAAGAATTCGGTATAAATTTTATTTAAAAAAACTGCTTAATTCAAAATTTTTAAAATCTTCATAGATTTTGACATCAAATGACATTCGAATTATTTTGCTTTTAAATTTCGAATTTTCCAGTTGTAACGCTTTCATAGGTACCAAATACTGCTGTGTGAATTTTATGAAAATTTCGAAAATATTTTTTTTTTTTTCGTTTTCACCAAAAACCATAATATAAAATACCACAATTGTTTTAATTATTTTCTCATATTAATGTCTATAAATAAAATATATTTAACAGATTGTTGTTTTAATATTATGAGTAATTAAAACTAATTTGTGACAACTTAACACATCTGCATTAACTATAAAATGAACAAGGAGAAAAAATAACAAAAAATGAAAAATAAATAAATAAAATAAATAATAAAAATTATTACATTTCCATAAATCACACATTTGTGCATTTGTATAACGCACATACATATTACATAAACACACATACATATGCATATCATAATACAAATGACAATAACAAAGTCATTATATGGTTCAATTGTTCAAATGACTAAAGTGATGTGGAGCAAAATGATAAAAAGGAGACAAAATTGTGGAAATGAGATATTAATATAAGATAACAAGGGTGGTAAAGAGGAGAGGAGGGAGTCAGAAGAAAGAAGTTTTTTCATGATTTGTAATGTTAAAAGAGAGAGAAATGAAGTTAAAATCAGAGTATGAAAAACTCGGAGCAAAATCTTTATTTTCGAATTAACTTAATTTTTACTCTTCTTTGCGAATATTAAAGAAATAAAACTGTTTTTTCGAATAAAATTTTTATATTCTTTAAATAATTTTACTCCTGCAAAAAAATAATAATAATTATAATAATAATAAAATAAAAAATGTGTTTGCACAATCACACAAACAAATTTCTTGCCTCAATAAAACTTACTGTTATTGTTTTATACTTCTTAATGTGTGATTACCATTTTTTCAGTTACATACGACTTCAAAAGCAAAAAACTCATTTAATTTTTTTTTCGATTTCTATTTTTATCTTTTTTTGATTTTATCATTTTTTACAATCAAACTCATTTTCAAAGAGCAATAAAAAATAAAACATTTTCCTAATATTTAAATTAAGCTCTTTGAAAGATTCGATCTTACGAAGAATAATAAAAAGAGTCGAAAACTGTTCCTTGGTTTAAATAGGAAGTAATAAAACAACACATACATTGAATGTTATAGAGAATCAGTTACAACAAAATTACATTTATGTTGTTGGTTATTATATGTTTGTATTATTGTTGCTGTTGTTGTCATTATTTAGGTTTGTCGTTTACCAAAAGCAGATGTGGCAATATCAGTAGCTAGTTTAAATAGTTGTTGTTGTTGTTGTTGCTTTTGCTTTATTATAACTATAATAATAGCAGTAGTGTCAGTAAATATCATTAAATGACAACAAGCTATTTAACTACATTAAAACCCATTCAAGTGCCAATTAAAACCACAAAATGCAAGCATTGAATAATAAATAGCCAGCCATCATCACAAATAAACAACTAAATGAAACGACGAACAAACGAACTAATAAACAGACGAACAGAACGAACAAACGAATGAACAAATAAATAATCATACGAACTGACAAATAAACATACCGACATACAGTCATTTAGACAAGTAACCGAAAAAACCGAGAAAAAATGTTCGTAACAGAACACAACTCAAAATGAATACAACAACATTTGTTTATGATTGTTATGCCATCAAGTACGAGGGCAAGTAACTCTCTGTTTTGCATAAAAAAAGTTCCGAAAAAAAACTAAATAAAAAAAAGAATGATTAAACTTCAAAACTAAAATATATTTATTTCTCTTTATAATACAAAGTACTAAATGGATGAATGTATGCAACTCTGATTTTGATTGTGTGCATGTGTGTGTGTGGGTGTGTTTTGGGTTTAAGTAAATAAATGGCAGGATTTGTGGTTGGTTGAATGTTTAGTTGTGTGTTAAAGTATGAAATAAATAAGAGATGTAGAAATTACTATTGTGTGTAAATGTTCTGAGTGTATGTGTGTATGAATATGAATATTTATTCGAATAAAAACCACTTAAAAATACGCATATTATGATGAACAAGGAACATACTTTCATGCACGTTTTATTTATGAATATAATAAGAGTTTTTTCTGTAACTTTGAAAAAATATTTGCTTGAAAGAATGAGTTTTATTAACACATTTAAGTTGCTATCAAAATAAATGCCACAAACAGGCACCTGGACTTAGATGAGAGCAGTTGTTTGAAAAGGATTTTTATCTTTTTTGGCAGGATATGAAAAGTGTTTTCTATTATTTGTATAAAAACTAATACTATTTTAGTAAACTACTATTCGGCAGTTCTACAATTTAAATATTCATTCTGAATATCGAATAGCATTCTCTTCAAATTAAAGCACAGTGGGTCGGAATCTATTGTTTTGAAATATATCTTTAACTTTTGATAGAATTTTTTGTTTCTCATTCAATTTCAAACAATTTTATCACGACATCTTTAAAAAGGAGTTATTTGGTATTGAATTTTCAACTTCTTAAATTTTGGAAGATCTTAGGTCAGTTTTCTGCTTCAATCTTACTCAAAAGTATTGATTTGAATCTGTGTATAATAAAATATCCCATAAAGCAAAATTTATTGAAATAAAATTAGTAAAATTGTTTTCCTAAAAACTTGGATGCCTTTTGTAAATTTAACAGTGATTAAAAATTTTTTGAATTGAAATAAAATTAAGATTGTATAGTCTACTTTACGCTCTCACTTGTTTTCATTAGACCTGTTTCCATGCTAAACCATTCACTAGCACATGTGGCGAATGGGAATATATATAAACATTTGTTCAATTTATTGTATAAAGAAGTAGAGTCGTATCCTAATTTAAGTTGATTTTGCTACGTCCGTATGTTTGTCCATCTTCTCTATGGATTTTAAAATTTTTTATATCGTTCATTGTTGTCTATGAAAACTTGCTAGTAATTGTTAACAAATTTGGTTTAGTATATGAAGTATTATAGCCCGATATCTGAGACAATCACAAAATTCAATCGAAGAACATCTAATTTTTGAATTTTCAATGAACGTAACTTTCATATGGGAACACATATCTAACGAATTTATTTTAGGTTTAAATTATAAGACTCACTAAATTTATAAATTATTTCTCACTCTAAATTCTATTGACATCAATCAGTCAATATTAAATATCTCAATTTATTTCATTTTACTAAATAAAAATCCTGTACTTTAACTTTTGTCCTTTAGTGTTTATTGACATTGTTATGGGTGAATCAACAAAATACCAAAAGTATTTAACCATTTTTCAACTCTGACTCATAAGTTGTGGATGCGTGTTTGAAAGAACGTCACTCTACAAATACAAATATAAACACACATACAAATACAAATAATTGCCATTGCAGATGTCAGTAGTAAATAAAATTAAATTTCTATTTTCTATTTTTCTTTCGACAAAACCAAAAAAAAAGGGAAAAGAATCTAAAATTCTCAATAGAAATAAAACAATATAAAACACTCTTTCTACTACAACTATAACAACTACCACAACTTGAGAGTATAAATGAAGGAATGTTTTCTTTTAGTATATAAATACATATACACAAACATTAACACCACATGAGTCATTTATTTAATGGTATTGTATTGCTAGTTATTATTGTCTGTATGTTATATATGTATATGTGTAAATGATTTCTATTCTATTTGCATTTATATTTGTATTTGTATTGTATTCACAAACATATTGTATATTGAAATTGGGAGTTAGTGTGTGTGTGTTTTTGAACATGTTTTATGGTTTTATTTTCAGAAAAATATATAGAAAAAAAACTTCAATATAAATAAGAAGGCGTTACATTGATTTGTCTTTTGTTTTATCTCTCAGTTTGCAGATAAAAGATTTTTTTAAACAAAATTAAAGAAAACAGTTAAATGAAATTTTAATATTGAACAGAGTGGTCAAAAAAGATAAAAGGATATAGTGAGATGTGTTTTGGAAAACTATAAATTTAATAATTTTTTTTTTTTTAATAAAAACGATCTGAAATCTCTTTTTTTATAAATCGATACCACTGTGCATGATTATTTGGTAAGATTTTTATTTCAGTGTAGGTAGATCGATTTTTTGGGATTTATATTATATATATATATACTTAATATTTAAAACGAATTTCATTTATTTTAATCGATCTTCTCAATAAAAATCCCCCGTGTCCTATCAAAAGCGTAAACAATATTACCGTGCCATATTGAAAATGAAAATTGGATAAGCCGTTTGGTCATAATCCATGTTCAAATTTTTCAGTTCTAAGTGGTAGTCTCAGTTATGGGACTATAACTTTTCTTCTGAGCTGAGATTTTAAATAATAAACTCCTTAGGAGAAGTTGCCGCCATTATCTGTAAAAAGAAGAAACCAGTGTCTGTAGGATTTGGATGAAGTCCCAATTACTCTGTTATTTCTTCTCCTACCAAGTCCAAACTTTCAAAATTATAAAGCAACACGGTTCTGCTAATTTGTATAAAATTTCGTAAAAATCTAATCATCCTATCAAAATTTACAAATCAATGAAGAAAGTTAAACAACACGACTAAATAATACCCTACACATTGTTAGTTACAAATGATAGCAATCCTCGTATAAACTAATTTTTGAATTTATGCTTAAGATTTTTAAAAATATTGTTAATGGACCGATTCTTGTATAATTTGACGCATCACTTTAAAATATTGTTAGAATTGTATTTGCCAAATTTTGTTAAAATATTTTTGTATGGGATTTTTATGAGCTTAAAATCCCACTTCCGAGGAAACATTTATATGGGACATAGGTGAAATAATAAACCCAACATCATCAATATCAATAGGTATTGTCCTTGAGCTTTAATAATAATACTTGCCAAATTTCATCAAGATTTCCTTGAAAATGCGAACTGCAATTTTCACAATTTAATATGGACAGACGGACATCATTACATAAGACATCTCTACAATTTTTCTAAGGAGGTGTAAATTATACAAAAATGTGTAGTATAGTCAAACTGCTTTAAAGCATCTAAATATACAAAAACACTTCTTTACATTCGTCACATTATTCTTCTCGACTTGTTCAAAATCCATTAATTTTTCTGATCTTCAACTAATGAACGAAAAAAATTTGGATCAATCAAAAAAATTTGAGAAATTAGTTTTATTTTTTAAACACCGCAAATGCACTTAAAAAAAGAAAAAGATCCAAAAATAAAGATTTTATTCAGAAATTTTCCGCCCCTGAATTTTTTGTTTAAGCAATAAATTTTGAAAAATTTCTTATTTTTGTTCATAATTTTCAATATTTCTTCTTATAGTTTTGTTAATATATTAAATTGTATTTCTGTTTATGTTTGTGTTTGTTTATTATTTATCCTTGTTTGTTATACATTTAAAGGAAAATTGTTGTCTTATCTTGCTCTTATCGTTATCTCTTATCAATTTCCTTAACAATTGCCAAAAGCTATAATATGTCATCATGTTTTCTATATTCTGTATTTTATCTTTATTTCTCTACAACACGAAGGGCAAAACCAACACATGTGTTAAATTATATGAACAAACAAAAAACCATCCACCCATACAGATCGGCAAATATATTTACATATGTATATGTATATAAATATAAATATGTATTTATTTTATATTTATGGCATTTTATTCTTCTGTGTATGTGAGTGAGTGTATCCTGTTCATTTCGAGTACAATTCAAGTATGGACAATTTATTATTTGCATAAGCGCAAGAAGGAGGATCTTAAATTGCAATTTATTTTCGTTAAACTTAGAAAAAAAGACAGTTAACAGTTTTTATGTTCTGTTCAGTCTATATTGTTTAAACTTTATTTCAGGACACTTTTTCAAGTAGTTTTTTTATTTACTTTTTTTTGGGAAAAATAGAAATGTTTTTTGAGGAGTAAACTAAACTGGAAAACATTTCCATTTAACGGCAGGAATTGTTGTTAAAAGTTTTTAGGCAAAAGTGCATTTTAAATGTCATAAACAAGAAAAAGCTTTAAATGTTTGAATTGAAAATGTTTTGAAGTAAATTTTTTTGTTAAAGAAAAAGTAATAAATTTTTTATTAAAAAAACTTATCTGGTTTATTAATCTGTATTTCTGATATTAAATTAATTTTAGAAATCTCAATCCATAGGAAAATACCTGGACTTCGTTAACTTAATTACAGTTTTAATGCATTTTATAGATCATTAAACAATTTTTAATTAATATTTTTTCCATAAAAAAAATAACTTTACAAATTTTTCAAATTATGTTCATCTAGTTAATGCTGGTAATAAAGAAAGTATGATGCGAAAGTGCACTACGCAACGTATGAGTAACATATATTAATCATACTCACAGTATGTTTTTCTAAAGAAATTTTTAAGAATTTCCAAACTATTAAACATAATTTGTTTATTTACTTGGTTAAATTTTATAGCAACAAATTACTCTTCATATATTTTTGAGTCATGAAGTTTTTAAAGACAAAATACATAAATCACGTTATTAAAGTGACAAATTCTGAAATAAAGATTAATTTATAAAATTCGCATAAATTGGAAATAAAAGAAATAAAGAAAAATTAAGTTCAAAAAGAATTTTCTTCAAATGCAAAAAAAAAAAAAATAATAATTAAAAAAAGATCAGTAAAAATGGGAAATTTAATAAAATTTCGTTAAAAAATACGGAAAATATTTTATATCAACAAATGAAGTTAATGTGAATTACATTTTTGTAAATTTAACTTTTTTTCTTTAATTTTTTTTATATTTTCTTAGTCATATTAAATGAAATATGACAAAGAAAATTTAAACTGAATATAGAAATCTAAAGAAGAAAATATTTCATAGAACATTGTATATCGTAATTCTTTCGTCAATTCAACTAAAATTTCGTAAATTTAACTTAAATATGATATTTAAATTAAATAATATTCATCAATATAAATAATTTATTTTTGTCAATTTGAATAATGTTTTATTCAAAGTGAATAATGTTCATTTAGGTTTATCGTTTTTTTATTAACGAATTAAATAGAAAAGTCATATTGACAAATTTTAATCAATTTGAAGAATTTATGAAAAATTGACGAAAATTTTCGTTATGATAACTAAAGGTTTCGTTGGCTGATATTTAACCCACTTTTCTTCAATTCTATACCCTTTTTCGTTATATTTACTATCTTTTATGGTTCAGTGTATATGAGAGTATCCAAATTAAATTAAAACATCTTAATTTTTGTGAGTTTAATAAGTTTTGAATCACATTTCGGGAGCACATCTGTATAGGAGCTATCTGAAATATTGGACCGAACATGACATATTTTCTAGAAATCCCTAGAATTGAAAATTATGACCTATAAAGTATTCACAAAGGACCATATGACAAATGAACATTCTTAACTCCAGTCAGAATGCGATCCAGAGTATAGCGGTATATTTAAAAAAATATAACATTTTTTGTATGTTAAACCCAAACGTGTAATTACCCAACGATCATTGGTGGTGTAGTGTATGTATTTATGCTAATAACAATGACCAAATTTCCTCCTAACTTCCATATGGGTCTTACATACTCAAAGTATAAAAGTATAATTTTTCTGTAAAATTCATAAATACAATACAGGAATTTTACCATCAATTTCCCATGTACTGGGAGTGTATGCAAAGTCTTCCCTTAGCCTGGGCATTTTGTGGGCTGAAATAAATTTCTTATAATTCTTTCTAAACACAATTTGGAATTCTTAGCTATAAAATCTCAGATTTTCAAGGGAAAAGAATAGGATATGAATTCCACCTCCTCCACTCGGGCTAGTAAGAAAGTACGCTCTTCAGAGGAAGATAACTTTGGGACGACTTCTAAGGCCGTAGACAAGACCAAGCCTGATCTTAACAGAAGGAAGTTCTATGCAAAATCCTAGTCGGGGAAGTAAAGCTGCTCTCGATATAAATAAGGTAAGCACGTCTGCTAACCCTTTCGTCGCGCAAGAGGAAAAAGGTAGAGGTAAAGTTCCAAATGTGGCCAAAAAACATTATTCTTCTATACAGTAATTGTTACCGATAGCAGCTATGGAAAAGTACAGAAGATCAAAAGGATCTTGTCAGCAATTACAACCTAAACTACATTCTTGGGTACAACAGTGGTGATCCTTTCTTGTTAGTGAAGTGTGAGCTTAAGAGAGGAAACTTAACTTGGGACCGCGCCAAAAGAAATATAAACATCAGTTCATGTCAAAGGATAATGCAGCAGTTTCTCATTGGATCTCATATTTGATGTTATTCGCCACCGGGAGAAGTGCTCTTTATGTTATTTCAGAGATTTTTCAGTAAAAAAATATTTTTTTAATTACATTTTTGTGAAAAATTCAATTTTAATGAAAATTTTAGTTTTTAATGAAAAATCAAATTTTAGTGAAAAATTAATTTTTCAGTGGAAAATTCAATTTTTGGAGTGAAAATGTTCAATTTTTATTTAAAATTTATTTTTTAGTGAAAAATTGTTTTACGCGAAAAAATAAATTTTTTGTAATTTGTTTAATATAATGAACTGAAAACTACCAAAATCAATTCATTATATTAAAAGATATAGACCGATATCTGAGGTAACGTCAAATTCACGCAAAAAACTTTCGTAGAATTGTTAATTATAAATCGAAAAATTTGAATGTTGATATTGTCATCCCAAAAATTATAAAAAAAGTTCTAATTTTATGACTCAATAAGTGTTCCGTTTTATATTTTTCAAATCTTTATAAAATGTATACCTTTGAGAGGGTATGTGTAAGTGTTTATGTACAAAACAATTAATAATGCCGAATATGACATTAATATTTGTTTTTTTTAATTCTTTGTTATTGAAAATCTCATATCCTTGTAACCTTTGCAGTCTATTTAAAAGGAAATCTGATTTGATATGGAAATAAATGCGTTTTTTAACTTTAATATCTCCAAAGTCATTTGTATTACTATATAATATATATAATAGATTTTTAACTAAGAAAATATTTAAATTTTGATTTTATTTCAATAAGTAATTTTATCATTATTTAACATTTAAAAATATTTCAGTAATTTTTTTATTTATTTCTTTGTCTCTTTTTTCTTTCAGGGTTTCTTCTTTCTTATTATTTCTACTTCAATACAAGAAGAATAAACAATAAACAAAGGATTTACATGATTTTTTTCTGTTTTTCTGTTTTTCTTAAACAACTACAACAACATCACAACGAAGAACTATAACATCAACAATTTTAATAACTGATATTAAACAAATCCTTACGAAATATAAACAAAATGATGAAGAAGAAGAAAAAGCTTTTCTAACAGAAAATAGTTTAAGAGAAGAATATCAGAAGAGAAAAAAACAGAAAAGAAAAAACATGCAGATTAAACTGAAAATTGAAAGCAACTTAATCAAAAGCAATAAACAAATAATCACAACATCAGCAATAACGACAGTAAAAACAACAACAAATAAATAAATAATAAACATTTGGAAAAAAACATAGAAAACATAAACGAATATTGAGAAATAAAAACAACAATAATAACAAAAAGAAAACTTGTAGGGAGGATTTTTGAAAATATAATTCATGATGTTACAATTGCGATATAAAAATAATAATCGTAAACATAACAGCAGCAACAACAACAATAATAATCGCAATAAGAATACAAATAACAATAATAAATTCAACGAACAGAATTTTTTAACTGAAATCTTTAATAGACAACAACAACTACAACAACAGCTGCTTCTGCAACAACAAAACAACAACGATAACATTAGAAATTACAGTAGAAAAAATTATGATTATTATACCCTACACCACCATAGATGGTGGGTGTTTCATATGCGTTTGTGCAGATATTTGTAACGGGTAGAAAAAAATAGTCCCACCACCACTTTTAAGTGTATCGTTTGTCTCAGTATCACTACCTGATTCAATTTAAGCATGTCCGTCTCTTCGTCCGGCTGACTGTTCCTGTAAAGCTTGTTCGCAAAGAACTGGTCGCAGTTTTGATGATATCTTAACGAAATTTGACAAGTACTATTATTTTGGCCTAAGGACATTGTCTATTAAAATTGGTTCTGATCGGTGAAATGTGCCCCGGAATGAGATTTTTAGTCCATAAAATTCCTTAATATAAGACGATTTTGTCCAAATTTTGTAAAACTAAGACTTATGATATTCTTAAGGATCGGTCCATTATTTCATCATAGGTCCCATACAACCACCCTTAAAAATACTAGTTTTGAACTCATAAATCGTACATGTACGTGAGCATTTTAAAAATATTTTGTCAAATTAAGATAAATTTATGCCAAAACCGTTGTGCGAAATTATATTTCTTCTAATTCCCATAAAGTCCTCCGAAAAAAGTCCTTTTAAAAGTTCTTACAATTGCACATAGATATTAATATCATAAGCATTAATAAGAAATAATACGAGGGCCGTTCGTACATTTTTCGTTGCAGCCATTTACTACCAGAATTGTGGTATAGGGTATTATATAGTCGGGCTTTACCGATTATAACACATTAACTTGTATTTCTTGATATTATTCTTCTGTTATCCTCCCATTTTTTCCCTTCTTAAATTAAAAACGAAACGAAAAAAATAAACAAAAACAATAACAAATTTTCTGCAATAAATATGAAATAAAAGAAAACAACAACAATTTTAACTGTGAATAATAAATAACAACGAAACATAAAAACGAAAAAAAATAACAACAGAAATGCAACATTAAACAGAAAAACAACAACAAAAAGAAAGAACATAATTTTCAAATCCAAATTAAAACTTTTATTTTTTCTTTTTTATTTTTAATTTTCATTTTTAGTAATAAAATCCGATTTTAATTTACGGAAAACCACAAAAACAATCACTGTCAAATACATACACACACGCATTGAAAACAAAAAACAAAACCGAACAAGCATTTTAAATTACTCACTTCTATATATTTGTAAAATAAACACGCACACACACACACATATAAACTCATTTATTTACTAACTCAATCATAGACGTCACATACACTCACACATAGAAAAGTTTTTAAACCAGAGAATTTAACATTTACAACAAGCAAAAAAAGAAGAAGAAGAAAAAATTAGCCAAATTTGCTGCTAAAAGTGTTGGCTTGTTTGTTTGTTCATTCAAACATTCATACACTCACTCACTCACTCACTTTACTACGTAACAAGTGACAGAAGTATCATCATAGTCCACTCTAGTTCATAGACATGCAACTGATTTCCATCATATGTAGTAGAAGAAGAGCGTATTTGTATGTGTATTTGTGGAAATAACGACAGCTAAACAACAAGTTTTTATTTCGTTTTTCGGTAAATGTTTATGAGAATGCAACAACACGAATTACGTGGTGTTAAATTATGCCGGCGTAAAATGATAAAATTATAAACAAAAAATTTGTTCATTCAAAATCTGGAAATGAGATAAAAAATTTAATCAAATTTTTTTTAATAAATGTAGCCAAAATTAGTAAAAAAAAATCCATATGTGGTCAGATCGCAATAACGGTATTAATGGGGACAGAATCGATGTTTTTGGAAAATAAATCTGTAACTTTTGATCGTCTGAATGGATTTGCAATTAAATTTAAAGAAATGATAGCGAAATAGTGCTGGAATATTAGACACAATAGGTGCTCGATGGTCAAAATTATATACCTTTCACATAAATTTTCTAGAACATAACACGATCGGCCGAGTATCTCGGACATTAAATTTCTTTACCCCCGTATTTATTTGAATCAATTTGCACAAACTCCAGAAATATTTTCTAAATGGAAAAAAAATAAAATTAATTAAATTTTAGACTTCCGCTCTATTAACGGTTACAAATAATATTCAATTTTTAATGCGATTAGGCCATATTTTCTAATATAAGAAATCTTTTCAAGAACTCATAGGAGTTAATTTTTAATAAACAATGACAATTTGAGTTTTCAACTTTCCTTCAATGGTTGCAATAGTTCTCTAAATGGTTCAGTTCGTTCAAAATATTATTCCATCGACAATTCCATTTGATCATGAAATCCAAAAACTCACAAATTAAATTCGAAATTTCCACTTTCTATGGATGGTGTTTCAAATTCTCAAAATTCGGGAATTTTACTTTCTGGCAATGGTGTAATAGTCCTCAGAAGTATTCTCCATTTGGGGTGAGATTGCTTGAGGTATAAACTTGAGTCAAAATGTGTGTTAAGTTTTTTTCAATCTCACTCCTAACAATCATATGTAGAATTTAAAAAATAGTTAATTATGTAAAGTTTTTTCTTTAGAGCCACAAAAATTTTCTATTCCAGATTTTCTATGAACATATTTCTCATCGTATTTTTCCCTTTTTCACAAATTGAATTAAAAACCTAAAATAAACTTTATTTTATATCCCCCACAAAAAAAAACTAGTTAACAACAATTAAAATTAGACGGACAGCTTAAAGCACAGCTAAATCACAACAATAATATAATTAAAATTAGTAGCTGAAGTAGAGAGAGAGAGAGAGAAAAAAACAAATTTGTTGAAAAATTGTTTTTCTAGGAATTAGATTTAATTTTCCATGGATGTGTGGGTGCGAGTGTCTGTGTGGCAATGACAATACCAGCAACAACATGTTAATGAAAATGGCCACAACAGACTAGAATTAAAAAAAGAAGAAGAAGTTACATTTATAGTAACAAAAGTATTAATATTAACACGACTACACCTCTTACCAACAAACAACAACAATAACAGCAACAACAAATAGGCAACAATAACAACGATAATAACAACAGGAATCTACACCCTATAAAACCTTAAGATTAAACCACAATATCAACAAATAACAACAACAACTGAACAACTGTCTGTGTATGAGAGTTGAGCTAAATGTATATGATTTTATATAATTGTACTAGTGTGTGTGCTCATGTGTTGGTGTATGAGAGACAGAAAGAAAAATAAGCTAACCATTGTTGTTGTTGTCGTCGTCATCATCAGCAGCCTCATCATCAACAATAACAACACCAACTATCAATTACTAAAGCAATATCAACTCAGTCCAATTGTCTCTGCCTCTCAAAAGTAAGCCAACAAAAACAACAACATCGTAAACAGGAACAACAAGGAATTCAACAACCAGTCAGTCAGGCGGGCAGTGAAGCAAAAATAACCATTCAACAAGAGTAGTCGACGTCGTCGTCGTCATCATACATTCAACGAAATCGTTTTAACACCAACAATTATTCATTGTTTGTTTTTATATGTTTGTATGTATGTATGGGTGTGTATACAAGGAAAAAGGTTGGATACAATTCATAAACAATTACACAGCTACAGACTCAACTATCCACCCACTACTACAACTACTCTATCAACATACGCATACAATCAAACAGCAACAAAAATTTACACGCACACACACACAGTTTAAGACCACTAGAACACACTCACACTCTCAGCAATTTAATCACTAACATCGCACAACGAAATCGACAACTAAAAAAACAAACAAACAAACAAACAAACAAACTAAAAGAATAAAAATAATAAAAATAAAAAAACGTTTTTATTTTATTTTGTTTTCCTTCGTTTTGTTTGTCTGATTGCGTGTCTTTCATTTTGTTTGTCTGGTATCCTGTTTTCCTGCCGGCTTCACACTTTCTCTCGCACCATCACTTTTGCTGATTATTGCAACTTTATTATTATCGTAAACGACAACAACTACAACAATAATAACTACGAACAACTTTATCAACAAATAAACAAAACGAACATTAAATTCGCCAACGATAAACGCAATTTCCATCTCATTCACCATTGGACGTTTACATCGTCATTATTATCAACAAATAACAACGACAATAACAATAACAACAAAAAACAAACAAACAACAACTACAACATTGTTTCGTTAAGGCTTAAATGAATTTATTTTGTTGCTGCTGCTGTAACATGGCACCAAATACACGCGTCACACGCAAATGGGAACTATTTGCCGGACGTAATAAATTTTATTGTGATGGCTTGTTAATGTCTGCTCCTCATACGGGAGTATTTTATTTAACGTGTATTCTTATAACCGGCACAAGTGCGTTATTTTTTGCATTTGAGTAAGTATCGAAGAAATATATTCTTAAACCAGACAAAATATTTAAATATTCACTCATTCATCCATTTATCAATGCTCTTTTTCCTGCTGCATAACTCCCTCCCATATTGTATATTTCCGTTTAAGAACACAAATTAAATTTTATATGAAATGTAATATACTTGTAGGCGCAATTTATTTACTTGAAATGTATCACGTGTTTTCCGCTATTTCCGTTAAATTTTAATTATGTAGAAATTTAGGAAAATAAAAATAATTAATAACCTGCTTCTGCATGTCGAACGAAAGCTTTCGTTCGCTTTGAAAGCGAAAGAAAACACATTTGGGTTTCTTTAACTGTCATCAATGCAAATAATGAGTCGAACGAAAACGTAAAAGTTTTCATACAAAATTGGTTGTAATATGATGTGTAAAGATGTCCCACAGAATTAACAAATTCCTATTTTTCCATACAAAAATACCCAAAATCTCAATCCGAATGAAACATATTTAAAAACTGTATTGTTTTTTTTGTAAAACACCTATCTCGAGATTAACTCAAGATAAAATGAATATAACTTTTAAATGGATTCATGTTTAAAAGACTATCGCCCTACTTCTTTGAATTTTTAAAATTAAAAAACAAGAGTTCACATCGGTGTAAAATGTATTACGAGTTGAGTATATTCGAATCTATAAGAGGTAACATGTGCAAGTTTATTGTATATTTTGAACCACTATTTATAGGTATTATAATGTGTATTTGCTATTATTTGTAACGTATAAAAAATGTTACCCACTTTATTTATAACGGAAAATATCTGGCTTCTTTCCTAATAATGTTGATATATTTTTTTCAATGTTTGGAAAAAATCTAAAAATTTTAAATTTCAGTCTGGGATATAATTCTAAATCTAATAAAAATTGTAAGTGTCATACCAATAATAATATTTTAATACTGGAGCGTATACTTAATATAATTATTGAAATAATACGCACTAGATTGAAATTATATAAATAATTATAAAATTGAAATCAAATAAAAGATTATAATTTCTAGAAAATACCAAAATTAAATCTCTTCACATAATAATTGACTTTCATTTAATAATGATGTCATGTTTTACAGTTCCATATTTAGTTAATAAATTTTCTGAAACTTTCAAGTCAATTCCAATTACATGTGTATATCAATAATTCGACCTTTTAAATGTTAAGGATATACGATGTACAGTGGTCTCAAAACTCCTTTATGAAATTAATTATGTAACTTTGTAACTAATTTATAAGATTCTGTGGACGGGGAGAGGACCAAACCTCGATTTTGAAAAACACCAATAATTTTTACATACTTGTATTCCTGACAAAAAAAATTGCTTACTTCTGGGGGATGTCTTTAATATTTAAGGAGACCAAAGGCATAATATACAATAAATATTGTGTTATACTCACTTTTAAGTATACCGTTCGTTTCTGATTCGATGTCCGTCCGTCCGTCAGACTGTAAACATGTAAATGTGAAAACTCTACAGATTGCAATTGCACTTTTCGAGTTATTATTTTGGCCTAATAAAGTTGGTCATATTCATGAAAATCCGGCCACAAGTGACGTAACTCCCATATATATCCACTTCCAAGATTCACTTTAACGTTCATAAGGTAAATGAAGATTAGTATTGTGATAATATATCGTATGTTTTAGATTTATGTTACCAGAAAATACCCAAACAAAATTTGCGATGATCGGTCCATAATTTTATGTTTTTGTTTTTCAAGTAGTAACATTTCCAACAAAAGCAAAATTAATAATTTTTATATACATTTCTATATAAAATAATTTAAAATCTGCCATAAGAAATTTTAAAATTGTTTCATTTTGTTTATTTAACTGGTACTGAAGCGTATACTTAACATTCAAATTACTCATACGCTCTTATGTTTTAATTCATATTTTTCGATGTAATAAGAAAAAACAATTAATTTATTACATAGGAATAGATGTATAAATAATAAATTATTAAAAAAATATATTTAATAATCTTTAAACAAAATCTAACATTTAATAGAAGAAAATAAATGGAAACAATGAACGAATAAAAAAAAGAAAACAAGAAACAAATTTTGAAGTTTCCTCAAGTTCTCAATGAATAACATATTCTCAAAGGACTTGTTGAGTACTTTGTATGCTCTCATACATACATATGTATAACATATACATATATATTTTCATACACGTCATAGTTTTAAATTTTCTTCCAAAACGAAATCAGTTTTGATAGAATGAGAATATTATATATTAGAAATGCAACTATGTGAGTGTGTATACATCATTTTGCAACCATTTTTTGAAGAAAAAGAAAACAACAAAGTTATATTGATGTTGCTTTTATTTAGAAACGGATGCAACTTACAAAAAACACACCAACACCAACTTTTTTGTAAGCGCAACATATTAATTCAGAAATAACAGCGACTCCCACAACAATTTTTGGTAAAAAAAACAGGAACTGCTGCAACTGAGGTAAAGTTTTCAAAGGGAAAACAAACAAGAATAAAATTTACTTAAAATTGTTTACATTGAAAGCGTTACTTTCACACAATTTGAACTCTATCGACAATGATGTAGATGACGCTGATGGTGGGAACAATCAATTTTTAGTTTGCGTTATGAAAAGTTATTTGAAAAATCTATATTTTCTATGCAAAATATTGAATAACTGAATGAATGAGATTTCTAAAGTAATAAATACACTCATATTACTTTGTATGTATTTTTCAATCTAAACCGGCGACAACATTAGGTGTTCGTTACTTTGTGCATGCATGTATTTGTATGTGTGTGTGAGTGCATGTTCGTGTATATAAGAGAGTCTGCTTAAAATCTCTTTCAAATCAATGAAACTTTCCTTTTGTTTCGCATATTAAAAGTTTGTTTGACAACAACTTTTATGAGTTTGAAAAATTGTTGCTAAATAGAATAAAAAAATCAGCAAAAAAAAAATGAAATAAAACAAGTAACTATTCATACGTACAATGTATTAAGTGATTTAAAAAGTTTTATTTTGAACTTTTATCAAAAAGTTCATGTAATTTTAAGAACATTTTCAGACTAGAGAGTACATGTGTTCTTGGCAAGATTGTAATACAAAAAATGCAACATCAATATTCTCTCTTTTTTTTTTGAAAATCTTTTAAAAAGCCATTAAAAAGTACATCATATTGAATAGTTTTCAATTATTGACAAAACTTGTCCCTGCGAAAAGAGCAACAATTTTCTTATCAAGTGCAGCAAATAATTTTAATTTTGGTCAATATAAAGAAATAAACTTAAATGAAATCAATATTAGAAAATAAATAATATTTTAAACAATATTTTTAAAGCGATTTTTATTTTAAGAAAATATAAATTTATAAAAAATTAATTAAATTAATAATAATTTATTATTGAATATTTTTTACATATAAGTATGTCATTGGCTGCAATAATGTCATAACTCAAAAAATAATTATTAGCTGGGGATTAACATTTTGTAATGTTTGAAAGAATTTTAATTCAGCTTCTATTAAACCGTTCACCTGGTTTTTTTTTTAATAGATGACATACAACAACAACTAGTAATGAACACGTCATGCTTTTTCTCTAACTGCATAAAACAGCGTCACCTGGAATTTCGATTTTAATTTTCATTTCCTATTCTTGATTTCTAAACTAAAATCTGAGTCAGAAATTGCATCTTAATAAAATTATAAATTTAAATCTGAATTAAAATCGGAATTGTAATATAAATAAAAGTCTGAAATATATCTGGAATCTGAAAGACTTAGAATCTGAACTAGAAACTGAATTAGACTAGAATCTAAACAAGACTCAAAATCACAATCTGAATTAGAATCTGAACGTGAACTTAAACTAGAATCTTAAGAAGAATCTAAACTTGAATTAGAATCTGTTTGAAAATCTGAACTGAAATTTGAAGTAGAACTTTAACTAGAATCTGAACCAAAATCTAAATCAAAATCTAAACTAAAATCTCAAAAAGAGAGTGAATTAAAATTTGAACTTAGATCTGACCTAACATCTGCATTAGAATCTGAACTTTGAATCGGTTTTAGAATCTGAACTTAAATCCGCAGAAAACTAGAATCTGAATTTGAACTAGAATCTTAACAAGATTCTGTTATAGAAACTGAAATAGATTCAGAATAAGAATCTGCACTAAAATCTAGAATAGTATTTTAAGAAAAGTGTGAACTAGAATGTGAATTATAACTTGAACTAAAATTTGAATAAGAATCTTTACTTGAATCTGAACAAGTATCTAAATTAGAATCTGAACTAGAAAATGGTGTAGAATCTTAACAGATTTAAAATCTTAACAGTATTAAAATTGATTAAGAACTGATTTATAACTGTTCTATAATTGAAACCAAATTGATCTGGAACTGATGTCGGACTGACCTATAGCTCAGTTCTAGTTCAATTATCTAGAACTAATCTAAGACAAGACTAAATTTTAATTCTAGAATAGAACTGTTGTCGAACCAGCAATTTCCAAGCTCCTTGGACTTATTGTTACAGTAAGTGAAAACTGGGAGATAATAATCTGTGAAAATTTTCCAAAGACAAAAGTCTGGTAGCATGGAAATCACTGCATACTGATATGGCACGATTTATTTGTCTCTTGTTATTTTGGACTGGTTGTTGGTAAGGCCCTTTGAGTTGTTTATGGTTTAAACCAAAATCGCTGGGAGAGGATTATGGTTCCGAAATGCTGTTGCATAATAACAAAATTAGGCAACACCATAAAATAACTCCCACACTTAGCTATCCAGATGATGTGATATATAAATTTCTTCCTGCGTTTCTTTAAAAAGACATTTGAGAGTTGTTTTTGGGCATTGTACAAGTACGGTGTTAAGAGCATCGTAGGGTTAGAACAACATGGCGGATACCCACCAGTAAATCTTTGGAACACATTTCTCTCCTAACCGGAAATAAAGTTTAAGGTGGTAACGTAGCAAATCCCTTAGCAATAATTATCCTATTTCCTTACATCACACATACCATTGGCAGTATGATATACCCCTCCCACGTTACAAATCCTTACAATAATTATACTAATTTCCTTACATCAACATACAATTTGCAGTATGATATTATACCCTCCCCAGCACAAGTGGTGAATGGATATAAATCACTTTTAATGTTTTAATCAGTAAATTGTTCTTTAATTCAGATTAATATTTTTTTAAATCATCATTTAAATTGACTTATTAATGACATAAATATTTTAAATTAACTTCACTTGTTTAATAACAATGAAATTAACTTGACCTAAATTTAGGGAAAATTATTTGTTTTTTTTCAAAAACATAACAAATAATTGAAGAGAACTAAAATTGAATGTGATAAAGAAAATGTGTTGAAATTTATACAAAAGATGTTTTGGAACCTTTTTGTTTTGCCACTTTTTTTCTATTTTCTATTTTTTTCATTTTCATAATTTTTGCTGATGATGAAAATTCATTAATGAAATCTAAGCAAATATGTGTATGTGAATGTGTATGTGTGCATAATTATATGAATATAATACAAAACAATATTACACACATAATAGATTAAACAGTGGCAACATCAGCAGCAGTAGCATTTACCCGTCACTTACACATAAATACAATAGTCTTTTTATTTTTTTACAACCAACACACACATACACACACATAATCAAACATAACTATTATAGTTCTTTTTTTGTGATTTTTTTTTCTATTCCCCAATGAAGGGACAAAAGAAATATGAAACAATAAATAAAATGACAAAAAGAAGAAAAAACATCATAAAGAATCTAAAACATTATAATGTGTGACACAAACCCTGAAGAATAACAACAATAATAATAAAAAATGTAAATACGAATGAATACGTTACTGCTGCTACTAATATTTAGGACTACAAATTGCAATTCAATTCATTGCAAAAATATTTGAAAAAAATAAAAATACTACATTCGGCTATGTCGAACCTTCAATGCCCTCCAAATGCATAAACTATTAAGGACCAAGGGAAGGAGAATTTTCAAATTTGGTCCCAATTACATCTCAGACTGTTTACTGGACGAAATGTAAAATAGAAAGAATGAGGGGAGAAGAAGCCCCCATACAAATACAAATATTGGTTTTTTTAAATACACGCCGATTTGTGATTTGTGAAATTTCTTTCGAGATCTAGGACTGGGGAGAATTTTTTTTGCAACAAAAAACTAAAAATAGTGCAGTGTCAAAGGACGGCGATGAGCCGACCGGCTTGCATATCTGATGAAAAGTTATTTGCATTTTTGTGGATCAGCTGATCTTCTGATTTGAATTTTGATTTGATACAAGGATATATAAACATTATAAGGTCTGAATTGATTTAACGTTATACGAAATGACAAAGTAATATTATCCTCCTCACCACTTGTGGTGATGGAGGGTATACAAAGAACAAAGAAGAAAAAAATTCTAAAACTAAACGCATAATACACTCCATTCATTTATTCATTCACTCTCCCACAATAAAACATCAAAAACTAAACAAAATGAAGGATAAAAAAAAGAACAAAATTTGATATTTGGATATGAAATGTTGAAAACTATTATGAACTGGAAATTTATGTATTTTGAAAAGAAATTGTGTCATAAAAAGAAACAGTTCCAACTACAAACAAAATCGCTTTATTTCATTTTTTTCTATTTTTTATTTTAGTATTTTCTAAACTGTAAGGATAATAGAAAGATAACAAAACATATCCACCCTTCATTTACATTTACATACATCTGTAATAGATGCGTATATATGTGTGTGTTTGCAAAATAATATTAATAATATTGTTCTTTATAGCCAAATCCTGTAAAATTGTATTTGTATTCCCTTTGAAAGGATTCTTTATAAATCATAATAATGTTTATGATATTTTTAGCTGATCAATATGATGATTATCTCCTTTATGGATTCCTAATACATTGGAATTTGCTTTAAATATTAAATGAAATTAGTTCGACGTTTTATACAAAGAAAAAGATCTATTTCTATTCAAGTAAAGTCGTAAACATGCACTTAAAAGCTTTTTGTAATAATAATGCATATTGTGCTAATCTCTCTCGCCAAATAGACATTTTGAGATATCGACTGTTGGAGATTGAGAGCATATGAACCGCTTACACTTTTAATATGGAGTCGGGATATAAAAATCGGAATTCTTTAAAATTCTACTTCCTTCAAGTAGTAAGTGGAATAAGAGTAACTTGGGAAGAGATTTAACATCAGAATCTATACCGATGGTTCCAAAATGAAATGTGGATTTAGCTCCAGATCTTTTCTTATAGACTTCCGAATAAATACTGTGCTTATCAGGCTAAAACTTGAACCACTTTCATGACATCCACTTAACATTTCTAACTTTAAGATAACTAGAGTTTGGGCTGGCTTGATCTTCTCACATTATCTCAGAGCTCAAGGACTATTTTGGTAAAGAACGGTCAGATGAATTAGCGAAGAAAAGTTCCAATGTAAAATTTGTGCAAATTTCAGTAGAGTATATCAGGGGAACTATCTTCAAACATATCTTGCATTTTGCCAAGTAAAGCAAAAAAAAGACTAGTGTCCCTCTAGGTAGAAAAGGAAACGGCATCTAGGAGACTAAATATTGTACAGGATTTATCAGAGATAAAGCTAATGACCTACTCATATTATCAACATGGATCTTGCTGTATGCAGCTAGTGACAGTGAGTCCCATATTCACCTTTTCTCACGAGTTGCATGGCCATTGTAACCTAATTTTTTCATATAAAATAATTAGAAAATAATTCCGTCCGAATACATGTTGTTGGAACTCTTATTTCAAAATAAATCATACGAGCTCAATGAGATTTGGCATATAATTTTAATTCATTTTTAATTAATCAAAATTATTTGGAAATAACTTCTGTTATTCCACTATTATATATCCATTGGCCTAAAATCCTCTACAGAAATTTCCAAAATTATTTCCCACTTTCCCAATACAAAAGGTTATCAAACTATATACCTGTCGGGCATAAAATGACAGTGCTACAAAGCAAATGGTTGTATATTTTTTAGGGCATGTCATTTAAGTGCACAGAACCAAAAAAGGTAGTAAATATAACGAAAAAGGATGTAGAATTGAATAAAAGTAGGTTAAATATCAGCCAACGAAATCTTTATGCATTATAACGAAAAATTTTCGTTAACTTTTCGTAAATCCTTCAAATTGACGAAAAATTTTCAATATGACTATTTGAATTCGTTAATAAAAAAGCCGGTTATTTGAAATAATAATAATAATAATTAATTTGATTAAAACATTATTCAAATTGACTAAAACAAATTTCTGATATTGTTGAATATTATTCAATTAAGTACCATATTTAAGTTAAATTTAAGAAATTTTAGTTGAATTGAGGATAAAATTACGTAAATATGTTGTAATAAATTATTACATAAAACATTAACTACCAAGGAAAGGAGCACTTCTCATACAAATAAAATATTGATTATTGAATATCTATAGAGAATTTGGAAACAATTACTTTTTTAATACACGTCGATTTGTAATTTGTAAAATTTCTTTCAAGATCTAGGACTAAGGAGAATTTTTGTGCAGCAAAGCACATCGGTTAAAAGCTAACTTTAGATAAGAATTAAATAGTGTCGAAAACGTAATAGACAACTAAAAGTGGTGCAATGTCAAAGGACGATGGTGGGTCGATTTTGTGTATGACAAAGAAAATATTCGAAATTATTTGACGAAAAAATAGTTAAATAAAAAAATATTCGAATGAACTTCATTTTCATATGTAGATGCTTTGCTGCCGTTTTTACTAAATATCTGTTAATATTACATATTTTTCGTTAATTTTTTAATAAAATTTTATTAAAATCAACTTCTTTTACTAAACAATTTTTTGATTAAATTTGTTTTGAATATTTGAAGAAATTTATTCAATTTGAAGAAAAATTTTGTTACTTAAATTAAAAATCGTTAAAGTCCTACGAGAAATGTTCATTAATATTAACTACGACATTTGTTTCAGTGTGTGTAACTAGTACAATTTTTTTCGGATTACCCTTCTGTATTCCAGTAGTTGGTGAAATTTGCCAAACTCTGTAGAAAAGAAATGTCAATTTGAATTAAATATTTAATATCAATGAGTTACTCAATTAATAATCCTTAATTTGTAGCATGTAGCGTAATGTTTATAAGGGCAAGGACATGTTTAAAAACAGCTTTTCCGGTTAAGGACTAAAAATAGTTTTTTTATGTTCTAAACTTTATAAATTTTTTATATGTTAAAAATAAATTTATTGTCATATATTCATGTCAAACAAATAAAGCAATTCATTGTCATTTTTTTCTAGTCACATACATACATAATACATACATACATACATACATACATACATACATACATACATACATACATACATACATACATACATATCTACGTAGATAAAATTCCCCGATGTTTAACACGTTTCAAAATTGTCTATTTATAAAATGTTAAAAAATTCAAATCTAAAATATATAAAATTGTCTTGATATTTGAATAAACAGAAACTAAACTTATGACAAGAAACGCATATTGAATTTTTACTAAGTTATACTGTGGTCCTGAAAAAGAATTTCAATCTGTTTTTTTAATATTAATATTAAACAAAATCACAACACACATTGATATTAAAAACACTTCCCTTTAGCATAAACAGGGACTCTGACGACTTCTAGTACATAGACTTGACACAATGGGAAGAATTATAAAAGATTGCAAACTACAGTAAGACAAAAATCGTATCGAAACATTAAGCAAATTTTTATTAAAGATTTTCTGAAATATTTTGAAATCTGTTATTACTTTTTAAAATTTTTAAAACATTAAAAAATTAGAAATTTTTAGCTCAAAGTTTTCCATTGTGCAACATTTTTTAGCAACTAGAGAGTGCAGTTAGTTTGGCTGCATGCTTATGTGTATGTTGTATAAATTTTATTTAGTTTTCGTTGTTGTTGCTGTATCTCAAACAATAAAAGGACATGCCACTTGCGGCTACAAAATGCTGCTGGTTTGTAATCTCTGTTAAACATTTTATGAATAAATAATAACAACGAAAAATGCTCTCATACACACACACACACACAAAAATGCATACATTTATAACTAGATATCACAAATGAGTAATAATGTGAGTGTTTCAGTATTTAAGGCCTTTTTGAAATAATTTAAAACATTTTGCATTAATAGTTCAACTCCCATTAACAAATATGTCGCTCTTAAAAAAAATATCATCCAAAAGGTTTCTTTCGTTTTTTTTTAATTCTTTGGGAAGGTTTTTGGAAGGAATTTTTTTGCAAGATTAATTTCAGATTCAGCGAAAAAATCATGGGGTCAAAAAAAAAATCATGCTTTTTCAAAATTTTTGACCCTAATTTTCTCACAACTGCAAGAAATTGAACTAATAAAATTATGAATTGAAAAAAATCGTGTAATTTTTGGTTTGTTTGAAGCAAAGGATAATGCGTTTTGAAGCTCTATTGAGGTGCATATTTCATAAGGGCGTTCTATATTGGTAGAAACAAATGATGGCAAGCCTAAACTTCCAATCCACTGTTTTTTAATAGATTTGATCGGTCTTGCAATAGTTGGTCGAGCAGTGTCATAATGGAAAATTATGGCCTTTTTATATTATATTCCTTTAGTTGAATATTCTCATATTATTCTTTTGAAGCGAATGGGCTTCTGTTCAGGTCCCTGTGATCTATTTATCCAATATTATTATACCATTTTATCTTTCTAATCCTACTGAATAGTGAGCTTTATTTTGGTGTCATAAACATTCGGCATTGTCATTGTAGTTAGTTATTTATTCAGGCTTTACAATCGACTTTTTTGTTTGGAGTTATCACGATATATTGATTTTTAATCATCAGAAGTCATCCGATTTCCAAAAAATAACTTCTTTTGGTTGCATGCTTCAATGCATATTGGTCCCAATATCATTTCCTTTCAGAAAAAATTGTTGAGTTCGCTTTTCGTAATTTTAGGTTGACCCAGATCGCCTTGTTTTAAAATCATCACTCGATACAATGATAAATATCTTAAGGTGTTTTCGAGTTGGTTTTGGAAGAGAGCAGGACAGTATTTGGTAAAGGGAATAGTAGGTGACCAACTATAGTTGATGACCATTTTGAAATTTCTCCAAAAAATCTTTAATAAATTGAGACAAAAGAAATACAGATTGTCCTTGTAAATCTGTGTAACTCCCTTACTTGTTAACATTTTCAGAGATAAACGATCCAATTTCTAGACATATTTCTTTTCTAAGTTACCAGACTTGATATAGGTCCTAAAATGCTTTTGAAAATATTGCCAGATGCAAAAAAAATCTAAAAAACATTGAAGCAATAACCGTATCAAAATATGAGTCGTGAAAAAGTTGTGATATTCAGAAAGATGGACATAGTTGAATCTACTCAGATTTTGATTTGATGCAAGATTATGAGGTCTTAGATAATTCCCTCTTAGCGTTACAGCCATAACGAAAAAGTTAAAATATTCTCCACCACCAGAAGTGGTGAAAGCTTATAAAATAAGGTGCTTATTCGTCAGCAAATAATATTTTAAATTATCGAAAGTACAAGAGAAGACGATCATTCTGCTCTCGCTTCTTTTGGTGCTGCAGAGTAAGTACCTTTAGTGACACGCCCCATAAAATTAAGAGAATATTATTATGCGAGTCAAGAGTTTCTTCTTACAATAATAATCTTTAAAAGGGCATTTTTGAAAGCTATATTGGACCTGCTATTTCCCTCTGGAATATGTGCTTAAACATCTGCACACAAAGGCATTTATATGTACATACATTAATGCCTAGATGAGTAATGCAGTTCGTAATGTTTTGTGGCAAGTAATACATGGGGTAGTATGGCACCACTACAACTTCAATTTTATATTTTTGGTAGAAGGAAAAAAGTTTATTACTATTATATTTAGTAGGATCAAAGAAGGACAATCTGAAAAGGATACTTGTAAGATTGTTTTATTTATAAAAAATTTAATTGAAATTAAGTTTTTTTTCCATTAATAGTTTTTAAATTAAGTTAAATTTAAGTAGTTTTTAATTATAAAAAACTTAATGAAAATTTTTATTGAAATGAGATTAGAATATATGATAAATGTAGATCCCTTTAGGACTTAATGATCCTTATTTCTCCGATGTTTGCATTTTGAAACTTCTTATATTTTGTAATAATTCTGCATCTTTTGAAACGTTAGAACTGATATGTTTTTGAGTTGATTTTGAGCAGTACAAGGAGCGACTAAGCCTTCGGTCACGATCATCTCATTAAGATATATTTAACGGTTCAAATATTACACATTTATAACGCAAAAGATCGATTTTGGTTTTTCCGTTTTGTTTATAAAGAAGAACACAGATTCCAAAATTAATTTTAATACTTTTAAGACTTCCCCTGTTATTTCCTAAATGAATGTGTGTAAATTGAAAACATGAACGCATTTATTTAAGTTAATAATAGTGAATCCCACTGTATATGGCATAACCGCAGCAACAATTTTAACAGTGGCATAAGGAAGCAACAACAACAACATAAAACTCTTGCTACGACCTCTGAGACATTTGAGAGCGAACGCGTATGAAGAGTATGATGGGATTTCAAATATTTATGTGTGTAATTTTTTTTTTGTTTGTGTTCTTAAACAAAAAAAATATCCCTTAAGACTTAATATAAATATTTTATATGAATTTTTTAGATTTTTTGTTTTTCTTTTTTATTGTTAACTAAGAGAAAAAAGGAAGATACATATCATAACACATTTAATTAAATTTCAAATTACATAGAATTAAGGAATAAAAAATAACTAAGAAATAATTTGTGGATGTAATATATCTTTACAGTTGTCCTTTTTTGGCCACACGTATCAATCCCATTATACCAATTGTTGGTGCTATTTTATACTTTTTTACCATGAGTTCCTTGCTACGCACGACCTTCACAGATCCTGGTGTTATACCACGTGCCTCATATGATGAGGCCGCCTACATAGAAAAACAAATTGGTAAGTTTTTTTTCCCCAAAATATGATTAAAATATTTATATATAAATATATGAGTATCAAAAACACCTACTTGCAAAATATCAAATATTTATTTACAATTTCATCATATCGTCACTACGCTGGCAAAAGTTCCTATGTAAACTTTTGGAATTTTTCAGGAGGAACAAACAACTGCATTATTTCGTAATAATTCCATTATTTAAGATATTTTTTGTGTTTTGTGTAGATATATTTACGTTGTAAAAATTCCCTCCTGATTTTGGAAGTTATAAAGAAAATTTACATAGACAATTTTGTTGTAAAAAAAAAAAATTACTTCAATCATTTTCAATCATTCCTGGCATTTTTGAAATAAGAGATAAGATCATATAATAAATGTTATGCTTCGACATAATTTCAAACTCTTGTGAATTTGAAATATAAAAATTTAATACTTTGTATGATTAATAAGGCTTACAAATGCAACAATAACTTTTTTTTTGAAAATTTTACATAGGAACTCCTGTCAGCGCAGGGAAGATTACCGGTTTTTCATTTATAATTTTTAAATTTAAGTAGAAATTTTTTCAAACATCTCTTTATAATGTGTTTGGCTTTTATTTAACAAATTTTTATCTTTTATATGTTTTATTTTGTATAATAAAAAATATATTTTTTATATTTTTTCTCTTTATTATATTTTCGGCAGAAGTGCCAAATTCATTAAATAGTCCCACATATCGACCGCCACCACGTACAAAAGAAGTCCTTGTTAAAGGTCAAACAGTAAAACTGAAATATTGTTTTACTTGTAAAATTTTTAGGCCACCAAGAGCATCACATTGCAGTTTATGTGATAATTGTGTGGATCGTTTTGATCATCACTGTCCATGGGTAAGTTTAGATTATTTCTATTTATTTTTCTTATAGATAACATATTTAAGTTTAAGTTAAAAACCTTGTTCAAAGGCTCTTTGTATATGATTTTGAAAATTTTACTGAAACACACACACCTGAAGTATAGAGGCTTATAGGAAAACAAAGTAGAGTCATGCTTGAAATGGTGCAGGTTTATAAATTCTATTAAAAAGTGAGGCCCAAAAAGACTTAGAGTATCCTAAAAATTGTATCATTGCTAGAATAAAGTTCATGTCATATTAAGAGGGCTAAGAAAACTGAAAACTTACTGCAAAGCAGCGTCATCTTAGTACTATGTCTATTAAATGCCAAAAAAAAGTTTTGAGGTTATGAAGTCAAAAATTAAGATACGGAATTTTAAATTAATTTCAGTTTAAAAATACTTATAACTTTTACAGGCTGATTATTTGCTTCTTTTAAGCTGATTTGTCATAATATTAATCCATTGAGGTTGTACCACAACAATAACATCGTTCTTGTACTTAAAGTAGTGTATTTAAAGACGAAACCGTAAACCGGTTAACCATTATTTCAACTTTATTCTATATAGGTTTCCGAAAACCGATTTTTGGATGCACTAACTTAGAGCTTATACTGACAAGAGGCGATTTCCTGAAATCAAATTTGGATGAAAATACCTCACTATAATAATCTCAAATTTCCAGTGTTATCGGATGGAAGGAACATTTCCGAGGAAAAATCTGAGGGAATTTTTTTAAATTTTTATTGAAAATTATTATTATTATTATTATTATTATTATTATTATTATTATTATTATTATTATTTTTTAATAATTTTTTTTTTTTTTTTTTTTTTTTTTTTTTTGAAGTTAAATTTTTCTCTTCCACGAAAATTTAAATTCGCCCCAAAATTTGCATTTGGAGATCGTTAACCAACTAAAATGATCACTCCACGTGTAACACAAATATAAAGACATTTTTAACTCCATAAAGTATATCCTATCCGACTTTCTATCTGTTTTGGCACGAATGGTCCGAACTTAATAAAATTTTACGCAAATCTATAATGTTATTCATAACAGATCTCTAATGAAAATAGCTATAGATCGATATCTGAGATATTTCTATAAAAATTTACACACCAACTCTGTCGCTGAGAAAGATCTTTTCCCAATTTTGCCATCAAAATTACACTGAATCGATTTATGTACTTAGATCGACCGATTCAATTCAGCTATGAACGTTTGTACTTCCAGACGTCTGCATGTTTGCCACACTCATATCTTTATAAATGATCCGAGCTTAATGAAAGTTGACACAAGTACAGTGCAGATGAGCATTAAAGAACAAGAAAACCGGTTTATTAAATTCCAGTTATTGACCGATATCTAAAAAATTCTCCAAATTAGGTTCAACCACTTCACCACCGCCAATTGTATCGTGGGCAGACATGTATTTTAAGTAGAGAATAAAATCTTGGAGTGCAAAGCGAATCGTTAAATTAGTAATAATTTAATTAAATCAAACTAAAAAATTATATTCCTACTAAAACGTTGATTAATGACTAAATCTTAAGATAAATTAAATTTAATTTATAATTCTGATGTAAATTTTTAGGTTTTTTAAATTACCATCAATCAATCTCAAAAAAAAGGAGAAACCCTTAATGAATCCTAGAAAAGCAAAAATCGACCTTAATTAATTATAATACTTAATTACAAATTTAATCATTAAAATAATTTTGTACATAAAAATGCAAATCCATTTCACCTTTTTCAATCTTAATTGAATAAAAAGCAAAAAAAATGTTTATATCGGCTAAGAAGAATCTTAAATACCCTACATCAGTAGCTGTCTAGAAGAATATAAATTTCCTGCATCAATAACTGATATAAGAAGAACAAGATAAAAAATATTTCATTTAATTATATAAAATTTATAAATTTCTATTAAACAATTTAGTGAGAATCTTTTTTTTCTACACTGAAACAAAAAAGGTAGGAAATATAACGAAAACGGATGTAGAATTGAAGAAAATAGGTTAAAAATCAGCCAACGAAAACTTTATTCATCATAACGAAAAATTTCGTTAACTTTTCGTAAATTCTTCAAATTGATGAAAAATTGTCAATACGACTATTTGAATTCGTTAATACAAATAGAGTTAATTTTAATTAATATAATTCAATTTGAATAATACATTATTCAAATTGACAAAAATATATTCTTTATTTTGATGAATATTATTCAATTAAAATACCATATTTAAGTTAAATTTAACAAATTTTAGTTGAATTGAGCAAATGATTACGTAAAATTGATGTAATAAATTAATACATAAACTATTAAGGATCAAGGGAAGGAGTACTCCCAAATCAAAGCAAATATTGATTTAGAATATCTCAAGAACTTTAACAGCGAGAATTTGCATATTGGTTCCCAATGACTTCCTTAAGAAACTGTTTTACTGGACAAAATGTGGGACGGATAGGTTCAGGGAAGAAGTAGCCTCATATAAAGCAAATATTGATTATCGAATATCTATGGATCTACAACAGCGAGAATTTGGTCCCAATTATATTTTTTAATACACGTCGATTTGATGTTTGTTCCATTTGCATTTTCATGAATTTATTTATCTTCTATAAAATATATTTTCCTCCTCAGATTTCTATATTCAGTTTACATTTTCATATTTTATATTTAAATGTCAAAGAAAATATACAAAATTATTGTTAAATTAATAAAATTTTTATTCAAATTAACTTCATTTTAGTATGAAGAATTGTATAAATTTGTGTGTTATTTACTTACTTTTTTGATTAAATTATTTTGTATATTTGAAGAAAATTCTTTAATTTGAAGCAAATTTATGTTAATTGAAATAAAAATCTGTTTACTTAACACATTTTTTTCGTTAAAATTCTATGAAAATTTTTCGTTAATATTACCGATATATATATAACGTATATAGAAAAATCTACTCAAATTTTAATGATCCTAAAATTTACATAATTCAAGAAATCTTCCATTGTTTATTCTTAGTGTAACATTCAGAATCACAATTTAAATATGACCACCAATTTCACCATTTTTGTGTTGGTTCAGTTTATAATAAAAAAAATAAATTTATTTTTATTTAAAACAAAAAATAAAAACAAATAAAGTTTAAAAATATTAAATACAATCTCAATCTACAAACAATACAACACACGAAACAAACTTTTTCAGCACGATTTGTGGGTCATCCCATGGGTTTTTTGTTTTGTAGTTGTTTTACCGTTACTTATAGAATATAAATGAAAATGAAATAATAAAAAAAGTAAAAATAAAAAACAAAAAAACATTTCAAAGTGTTACATCCTTTTTAATATTTGAATGAAAGTGCCTTTCATTGAGTTCACAATTAAGCACAACGTTTTTATCCACAGGTGTTTACGCCTTAAAGCCTCTGGTTAACAACCAACAATAACAACAACAACAACTTTCATTTATTCATATACATAAATACATACACACACACACCTATATTAACCCATATAATACAATAAAAGAAAAATACAAACTGTTTGCTTATTCCCAATAACAGTTGATTGTTGGTAGGTGTATGTGTATAAATACACACACATATTTATAAAAAAAGGAGAGAATTATTAACGGTATAAATAATAAAAACAATAACAAAAATAATAAGAGGCAATAATTAAACATGAATAACAATAACATAATTATTCTTAACTCATTCATCATCATCTTCATCACCAGCAACAAAAACAAAACAACAACAGTCTCAGCAACAGTATAAAAACATCATTGTTATCAACACCTTTGTGTGAGTGCGTAAATAAATAAGAATAACATTATTAAAACGAGTCCATTAAAGCACTATGGGTACATGATAATAAAAAGTAAGAGTTTATATTTAATTAGAAATTAATTGAGTATTACATCTGCAATAAGGAGAAATTGTTAAAAAATTTTGAACATTAATGTAATTAATCAAAATGGAGGTGACTATAAAACCTTGGAGTTTGGATTATCTAAATATGAAAATGAATTATTTGTTTGGAACTTATAGAACAGCTAAACTACTGGAACGATTTTGTAATATAGACTATAAAAAATTTCGATAGGACCAGGGGGAGTGGTAACCCTCATACAAAGATAATATTGATCATCGAATATCTAAAGAACCCCCTCATTTTTAATTTTCATATTTGATCTCAATTACTTTTTCAAGGAACAATTTTACAAGACAAAATGTGGGCGGATAGAATCAGGGGGAAAGGTAGCCTCCATGCAAAGAAAATGTTGATTATCGAATATCTAAAGAACTATAACAGCAAAATATCTCAAATTGGAGCCAAAACACTTTCTCAAGAATTTGTTTTTCAATAGAACGGGCATGATCAAGTATGTACTTCCATGCAGAGCAAATATTAATAATCGAATATCTAAAGAACTGTTAAAACGGGAAAATTCAAATTGGTTCCAATTATTTTACCAAAAATCTTTTTCACTGGCCAAATTGTATTGCGGATAGGACTTGGGGGAGCGACCACCCATACAAAGCAAATAATGATTATCAAACATCTAAAGAACTGTAACAGTGTGAATTTTCAAACTTGATCCCAATCACTTCCTCAAGAAACTCTTTTAGTGAACGAAATACAGAACTGATAAGACTAGAGAGAGGGATACCCTCTATACAAAGGAAATATATCAGCGAAAGTTCTAAAATTTGGTTCCAAACAAACTGGACAAAAAATAGGACGGTTAGAATCAAGGAAAGAAGTAGCATGCAATGCAAATATTAAATAAAATTTTAGAACAGACAGGGTCAGTTGCATTTGGCGAAATGTCCATTGCATAAAGTATTTTAATATACGTAGCGATTTATGAGATTTCTTTTCAGATCTTGGACTGAGGAGAATGTTTGAACAGCAAAGCGCAAGGGGTAAAAGCTAGTAAATAATATAAATAATATTGAATTCGATATAACTTCTTCACCAGTTATCCAATTTAGAAACATTCAGCTTCAATCTAAGAAATGAACTCACTTCATGGTTCACAAATTTAAGAGACAAAATAAGTGGAATGTTATTTGATTTAAGATGATTCCTGCTTTGCAATTTAAAGCCTTGAAAGAAAGAAATAAAAATTTTTCTTTGGATATGGCTTGTGAGCAGATTTTGTCCCCAAATTCATCCAAATTAAGTTTACACTTAAAACCAGGGTTAAAATGTTATTTCGACTTTAATATCTCTTAAACGATGGGAGAAATCAATAAGTACCATCTAAAGACAAAAGTTCTTTTATCTCCAACTACGTTTCAGACCAGACTCAATTGGTCAACAACTCAAACACCCCTCAGTTCAAATGATATAAAATTTCATAAAGAAGTCCAAAGTTCCTTAGATTTACAATTTCCAAATAAAATAATTTGGACACACTATGCGATAGCTAGACTGAGATTTTGATTTTGTTTAAGTTTGCATACTTTATGAGGTACGTATGGTTTGACAAATATATCATCATTTACAAATTGCTCTGAAGGGTATGAACATTTCAAAAGTAAATGAAGAAGCGTTGAAGTTGATAGCAACAGACGAATAGAAAGACTAATGGACATGGAAATATCACAGATTTTGTTAAAAAGTATAAAAATTCCTGGGGTTTAATTTTTTACAAACCAGCAGATATTTTATTTTTTATTTTTAGTAAAATTTTATTTTCACGGAACCAAAATTACACTTTTTTCACAAAAAATTTCGTTAAAAATTTTTCACCAAAATAATTTTAATACTTAAGTTTTTTACCAAAATTTAAATTTTTCACCAAAAAATTACTGAGACTTCAATCTTTCATAACAAATTAAATTTTTCACAAAAAATTTTATTTTTTCAAAATTTTCACCAAAAATTTAATTTTCACCAAAAATTTAATTTTTCACCAGAAATTTAATTTTTCACCAAAAATTTAATTTTTCATCAAAAATTTAATTTTTCTCCAAATATTTAATTTTTCACCAAAAATTTAATTTTTCACCAAAAATTTAATTTTTCACCAAAAATTTAATTTTTCACCAAAAATTTAATTTTTCACCCAAAATTTAATTTTTCACAAAAATTTAATTTTCACCCAAAATTTAATTTTTCACCAAAAATTAAATTTTTCACCCAAAATTAATTTTTCACCAAAATTAAATTTTTTCAACCAAAAATTAATTTTTCACCAAAAATTAAATTTTCACCCAAAATTTAATTTTTCACCAAAAAATTATTTTTCACCAAAAATTTAATTTTTACCAAAAATTTAATTTTTCATCAAAAATTTAATTTTTACCAAAAAAAATTTAATTTTTCATCAAAATTTTAATTTTTCTCCAATATTTAATTATTCGCCAAAATTTATTTTTACTGAAAATTAAATTATTCGTCAAAAATTAAATATTTATTAAAATTAAATTTTAATTTTTATTAAAATTATAATTTCACCTAATCTGTAAATTTCCTCCAATTTTTTTTCAAACATAGAAATGTAAAATTTATTTTTGTTAAAAATTCAATGCAATTTTGCACATTAAATTCATTTATAAAGAGCAGAAATTATATAAAATCACAATACCAAATTATTATGGTTCATATATTATTCTTTGATTTAATTTGATTAGTACTGTACGTAAACTTAATATAATCGGTAAATATAAATCATACGCCTTCGTTTTTCAAAATGTTTTATTAAACATACGAAACAAATCACAATATAATGATTGTAATCGCTAACAAATGTTATGTAACAAATTTTACAAATATTACATTTTTTTGAAAATTCTCACCCCATTGTGCAACTAAAATACATTTCTTTTCATTTAATAAAACAAATCCTAATTATGCTTTTTATTAACATCTTGCGAAAAGTACAAGAAAGTGTGAGTGAAAATAACAACAAAAATAAAAGAAAATAAATATCTCACAAAACTTTATACTTCATTAAGAAAGTTGCTATTGAGGATAATTAGTCGTTTTGAAAATACTCGACCAAAAGAAAAAAACAAAGAGAAAAGAACCAAGTGATGAATGAAGAAAATTTACATTAATGCTCGTCAAGAGGTGAACCTTTTTTTCAAAATTGTAAACGAAATATTTGATGTCTATTTATTTTTCTAGTTGTTTCCTTTATTTACAACATATTTTCCATTTCGATAAAAAAGAAAACTTAATTCATTTAAAATAAAAATATCGACCTTCAGAAAGCGTTAAAGTGAAAGTGTTGCGTTGCGTTGCCATAGAAAAAATAAGAAAAGTTGTAAAAATAAAATTCATAAAGAATAAAAAACAAAACAAGACTAAAAAAATGGCAAACAAGACGTTCAACCTACATTGAAATTGTAAAGCAAAAAAACATACACACAAACATGGAAATGGAGAGAAAAGAGTTTAACAAAAAAATAAAATAAAGAAGAAAATCTTTGGTAGAAATTAAATAGAGAATGAGCCTTAATATGAAGAAGTGAATGATTTAATGAATGAATAAAATGCACAAATACATTTACAGATACAAAAAATTCTAGCTCTTATTCAAATCTAATAACCCAGCAAACATTGTTCTAAATGTTTTAAATATGAAAACATAATTACTTTTCAAATTGATTTTTTGGAAATAAATAGTCCAAAATCTAAACGTAATCTTGACACTTTTTTGTGAATTTAGGAGAAATTAAGAAATAAATTAAAATAAAGATAAACTTAGATAGTATTGTTATCGTCCTGAAATTTTCGGCAAATAGGGATCTTGTAATTCTATATAATAGTGTTGAAAAAAAAAATTATCTGACAAAGGATTTACCTGTTTTCCCAAAAAATTGCTAAATTGTGATTTTTGGATTTTTTTGCAAAGATTGATATTGAAAAAATCTTAACATACATATAAGTCAAACAATTTTTAATTTTTTATTTGATTTTAGTTTTTTTATTTGATTGGATTTATTATTGCAATCCACTTGTGATAAAACTTTGAATCATTTTCGAAGAACCTTCCGTTTTTTGTCCGCTTAAAATCTATCACACTTTTGACACTTTTATTGTGCTCTTCAAATCTCATTTATCAAAAAGTCTTGTACCACTCAAGGGCTTGTTTAACATAGTGACAAGATGCCTTATTATTGCCAAAAATAAGAGGACAGATTATGAAGTCTTATGAATTTAAGCAGCCTTTTTTTAACATTCCTTGATGTAAATTTAGGTATTTATAGAACCGGTTGTAAGAAATGATTGGGTTCTTTCTCCACAACTGCATATTGCTTGTCATACTTCTGCTTTTGGGTGCTTCACTTTTCCTCAACTTTCTCTCAAGCATCTGCAACATACAGTTTTAGATCAGGGAAATTCGAAAAATCTGCCAGAACATACGTTTCGTTATCCATGCAATGCTGCAAGAATATTCTTTTTTAGAAAACTTGACTTCAATTTCCATGCTCTGTTTTTGGCCTCTAAATTTTTAGTAGTATTCCTGTCAGGAACTTTTTCAGCCTTCTATTATTTTCAAACATGATTTAAGTTTCATACCAAATAGTTCGAGCACTGAGTTTACCGGGCTGCTTTCTTATAGGATAAGTTGGAAGTTTTTTTGAAAATGATTTCTATTTTTTGGCTTTGGAAACATCATGTGGACCATTTGTTCTACTTGAACCAGGTTTTCTATACATGGACATGTTCGCCCGGTTTAATAATATTGAAAACCGTTTGAAGCAGAACTTTGAATGCTTGACCAACATTTTGTAGGAGCAAGTTGGATTTTGTTGAAAATATTGAATACGCACTTTTTCTGGTCCCTCATTTTAACCAAATTTAATATTTAGTGGAACGAATGAGACACTTTTTCGGCAAAAAAGGGAAATTTTTAATTTTCAAATAGGAAATAGTTTATATTTTGAATGGGTTAACAATAATCTGTTTTTGTATGATCACTTTTTTATCTAAATAAAACAATTTGAACAGATCTGTTCAAACCCCTTAACATCGCGTATGAAGCCCATTTGAGTTCCGAGCTTCCAAAATGATATTGTTACTCTTCTATGCTTTTATTATGACAAAGTGAAAATCTCTTCATACGTAACAGATTAATTCCAAAAAAATACTTTAAAAATTATGTGTTTGCAGGGATTTTTTATTACATAAAATACACATACACTATAGTAAATATAGATATTAGGGTAGTCCATTGAAATATATATACTCGAATGAAACTGGATGCTGCAACAAATCTGTTTATCACTCTCATAAAGACATACAGTTTTAAAAAGGTCCATAGTGCAGCAGCTCCCAACTGCCAAAAGCCTCTATGAACTTAATCACCTTTAAGTCGATTAAAAAAATTAATCTAAACCAGCACTTATTCGATAAATTGTTTATGAGTTGTAGTTCTTAAATAATCTTTTTAATTTTGTACGGCCTTATTGTTTATCTGCATATAAAGTCTTATGTATATTTCTAATATGGACTGAGTTTTATTCTTTATTTCTTCCGCTTTCTTTTTTTCTCTGTTTTTGAAGTGAGGCTACTTACATGTATATATGTGTGTTAGTATGTGATGCCTAAAAACACTTACCATTTCCTCAATAGAGTAGGCTTTTTGTAGACTACTACATGAGTATTAAAAAAAGGACACTTAATCCTCTTATGTTTTTGTTTATTATTAAAATTTGGTATTTTCAAATATGTTGGACACTTTTCATCCATAACGAATAATGAAAAATTCATAAATGAAAATTATGTAAAATTTCAAATGGAAAATTATAGAGATGTTTTACATCATTATATATGATCACTCTATAAAAAATTTCTATTTAAAGAAGTGAAAAGTTTTAGCAAAAAATTCAATATTTTACCATAAAATAAAACTAAAAACTTATCTAAAGAATATAACTTTGAGGTTCCAATTTCTAACTATGAATTCCTGAATATTCACTTTACAGATTTTTAAAGTTTATTCTTTTCAAAATGATTTTCCAAAATCCTTTTAAAGTTGTTCTGATTTTAAAGCTCAATAACTCTTTTCCACCAAAAAGTTGGAAATATTTAGAATCAAAATTCTGCGATGAAAGTGAATTCTGGAAAAGTAGTATGAATAATGAATCATTATCCAATCTAAAAGATCACCAAATCTATCAGATATGTTTGGTCCTATTTTCAATATAATCTTTGTTAGCTTGACATTATGATAATTATGTCGAAGTCGAGTTTACTTCCTTCCAAATCAGTTTTCTTAAAAATGCCTTAAAAATCTGAAAACAGTTTATTTTAATATATAAAAGGATTTCCATCTAGAATTATGTGTCAGATATCATTTGTTCCTCTGATATCATCTATTCGATTTATATGTCATTTTTTATGAAAAATGTTATACTCGATGAGCATTGACAACACTTGAAATTGATTTGTTTACGCGATGAATATAAACCGAAATCGATCTTTATAGTTTTACGATAGTTGGTCCATAATTTTGTCTAGCTCTCATAGAAACCTCCAGAAATGCAATAATTTCATATAAAGCAAAGTATCATAATAAACTGCAAATTTACACAAGAGTTAGAAATGCAAATTATACGAGGGTCATTCATTCATTTTTCATAGCTGTCATTTACAACCACCATTTTGGTGTAGAATATAACTTAATCAGACTGAACCAACTTTATTATAATTAAATGTTTTATTTTGTACTCCACTGTAGAGTGTTGCAAGTAAATACATAATTGTATAGCAACTGTGCCAACATATGCATATGTATATGTGTATATAAAAATATATAAAATAATGCATTTTTCATATTTTTTTATAAAGATTTCTTAATTTTCATAAAAATCACACACACGCACTCACACACATATATATATACTTACATATCTATGCAATTATTATAAATATCTACATCTGTTTGGTTAGATGTACAATACATCTATATAAAAAATATACCCCCTGGTACAAATGAAATGGAAAAGACTTTTGGAATTTATGTATTTTCTAAGTATGTGAAAAATATATTATTGTTGTTCACACAGATAATGTCCATATAAAAAATATGTATATATGTATATGTTTTCATTTATATAATATCTTGGCCTTGCAGCATATTTGTTTTTTTTTTTTTTGCTGTCGAAAAAATAGGAAAAAAGACAAAAGAATGTTGGTGAGAGAAAGTTATAAATATTAAAAATAGGAAACTGAAAAGGAATGCAATTTTAGAGCAGTTAGAATGTGTAACACATTGTTGCACATTTGTTTGGAATGTCTTTAACAAAAATTTTATGAACATTTAGATTGAGAATTTAATTTAAGGATTTTGTGACTTCATTATTGTGTTGTCATAAGAAATTAAATTTATTTTATTTAATTTTCTTTCATTCGGTTTTATTTTATTTTTCAGGTTGGTAATTGTGTGGGTAAACGTAATTATCGCTTCTTTTATTTGTTTCTAGTCTCTTTGGCTTTTTTAGCCGTATTCATATTTTCATGCTCTGTGACGCATTTAGTATTATGTAAGTATTTAAATACAGATATTGGGTATACAATTTAATAACAACGACGATTTTAATAAAAACTTACTATCTAACTATGTGAAGTGTCAATAATACCAAAGATGGTATTATAGAGGGTAAAAATCTTCCATTATAAATCTGTATGCATCTCATTCTCTATGATAATAATGAATTTCGTGTCTAAAAAACAATATTTTGCGATTTTTGCTAATGTTAACAAATATGGTATTTTAGAGGGTGAAAATCGGTCATTCATATTATGGTTCGAAAGACGTCAGCGTGTACATACACATATTTTTTTCAACCACTCTAATTATGTTAAATTATTTGAAGAGAATGTCTCCTGAAACTTCTCGATTGTAGGTAAAAAATTACGGTCAGCGTGCACCGACTTGTACTATAATTTGAAGACACACAACAAAATATTTCCCTACGTTAAAAGCAAGGAAATTGGACACAATATATATTGAAGCCACCTTAGCTGCATATGCAGAATTTTCATGACGCAAGTCAGTGCTTTCAATTGAGAAGAAATAAGTGGTCTTATGTTCTATTAAAATCGGGTAAGACTATATTAAAGCATTTGTGCCAAAAATATGATTCATATGAAAAGATTAATTAATGAAAAATGATCGGAATATTCGATTAAACTTGAGATCATTACCTTTCAAATTACAATGCTTAGCTTTATGCAGTAAGATAGATCGAAAACTATTTAGATAACAGAGGGTACTAAGTTTACTATTCACCTCAAAATAGTTCGAATAGTTCGAACATTTTCCTCAGTTATCCATTTAGTAGAGGTCTTCAGTTCTCGCAATTGGTGGACCCACAAATAGTCATTACAATCGGCTTTCAACCGCTACCAATGCGCCGCTTTATAAACATCAAGGGGTTTTGTTTGAAATGAAATCAGCCACGATTTTTGGTGATCACAATTGTTCATTTTAAAATCTAAGTATTTTAAAAACAGAAAATAAAAACCTGGGCCTTCTGACTATAATTTGTTTCGATGCAGATGGTAACGCTCGACTTCATGTTGGTCAACGAAGTCCAAGCCTTAAACCTTCCGCCTATTATTTTGATTGATACAGATGAATAAGAAGTTTTGGGATATAAACAAGGGTCTTATATATCTTCTAACTACCATTCAGTTGATGCAGAACAACCCTACACAGAGCATAATATCAGATTTATTCTCTACCTCAAAATTGCTACCAGAAATGCACACTTTTGTGATCAATTAATTAAGTCACTTAGTTATTCAAAAAATAAATCTTATAAAACGGCACTATTAACTTGTATACCCAATATGTAAACAAACACCTGTGAATAACTGCGAGTCATTAAAAGTCTATTGAAAACTCTTGAACGTAAAAATATTAAATGAATTCTTTATTTTATTTTTAGTAATGAAAACTGAACAGGAAGTATTTGAAGTTATAAAAAAGGCACCATTCACTGTGATTGTGGTATTTATATGTTTCTTTTCCATCTGGTCTGTGATCGGTTTAGCGGGATTTCATACATATTTAACCACAAGTGATCAAACAACAAATGAAGATGTAAAATTTATAACAAAAAAAATACAAAACAAAAATTGTCTCTATAAAATTTAATTGTTACTAAGACCATTTCTTTCATTTCTTCTACAGCTCAAGGTTCATTCTCTTCCAAGGGTGGGCAGCGAAATTTAAATCCATATTCTAGAGGGAATATATGTTTGAATTGTTGTCACATATTATGTGGTCCCATGACTCCTTCCTTAATAGATCGGTAAGTAATGTTTCCATTTAAACTAAATTCAATTTAAATTAAATGATTTTATTCGTCCTAAAAGGCGTGGCATTGCTACGGATGAATATATTTTACAAATGCAACAACATCCCAGTCCTCGACATCCGCTTAGTGATGTTATTAGTGCCACTCATGTAGGCAGTGGAGCCATGATTACCTCTCAGCCTATTATTTCAGGTGCCGGTGGTGGCATCAGTATAGGTGGTACTGATTTAAAATCAAGATACTACGATGAGGTAAGTTCATTTTTGAATTTAGATTTTTAAGCTTTAAACACTTTTTCTTTTCTAAACTTTATTATATGTTTGAAATTTAAAAACAAAACTCTCGGTGTAATTTGATCGATTTTCAATTTTATTAGGATTACGGCACTTGTTTTTCCATTTTTTTTTAACAAATTACTTTCTAATAATGCACTTTGTTTATTCTTTTTCTTGTTTATTTCTGGTTACAAAATGATCAAATGAAACTAAAAAAAAAATAAATGAAAATCAAAATTCACCACACTCATCAATTTCACCATGCCAACCACCACTCTAAAAACTACAACAACTACATATATGATATTGAATTCTTCATACATCTTCAACTCAACAAAACACTGCAAAACCTAAACATGATCCTCACTCAATCAATAAATCAATCAATCAATCAATAAATCAACTCTACTCTATTTATTAACATCTCTCTCGCTCTCTTGATCCTTCATACGATGTGGTTGGAATATGGATTTTCATTTGTTTTCCACCCATACAAAAAAATTATATGTGTGTTTGTTTGGGAAAACAAATAAAATCTGAATATACAGTCCAATACCTCATCATCGGCCATGGATGCTAGTGCTACGGCTGGCGGTGTTTATAGGCCGCGCAGTTATGATAATTTACAAAATGGTAAGTCACGTAAAAAACATCAACATCATAAAAAACAAAAACATCAACATCAAAAATGTTCACTACAAACACTTTTACCACCTGCTCATCAATTTAATAATAAATATCAAAAACAACAAGAGCTTCAGTTACACCCTGAACAAATGACAACAACAACACCAAGTGCATTAGCTACACCCTCGTTAGTGCACTCGCCAGCTGCCTCGACATATAGACTAAATCTAAAACGTTCACTACATTTACCTCTTTCACCGTCGTTCGATACGCGTAATTCGCCACTACCGCTGTTGCATCATCATCATCATCATACCTCTCACCATCAATTGCATCAACATCAACAGACGGCCTCTTTAATGGGCTCGTCTTCAGCTTTGCCTGCCATAACGCCTGTTTCGGCGACAGGCGTTTCTTTGCAACAACCAAAACGTCCTTCTACACTGCAATTACAAGCGTCTGCAGCACCCACAGCTAGTACCACAACACTGACGACCATGCAGACGGCAGGTCCTCAACCTCCAGCTCCCGACTATAAATACTATTCACCGCAACACAGTTCGAATAGTTCGAACATTTTCCTCAGCTATCCGTTTAATAAGGGTCGTGGTATGCGCCGTCAGTCCACACAATCGGTTGACTCACAGAAAGTCACTATACCCGGCTATCAACCGTTGCCGATGCGTCCGCGTTATAAACATCAAGAGGTTCTGTTTGAACTGAAATCACCCACGAACCGTTTGACCATTCGTGAATGTGACTTTGGTGGTGGCGGTGAGCCATGCGATGACGATCAATCGATCAAAGACAGTCAAATATTTCGTGTTAGTAAACGAAATCTTTATATGAATCATCGATCGCCATGGAAAGAGCGTGATCGCTATTCAAATCTTTATGAATATTCATTCAATATTGATCTTAATTCAATTATAGAAGATGCAGCAGGTAGCGATTCGTCATAGTACGAAATCCATATATACTATTTTGGGTCTAATGATAATAGTTCTTCTACATCTTCTATCTCTGTTGTTATTATTGTTGTTGCCTTTGTTATAAATTTTAAATTTAAAATTAAAATCTAAAACTGAATTTCAGAAAAAAGAATCTAAAACATTTCAAATATTTTGAATTTGAAATGTTGAAAAAACAATGAAATGAGAAATGGGTGAGGAAGAGAAGTTAACAAAATGGTGGTAAATTTTTTGATAGAAATTTAAATTCGCTATTCATTATGCTATCGAATATTTGTGAAATAGATCAGGGCTCTAATTTTCAATATATTTCATCACGGTACAGGGATGCAGAATCGTTGATTAGGATTTTACAAAATTTTAGATGACTGTAGCAGTATAACCTTCGAAAAGAATAAGAATTCAGTGCCTTTAGACGAAGCTATAGAATCATATGTAAGGATATTTTTAAACAATGTGTTAAATTTGTAATATATTGAGGTTCTGAAATCCCCATTATCCAATTATCAATAATGTATTGATGATTTCCAAATTACTTTAAGCTTCACTATATGACTCTAAATAAAATTTTAAAAATTGGATAAATCGATATATGCTATAACTGTGTTCAGTTTTTCCATATTGGTTGAGATTTTTATTTAAATGGACTTTGATTTAAAAAAAAAGAATCAAAAATTATTTTAATATGGATATCAAAAGAAGGATCAGTATTTCTACTACAATGGTGCTTATTCCTATATTCCAGAAAAAGGGAATTTGTCCTCTTTGGGGGATTTTTACTTAAAATGTATGGCAAGGGAAACGTTTTTTACAGCAATTTAAAGCAGATATTTTATATGCTGAGAACATTAATATCAGCTAATGGGTTAAAGTTAAAAGAAAATATTTTCCCATAAAAAGGGAAAAAGAGGGATTTTTTGAATCAGTCCTAGGATTTATTTTTTGTGAATTTGTTTTGGTATCACTGCTTCTCTGTTAAGTTGGTATAAAATTTTATGTAAATCTAAACATCCTGTTAAATGTTTCTAATTAATTTCCAAACATAATAGATTCTGCACCACTGTACCATGTATAAGTAAATTTGTGTTATGAATTTGAAAATCGAAATTAAAAAACTTAAAATATCAAAACTTATTATTTTTTTTTTATTTTATCTAATTAAAATCTTAATCGATATTTAAAACCCATTTTGCTTACCTAATCCTTACTTACTATTAGTATTGGCTATAAATTGTAAACAGGGCTTTAAAATTGTTGTTCTTAAATTAGTTTAATTCTATTACGTCAGTATTGCTTGAATAAACTTAAAGATTATAGAATAATTGAAAACCAATAAAAGACCAAACTATGTACTGTTACCTAATGAATTCCCCAGAAAAACGATCAGGATTTAATTAGTTAAATTTTATAAAATTTTATGATCACCATTTTTTTTCCAAATTATCGAATTCATTACGTAACAGTGCATTTTTGAAATAAAACTACACTGGACTCGTTTAAATAATACCGGGATTAAAAGCAAGTTTCGATACTTAAATATCTTTTCTGATATGTAAGAACATTGTTAGTTAAGTTTTAGTTTCCACCATCACAAATGGTGATGAGGGCTTATTAAATTTGTCATTCCGTGTGTAAAGCCAAGAAGGAATCATCTTAGATCCTATAAAATATATATCTATTCTTTCATCAAATTTAAGCCGTCTGTCTGTTGTTGGCACGCTCACATTCATGATAATTGACAAAGCGAAAATTAAATATGTCCTGAGTATTTGATAAAGTCCTGAGAACTTTTCTATATAAAACTCACAATATCACTTCAATATTTTAAAAGTTATAGACCATTATCTTTAGTAAAATTTTTAGTTATAAATCGATAAATTAGAAGGAAATTTTGCCAATAATATTAAAATGTATTAAAATGTACTGCATTACCACATTACAAAAATTATCAAAATCGGTTCAGTCAAATAGGGTTTCCCAAGAATATAACTAATGTTATGACTCAGTATGTGTTTCGTGTTATACTTAAGAATAACGATTATATATTTTATACGTCTGTGACTGTATTAAAGATTCGGCATAGCCGAATATGAAATTTTTACATGTTTTCAAAAAGAAATTTTATAAAATTTAATTTAATTAATTTCTAATTAACAATGTTTTTACATATTCGTTTAGAAATAAATCTGTCATTTTGCAATAAATATTCATAACGTTAAACTTTTCAAAAAAAAGTTTAATGATTTCGTCTTTCAAGATTCATTTTAGCAAATGAATTTATAAATCTTTGAACGTATTGATCGAAAATTCCAAAATTTCTTCTAGAAAGAAAACTTTCTGAAAGTTTCTGGTAAAAAAAAACTTTACTTGGGGTTTCTTTTAATTTCATTTAATGATTATATTTTCCGTTTCCCGTCCCTCTTTATGTGATAAATACCCGTATTTAAGTATTTCTTAATAATATTTTTTTGAAAATTAAATATTTATGTTTTATGTAAATAGACCATATAATAATAATAATAATCCTTCCAATATAAGTAATACTAACAAAAAAACCTGCTCTTAATTTGCCTTGTTGTAGTTATTAGACCCCCTACTCCACCTTCTTACACCTTGAATTATTTTTTTTATTTTCAGTAAATGGTTCATTTAAATTTTTCATTACTCTAGCACAGTGTTTAAACTAGTTATCCTTTAATAAACTATTTAAAACTAAACCACTTAATTGGTAATATGCCAACAACAACAACAAAAAAAACGTAAAATGGAAAATGGACTTTATATCCATTTTTCAAAATATTACCAGTTGAGTGATTTATTATAAAAACAATTTATTCATTAAATTTAATTATTTGATTATTTATTCCAAAATTTAATTTTATGTTTTAATTTTTTTTGTTAAAAAAAAATCCAAATTCCAAGATGTTACAAGTTTTATGTAAAAATCGAAAAAAAAAACAATAAAAATTATTATATTAACACCGCCACCTCCAAGTCTTAACAACGTGACTTAAACTAATACTAACTACTTAATAAACAAACAACAACAACAACAATGAAAAACTCTTGAACTCACCATGAATTTTCTTTAATTAAACTGAAATTTTAATAAAAAAGAAAATAAAAAGAACAATTAAAAATGATATTAATTTATGTGTAAAAATAATTTATTAATATACAAAAGCGCTTCCTAAGAAAAAAAACATTAATATAGTTTATATTTAATAAATTTGAAAAATGATCATAATTAAGAAATCACTAAAGCACAACTTTAGTATTGAAATAACAATTGAAAATATTGTTCGAAATTTGAATGTCAAGTTTTAGTTTCAAATGGAATTTATTTATTAAAATCTGGTTATCAGTCTTAGACCATGATTATTAAACGATTATTTCATATATAACATTAAATAATTTAGAAACGGTTTATATTAGAGTTGTTTTATTATATTTTTGATTCTATTAAATTTTACTTAGAATTACACTCTAAAAAATGAATGTATAATTACTCTAATACAATGAGTATGATTTTATGTAAAATTACTGAATGTGCGTAAGATTGAGCATATAAATAAAACCTACGTCGTGATATACCTTCCGTATATCTTATAATAATTCAGGCAATTGGTCGCTCTTCTCGCACTTTCATGTTACTCCAAGATACTCGCATGATTGCGCATTCTATATTTCCAGTTTCAGAACGCCCACAAATTAGAATATAATACCTAAATTTAAAGATCTGTCCACAAATGACTGTAACGCTCCCATGCAAACCATCGTACAATAATTTACTATAAGTGATATATTTTGCTTAAACTCCAACGTGATTATCATTTGTTTGTCACTCACACATTCCTTGTAGAATAAAATCTCACAAATTAGAGTTCTCACCAATTCGAACTGCTCAGAAATTAAAGTCATTCATTTCAATAAATTCCACGCTCTAAAGTTGGAAAAATTTTGGTTCTCATAACAGTTTTTTCAGCAGAAATTATGCCGGAAAATTTTATAGAATAAATGAAATATAAATTGTAATAATTGATCTATTTTAGTAAAGAACAATAATAGGTCCTTGATTTAACCGATTTAGCCCATTATTTCTTATTTAAGTGATGTAATGAAAACTTTCCGATATTTAAACCAACTTTGGAACAAAGTGGTTCTTATTTTTGAGAGTCCACTGTAACCAAATGTCAAATTTATTAATAAGTCCAATTTGACAATTTACATTTACTTGATGTTCAAAATTATTTCTAGAAAATTTTACATTTTTAGAATTTCCGTTTCCGTTTTTAAACCAAAATTCCGAGTTATTACAAAAAAAATTAGAGTTGTGCTATATGATTCAAATTAAAACAACAAAAACAATTATAAATACAAATAGGAGTATAAATATACATATAAATTATTTGTGTTTCTTTTTTTTACTAAATTGTACTTAATATTTATTATTTAAAAAAACGTCAATATTTAGTTAAAAAAAAAAAAATAATAATAAAGAAAAATTAATAAAATTTTGTAACTTTTTTATATGAGGTTTCAATTGAATGAAATGGTTAAAAAATAATAACAAAAAAATAGATAAATTAAACAAAATGAAATAGAGATTAAATAACGACTAAACAAATTTTAATAATTTAATAAAAAAAACAACAACTAGAAAACGTAAACGAAATTATACAGTAAAAACAAAAAACAACTTATTAACGGAAATTTAAATAAAAATGGGACACTCCATTCAACAAAACACCGTACCTCACCATCTCCGATTCCGCCAAAAGTTGGTTCATCTATTCTCTATGTCAATACAATGTTTCAAGTTCTTCAAAATTTAAAAATTTTTCCTCGTTTGGATTTTATCAAGGGTCAAAGTTCAGTTTTTTCACGAACATTTTCAAAAACAACCTAAATTCAATTTGATATAACTTCTTGTCTTGTTAATTGATTTTCAAAAATATAAAAAATTTTGAGTGCGATCATGAGGGTATTCCGAGGAAAAATAGGGTATATTAACTTCGTCATTCCATGTGTAATGCTAAGAAGGAATCATCTCAAATCGGATAATGTCTATATATATTCTTGCATCAATTGTAGAATTAGCTTTGTTCATCTGTCTGTTGTTGGGACGGTCACATCCACAATAATTGACAGAGCTCAAGGACATTTGGCCTAAATATTTGTTATAGTCCAGAGAAGTTTCCTTTTTAAAACCTGTAAAACTGGTTTAATATTTTTAAAAATATAGACCGATATCTGAGGCAACCTCTGTTTTTGCCATAATATTTAACTATATGAACATCACTACCATTCCAAAAATACTGATTTTATGACTCAATAAGTGATCGTGTGTTATATTCAAGAAAAACTTGTATATATTATATACGTATGTATGCGTGTGTATGTACGAAACAATAATTGGAGGGTATTGAAGATTCTTACTTGCTCATTAAAGAATTTTGAAATTTATAGTCAATAATATTTTATTTTTGAATTTTGGTTGTTTTGAAAAATTAAAACAAAAAATCGAAAATTGACCCTCGATAAAATCCAAGCAGATGACAAATTTAAAAAATTTTGAAAACTTCTAATCGTAGAGAATAAGGGTACCATTTTCTGCGGAATCAGAGATGAGGATGTTGAAAATTTTTTCTTTTTTATTTGTTTAAAAATTTTGAAATGTCCCAAATTAGAAATAATAATAAATTATATGAAATATTAGCTAAAAACTGCCATTTTAAGAAAAATTATTCAAATTATTTTGCAGTTTAACAAAATTATTAATACAAAAAAAAAAAAATAAAAACCAATAAAGATATTTTAAAAAAAACGTATTTAAAAAAGAAACTCATATTTAAGTTCCTTTACACAAAATAATAAAAAATAATAATTTTAAACAACAACAAAAATATGTATACATATTATTTATTTATATATATATAGTTAGTATATATACATATATATTATGATAATGATAATAAAAAAACAAAATAATGAGAATAAACTAAAATATTTAAATTTAGTTATTAAGTGTTAAAAATAATAATATTAATATTAAAAAATAAATAAATAAAAAAATAATAATATTAAACATGTTAAATTAATTAAGAAATTATACGTATTTATATATTATAATATTATTATAATAGTTATTATTAAATAATACTTATATAAAATAATATAAATTTGTTGTCATTCGTAATGTAAAATTTAAAAAAAAAACACAACACGAACAAAAACAAACATAAATTTATTAACAAAAAAACTGTACTGGAACAAAATGGATGTTGCTGAAGCTTCAAACAAACCATAAAGTAACATTTTTTTTAACAAGATTCTTAATTAATTATTATTATTTATAATGAATAATTAATAAGAAAAAAATTAAAACAATTCAAATCACAGCACACAGTGTCTCCAAATGTTTTTGACCGTTAGAGATATCTTAATGAAATTTCACATAGTTAGAGCTGAGGTGCTTTTAGGTGATTTGTAGAAATCGAAAACCCTTAGTGGTTAGGGGGCGTAGTCAGTGACACTCTGAAGTTGACCACCTTTGTTAAATCAATTTCTGAATTGAGGGAAAAAATTCTGTATATATCTCTTGATATAGCAGACTTACTGTAGATCCTTAAGTTGTTCAATAAAACTCTAAAGGATACTGGTGCAATATAAATATATGCATCCGTTAAAAAGTTATAGTAATCTTAAGTTGCATCTTTGAAAAATATATATATTTTTTAGACTTTTTTTTAAGTTGGCAACATTTATGTACTACAAAATTATTTTCTTCTGTGCATTATATTTTTTTATTGTTTTATAAAGAAATCTTAATGGGAATACGTGTAAACCAAATCGGAGGCCATTGGGGCAGAAATGCTAAAGCTCAATCCAAACTTGGTCTCGCAAAGCTAGAACCATTTTTTATTATATTTATTTTAATTATCTCCGGAACTATAAGAGATAACCCAAATTTGTAAGCGTTTTTCTCAGTTTCTCAATTTATAGGATTGCTAACTACGCCTCTGACCACATTGGCTCTTTGATTTCTCCAAGTCGACTCAAAAACACTTCTGCTCAAACTGTGTAAAATTCCAATAAGATATTTCTGACAGTAAAAATGTTACAGATTTCTTTCCAAAAAGTAAAAACCGATTTGGACACACTGTACACAAAAATTAGTTTTCTATATAAATTAAAAACATAAATAAAATTAATATTAATACATGTCTAACTAATACATATGATATGAATACACACGTACATACTTACATACATACAACTCACATATTTACAAATCATATATATTTATTACGTCTTTAGTATTAGATTTTATTAAAATTATATTTATAATTTTATTTATAATTAATTTAATTATTAATTTATAGTATATTTAGTTAGCAATTTAATTTATTAGCAACTTGTTTATTATTAAGATATTTTTTATTTTATTTTTTTTTATTTAAAATTCCTTTTACAAGAGCTCTACCATTTGTTCTATTTTAAAAACTATAACTTTTAATCTTGTATTCATAAGATTATACTTTACACCATATAATTTTGAAATTTTATTAAAATTATTATGAAATAATTAATGGAAATTATAATGAAAAAGTCATTTGTTTCCTTGCTGATTAGACCAGCTCTTTAATCAATTGAATTGAATCTATTCAAAATTTGTTCTCGATAATGTGTCGAGGGTTATCAGGATTTCTGTTAAACGGTATATAATATATATATATAATATAATATATATATATATATATAATATATAACTATATATATATATACATATATATATATATATATATATATAATATATATATATTATATATATATCATATATATATATATATATATATATATATAATATAATATATATATATAATATTGCCAATCTGGACAATATCTGCCAGCTACATCTGCATTGAGGGAAATGTCATTTACTGGCATTTGTAATGAGAAATTCCTGTAAAAATTTTTTGAAAGAAGACCCATTCTGTCTCATGTCAGTGAGGTTTAACCGTCCTTTCGCCATGGTATCAACCTGGCTTTGGTTAGTTCCATGCCGAACAGCCAGATCAGTGCTCTGTCATTTGCAATATTCACGAAAAAATTTTGATGGTGGACACTTGTTGAGGACCTAATTCGGGTCTTGCTGTCAATATAGTACTCTATGAATAGCTGCAACCACAGACTGCAATATATTGCTTTCATTCGAAGGTTTTAAAACATCCAAACATTGAATTCCTGAATGTTGTGCCTCCATCAACTTTTTCCTTTTTTTAAAAGCCATCAATATAAGAGAGGCAGTCAAAAGCATGAGCACACTTTCTATACCTCCAGTTTCTTTTGGAATTGAGCCTTATTATTGTTTGAAGAGCGTTCATTGCCTTATGGCCTTACGACAGATATCCTAGCAAGAGCAAACTCTATGCTTGCTATCGTGGATTTTATTAATATGTTAAGCGCCACTAGATAGCACGAAAGTTATTCCATTTACTACAGGTAGTCTGAATTCTGGTATCTTATACTTCCTAGCTCTGTTTTCGACACCGTTCCTAATGCTCCAGTTAGAGTTCTTCACATGGTGAAAGAACACCTTTTTTAGGAGTTCTTCTTGGGCCCCACCCAAAGTCGTTGTCCATGCAAATATATGTACTGCAAATAGAAAGCGTATGTAGCAACATAGCAAATATTGCAATAAGATTTTAAATGTTTCCGCGTTATACAAAAGAGTATCTGACGTGGCCACCATTTACCTCCCGGGTAGTTGGCCTGCATTCTTCCGAATCAACCCTTCAAATTTCCTCAGTTATAAACATAGAGGTTTTTAAACATACTTAATGTTGCAATAACTTTCTCAATGTATCAGAAACATGCTAAATGTAGCAGCAACTTTTTAGATGTTGCAGCAACAAAAAAATCTGCTTATGTACACACATTTGATATTAAATTATTAATTTATTTTTTTAAATCTAAACTTTTTATGTAATAATCGAAATATGGTGTATTGTATAAACATTTTTTCGTAATCGGCCCTTTTTGCCGTTTCAAAGACTTTTCGTTTCCTTTTATTTTTCTTTTTCTAATTTACAATTTGATTTTCCTTTAACATAATGAATTTCTTTAAAAACAATCAAAACGTATTTAAATTTTCTTTAACTCTTACTTATGCTTCATTAACAAAATAATAATGTGAAAATATTTGAGCGGTTTATGAAAACAAAAAATCACGTTATTTTTGAGAATTTCATAACGGTGAGTTTAAAAACAAAATCAATGATTAAAAAATTAATTGAACTGTTTTAACAAAAAAAAAAAAAAAAAAAAAAAAACAGTTCTTTGTAAAATAATATTTAAAATTAAAATATTAATAAAATATTGAAATCTTTTTTCTTTATATTTTCTAAACAATAAAAATATATTATTATAAATATATTATAACCTCAATTGAAACTTATTTTTCGTATTAAATGTTAAACTTTTGATTATTTGTTTTTTTTTTCTGTATAAAAACTAATTCACGTTTTCAAATTTCATGATTTCGCAATTAATTTATTGTAAAGTTTTTCTTTTTTGGTAAATTTATTAAAAAATATTTAAGCAAAAATGCTTTTAGTTCTTTTTTAATTTAATTTTTGCTTATTAATTTTAATTTTCGTTATATTTGAATTTTGTTATATTTCATTCAAATCGTTTGAATTCCAATTGATGAAAAATTATATTAATAACCATGATCGCATTTCATTTGAAATACGTTTAAATTGAGAAAATGATATATCGATTCATGTTGAAACCATAATTGTCATCATATATCGTATACATAACACATTTTCACTTTTATTGATCAGTATTGAGCTTTCATGAAAAAATAGTAATCAATATCATTTTTTTACGACAGTCCTAAGACACATATAGCAAGGATCTTACGACAATTACACAGTTACACAGTTTATATGTAATTGAAAATCTTTATTCACACGTACAATATAAAAAAACGAAGTTATGAAAATCAAAATCATATTTTGCGACAGCTCTTCGTCTCTCCAATGTTTTAGTACCGAAAATTTAGATTGTTTACGAAAACTATATTATTGTATTAATATCCTTTTGCCTTTTGCTCCATGATAAAAGAATTTATCGATTTAATTAATATGTATTTTAATATCTACGATCTTAATACCCTACACCACCATAGTTGGTTGCGGTTTAATGCGTTTTTGCTTAAGTTTGTAACTCACAGAAAAAATATTACTACCACAACTTTTAAGTATACTGTTCGATTCAGAATCACTTTCTGAAGCGATTTAACGATAGCTGCTGTCCATGTAAACCCTGTGAACAAAATTCAGGTCGCAATTTTTGAGATATGGCCTAAGGACGACGCCTATTTAAATTAGTGATGATGGGTCCATTATTTCACCTCCATACAAATGTTTCTCCCGGAATAGGGTTTTAGTGTCATTAAGTCCTAAATATAAAGCGTTTTTAAAATTTGGCCCAAATAAATTTAATAATATTCTAAAATGATGTGTCAAATTATACGAAAATCGGTTCATTATTTCCCATAGGTCCCATATAACTCCCCTTGAAAATAACACTTTGAAGGGCTTAAATATCATATATACGCACGTATTGTCTTTTTTAATATTTTATTACACGAGTTTCATTTATCAATAGAGCTAACCGATTTGTTAATCTATTGTGGGCATTTATGGAACTTCAATGCTTTCATTTTTTTAGCACCTGCTCAAATATGTATATCAACATATTTTTTAAATGTTTCCGCAACAACACTTTATATAGCAACATATTAAATGTTGCATTAACATTGGAACTTCTGGTATATTCAAATGATCAGCTCAACTATTAACCCCTCAACTACCAACTATTAAGTCAACTATAGAAACAGTTTTTTCGCCCATTAGTTTGATCAATCTCATCGGAAATTATATGATATTATTAAAGATAAAAGTGAAAGTTCAGAAGAAGAAATATTGCTTCCCCGACTTTTAAATATATCGTTCGACTTAGACACATTTTCCGAATTGATTTCACCAAGTCCGTGTAGATCTTCATTTTAAAAATATCTAGATGATTTTTATAATTAGAAATTATATGACCATGACCTAGTCCCCGGGTCATATCATTTCTAAATATTCTGTATATTTCTCAAACGATGAGCCATAGATCGGTCCATTACTTTTCCAAGCTATATATCTTTTTAAAGTGCGAAACTGTTAAATATGTATTGGTTTTATAGTAATTTTGGGTTAAATTAAGATAAATATAAGAAAGAACTGATTTTACGAGGGTCGTTCCATAATTTCCATTAGCTTCAATATTACCCATCTTAAAAAAAGTTATTCTAAAAAACACAAATCCCACAGTATGTTAATACCATAATAATATACTTCACTCTTAAGTATAAATCAGAAGATAATTTTTAATAGTTTCTAGTGTATTCAAAAAACCGAAATTTTCAGCAAACCGGTTTTCGAGTTATTCGAAAAATAGGATTTTCAAAAAAAAAAAAAAAAAAAAAAAAAAACGGTTTATATTTGATAATTTTTAAAATTATTAGCAAATTTTTAAAATTAATAGAAGAAATCTAGAGTTTAACCAATAAAACATATATCGTGTAATGAACTTTATATGAAATGAAGTAAAACTGAAATGAATGAAGTAAATGAGTGGAATATAAAAGTTTTTTTGTTAGTGTTTTTCGGTATCATATTAAACAAAATGTGTCGAGATTAGTGTATTCAAAAACCGAAACCGGTTTTTTGCTTTACAAAAAACCGTTCGGTTTCGAATAATTTCAATTTTTGAATTATTCGATATGCCGATTTTATCCGCCGCTTAACCGGTTTTTAATGGAAATCAGTTTTGAACTTTTCACTCATATATTTAGCTTCAGTTTTGTATATTCCGCCATGACTGTAAATATATAAAATTTTTCGTACGGTTAATCGGTTGTCGGTTTCGGTTCTTAAATACACTAGTAGCTAAAACTTATGACCAACAATGTTGTGTAGTGCATTACATGATTAAGTTCGGAGTTTGTTTCAAGATAAGAAAATCACAATAAATATTTATTAAATCCAAAGTAACTTTGGCACATTTGTATTAAGATTTTTTATATCTCTTTCCGGATGTGTCCATGGACTGTTAGAATACTCAATACTGAAATCGTTCCTTTCACATTTTAGCTCTTTTAGTTTTTCTATAACTTTTTTCTTAAAACAACTTTAACACTTGGTTGTATTATTCGTTTTTTTTTTTCTATTCTTTATTTTGAATTCTACTTTTTTTGAAATTAATTTAAGCCCCTGAATTAGTTGAACCCCTACTTGGAATTGAAGAACGTTCTCAAAGTTTTTGAATGAGGATAAACGAAAACATAATAAAAAAAAGTTGTTGCAAGTAGATAAATATTTTTAAATTTTATATTTTTCAAAAATTTTGTTTCTGAAAATTAAATTTCTGAAATTATTATTTTGTAAAAAAATTATATATTTTATTTTTTGTTAATTTACTTTGCGAACGTATTAAAAAATTATTTAATTGTTATAATTTATCTTAATTTTGTTGTTTCTTAATTTAATAATAAGTTTAATTCTAAAAAATTGCTATTTATAAGATTTAAATTAGATTTACTTTGTACAAAATACTGTTAACGTGGCTTTAAATATCAAGGTGGAAAAATAGTTCAGAGTTCTTAACTTGATATTTGAAACTGTGTCTGTTTTAAACATAGAAAATTAACTAGAAAGACAACTTTTTCAGAATGGTACGATCATATATTACATTATATAAAATACTAAACTCTTAATTTAAACTCAATTGTGTTCTCTTCAAACTCAGAGAGTTGTTTTTCTTAGTGAGAGCATTTAAAAAAGAGTTGTCTTTCTAGCTGAACTCTATGGCTTTAAGATTAACTTTTAAATTGCAGCTTTTTATATATTTTAATTATATTATTTTTACAGTTTTTTTTTAAATTTTAATATTGTTTTACAGTTAAAATTATTGTTATTATTTTGATTAAATCTTTTTGAACACAATATTAATTGGAATGCTAGTATTTTTATGTAAATAATATTCCATTTATAACCTCTTAACATTTTGTAAAATTCCAGGTTTTAAAATGACTGAAATATTACGAACTTTTAAAATTAAATGAATCTTAATTTTCAGATTTTTCCTATCGGTTCAGATTTAATTTTGAAAAGATTTTAAAGCTTTATATTCTATTTCGAAAAAAATAACAGGAGAATTAAATAAAAATTAAAAGTCTATGAAAATACACATTTGTTTTTTGCAGCAGGAAAATATCCTTTCAAGGTTATTAAACAAAACAAACTTTGAAATGATATTTGATCCTGGATGATGATTTCCATTACCACTCTTGGAATAGTACTGCTTCGACATCTAATGCGATTCACTGTAGTTGTTGTTGCGTCTTTTCATGTAAAATTTCGTTGGATCTTGGAAATTTGAATTTCTCTAAGTCCAAGGCTTCTTGAACCTTGAGGATTCCACTGAAGAACCATTCTGGTTATACTTTCCGGGTGTTTTCAGATAGTATGGCCGATTTGATACTAACAAAGTTTCATTTCTTAAAAATAAGTTTGTAACAAACTTGTAAAAGTGTTATAATAATTGTTGTGAAACTCTTGTTTATTAATTATTAAGAAAATTGAATCCTTGCGGTCATATTTTTAGTTCAAGTACACAAAAAGCTTAGAATTGCAATTATAAAATAAACTTGCATGGCAATAGTTTTTGAAACATGATTGAAGCAAAGCTTATTTTCGTAATATTTTTAAAAGCTTAAAAGCTCAATTGAATTAATAACCTTTTTATTTTGGAATTTTTCCAATTTGTCTATTTTGTCAAATTGAGAAAATTATTTCTTATGTCTTTTAAATTCGTCCTCACCCAATCCAATAGAAATGACGGCATCTATAAAATTGGAAAATAAATATATTTTTTTGACTTTGGATACGCACACTTTTTACCCTGTTCCTTTCAACATAAATTTTATGCTGACTCATCCATTAAAAACTTCCACCAGCAATTTTTACTTACACTTACAAAACTATTGTGAGCATTAGTCTTTTACAATCACATTTGTAAATATTGTTAATACAACAAGTGTATAGCAAGTATTATTACAAATACTGTTGCTATAAGAAACAGTTTTAAATTTATTTCGAATTTTGATTAAAATAAACCTATAATAAGTATGCTTATGAAATGTTGTCGAAAATTCTTCATGATAAATTTATTTTAGGATTTGTTTGCATTTTGTTTATGTCTTGGTTTGTTAGGAATAAAGTTGATTTTACACAGGCGTTAAATATTCTAAGCTTTGTTTGGATATTTTTTAGTATCTCCATATTGCCTGTTATTTACAGCTGCATCTGTAACGCCATTTGTAAAGCTATCTACATGTTTGACTGTGAACAGCTGAGGTATTCAGAATTATTTTAAAATGGTTAACTGATTTTGGCATTGTGAAGGTGTCAAAGGCTTTCTCGAAATCTATGAACAATTAATAAGAGAGAGAACGTGTACATTTTAATGCGCAATGTGTTTGCTTGGTATAAGCAACTCCTATTTAACCGGAAACCTACTGTCCGTCTTGTAGATTTTTATTTACTTTGCAGACGTGTATATTGTATTCAGCAAAGTCATGTCACTCCAGTTATTGCAATATTTTAAGTGGCTCTTTCTTTCAAGTTGGCCGTAGAAGTTCTGTTGAGGTTTGGACGTCCTGCTTTTTAACCTACTTTATCCTATTTATACTTTAATACCCATAAAATAATAATTATTTAAAATTTTCGAAAGTCACTTTAAAAGAAAATCTGAGCCGATATTGAACAACTGAAAGACTCTATTAAAAGTTGTTTTTTTTTTAATTTAATTACTGGCGTTTTACAAAATGTTAAAACTCTTAATTTATGTTTTTACCAGAAAAAATTATTAATTTAAAGAAATATTTTCCTCAATTTATAATTTTAAATATTTTTCTTTTTTTCTCCCCATTTTCGTTTCTCTTTTAGGTAATTCCAATAGTTTAGCTCATTTAGTAGATAATGAGATACCATTATCGCAAATGGATACACCGGCACATCAACAATTTCAAAGTATTAATCAATCACGACGCTTTAGACATCATAAGCATAGATTAGGTGATGGTAGTTCGGGTGATGAACTAGATGATGTAGAATTGGGCAATACGAATACTTTAGCTTTAAGCACAGAAACCTTGGATAATGAGGAGGTTGTGGTGGTGGGTACTACCGAAGTAGTAGCTGCTGTTTCGGCCATTGCAGCTACAAGTAAAGCTCGTGAACGCCATAATTTATCGGATAGTTATAATAATTTATTTAATGGTGATTTGGATACATCACAATCGAATAATACCACACCAGCCACTTCTCCGCTAGCGGAAATGCCTTCTCTATCGGCTAGTGGTTCAAATTTATTGGCAGCTGCCATGATGGGTACAAGTATTACAGAGAATTTACCCAAATCTATATCACAAACAGAAAATATGTATAGCAACATACCTAATGTTGCTGCAACATCTGGTAATGTTGCCAATACTGAACAACATCAGCAACAAGATACAACAAATCTTCATGTCTATTCAAATTTAATAGATGAAAGACCACATACATTTAGTCAAGCCACCAGCAATACTATTAACACCTCGACCAATAGCACCTCTTCCAATAACATTAATATTAATAATAACAATAACAATAATTCCATATCTTTTGCGGCTCCTAGCAAAAAGTCAAATGTGGTAACCTCAATTACAAGTAATCCTTTAGACTTGCCCTCTACTTTGTTGTGTGATGATTTGGATTTAGATGATCCTGTTTCAGCCTCATTTGTCGCCAAACCAAAAAAAGATAAACGTAAATATGGCGCAAATCTAGCCTATAACTCCAAAGTGCCCGATGTTTTACAAACGCCTCATAGTTCAAAGGTTTTAGCAGCGAATAGCTCAAGTAACACTTCCGCAACCGATAATGTCAAATTAAAAATGTCTTCGGCCAACGATTTGAGCTCAAATCGTTTGCGTATTCTGCACGACACCACCATGATTGACACCGCTTTAGATTTAGATAGTTTAGATGATGCAGCCTTGGCAAACACCACACCAGCTTGTTTAGTTAAGACACCAACAACGCCAGCTTCACCACCCAATATGGGTTTTAAAGTTTAAGCAACAACAAATAAATGAAAAATGGAATGACAAAAGTGCATGAATGATGATTGATTGATTGTGTGAATGAAAGAATGGTGAATTACGATTAAATGTGTTACATGTGTAAACAAAAAAAGGTATGATTAAGAATTTAAATTAAAGAAATTTTGTTTTGTGATGAGAGAGAATTGTTGACCACCGCTAATTGGTAAATTACATTATTTTACAAATGCAAAAAAAGCAAAAAAAAAATATTTAAATGATTAAAATAAAAATAATAAAAATATTTTCATTAAAAATGTAGAAAATGTATTCAGGAATTCGTATTTTTTTATTATAATTATTAAATAGTTTTACAATAATAATTATAAATAAAAATTGTTTTTAATTTTATCGCATGTAATTATAATGATTAATTATTAATATTTATAAACATTAAGTCTAGAGGTAACGCTTTTTTTAAATTTAGATAATTTTTCATTTTTTTATTAAAAAACCAAGAGAGATTTTTTTTAATTTAAAATATTTGTTATTATTTTTTTACTTTGTTTTTATGTAATTTTTCTTTTATTTAAAAACTATTTATTAGACGCACTGTATTAATAATTCCTTAAGGCCCTCGTTTAAAACAGCATTTGTAATTTAAAGCCCAGTATGTGTTAAGTTCGTTTGAAACTTGGAATTTAAATCCGAAGAAAGAGAAAAGTAATAGAAACGATTGTTATATTGTATATCATTTTGTTGATATATGAAATGATGCGTAATGACATCGGTTTAGGAGGTCTGTTGCTGTTGTTGCTGTTGTTGTAACAGCAGTAAAAACGAGTTAGTTGTGACACTACTATAGGATGAGTCCATAGATCTTCTGGACTAAGAGTGATAGAATTGACTTAGCAGTTAAACAAATTTTGTGTATCATGTGGTCCTTGGTCACATGCAAGACAAATTTTGGGGACGGTATGGCCAATACGACGGCCTTCAAGTGCGACATTCATACGGCAACTTGAAACCGTGGAATTCGTAATGTTTCTATGAATGTCGTTCAAAGCCGCTGATATGAATCCCTGTCGGCCTGTGCGATTGTCCCTCATTCGCATTTTTTCCAGGTTTCTGTAATTTCCAGGCATTGGAAATTGGGTAGAGTCAGTTGACATGTTAAATACCGTGGTAATTTCTACTCTTAAATGCTTTACTCAATGATGCAGATTAGGTTAGGCCATTAGGTTGTCACGAAGAAGGTCCAGGATGTTGTTTACTTGGGTTCTGAAGATCCCCTCTGCTACCAAAAATGACAATTAATAGAAATAAAAAGAAAGCGGAAATGAAAAGAATCATTCGCATTGAGAATCTAAGAATACAGATATAAAAAAATAATAGAGTAGAAGTGGAAAATAGATGGTTGATGGCCGCGTTTGGTTCAACAATCAGTATCACAGAAACAGGAACCATCCGCATTTGCGAATAAAATCTCTGATTTCCCCTAAATCAGCAGTCGATAAATTCAGGAAACTACAGCCAAAGTAAATCGAAATGATGAGTAATCGTTTTTTTCGATTCTTTGTTCCGACAACTTCTGTAAGAACCGCTTGAAGGAAGAACCATTCTCGCTGAATGGTTTCCAATGCTATAAAGTCTAGATACCGCAGCAATTGTATCTCTCGTGATAGTTCTTGAGATCTTTAGTAGAAATGATATCCTGGCTTCATCCAATCTTGGCCAAATTACACTGATAAGCAGAGGCGTTGATTCATTAATGCATCTGACCTGCCCAAACCATTGCTTTATCATCTTATTTAATGATGTACGGCATTTCTGCAGAAGATTCTATATTGTTTAGACACCTGTTAGGGGCCAAATTGCTGTCGGTAATTTTGCATAGCGATAGCGAACTTTGAAATGGTCCAGATTCTTGCATCTGAATCAATTTTAAAGATTTTAATATGACAATCCTGTAAAGACTTAGGTGGTAGTAGTTCGGGTCATGAACTAGATGATGTAGAACTGAGCAATACGAATACTTTAGCCTGAGGCACAGAAACATTGGATAATAAGAAGGTTTTGGTGAGTAGTGGCTGATGTTTCGGCCATAGGAGACACAAATGAAGCCCATGAACGCCATAATTTATCGGATTGTTATAATAATTTATTTAATGGAGATCTAGATACATCACAATCGCCACTTTAGCGAAAACGCTTTCTCCATTAGCTAGTGATTCAAATTTATTGACCTCTTGCCTTTGGGTACAACTATTAAAAAAGAATTTACCTAAATTTATATCACAAACAGAAAATATGTATAGCAACATATCAAATGTTGCAGTAACATCTAGTAATGTTGACAATACAGAACAACAAGATGCAACAAATCTTCATGAAAATATGTAACTTCGATTTCAAAGAAATGTCACACGGTGATAGCAAAGTCGATTTTCAGTTGTAAGCTTGGACTTTATGAACCTAATATGGACCGCTCCATAGGATCCAAAAGTTGGATACCTCGGGTCAACGAAATATTTAAACGTTCTAGATTTCTTATATCTTGAATCCTGCTGGTGAAGACCTACACAAAAACCTAATGGGTGGGTTAGCTCATGGCAATAAATATATAAAAATATATTATGCTCTTAATATATGATTTTATGTATTCAAGTTTATCATTTCATTCTTTATAATGATCTTTTATCAGTTTAAAATAAATTCGACTAAAATTTAAAAAAAATGATTTTTTCTTTAAATTTTTAACGGTTTGATTTCCTTTTTAATGCTGAAGACGTTAAATATTATGACAAAAATTAAATAAATATTGAAAATAATTGAAAATACTTACATTTAATTAAAGAAATTATTCACTCACACATCCTTCCACACACACATACATTTACACCAAAAGAAAATCAATTGAAAAAAGTTGTTACAATAAAAAATTTAAAAACAAAATAATTAACAAAAAAAAAACGAACTTAAACTGTAGTTAAACAAATGGAATAGTTAAAAGATATTTAAATTAAAATAATAATTATAATAATAAAACAACAACAAACAACTTTATACTAAATAAGAAAACAGAAAACGAAACTTTAAATTAAAGAAAAAATAATAAATTAAGAATTGAAAAATCATGTTAACATTAAACGATGAAAATAATTAATTAAATAAATAAATTAATTATACTTATACGAGATAAAAATTAAACAAAACAAATTATTTACATTATAAATATAAATAATAAAAAAATTATTGTAGTTAAACAATTAATTAAGTCATTTGTATATTTTGTATTTAAAGAAAAAGAAAAACTAAAAAATTATTAAATCATAAGAAAATTATAAAGAGTTTTTTTAACAAATTTACTTTTCATATTCAATATTTTTATAGCCTCCACCATCGCAAGTTGTGAAGAAGGTATATTAACTTTGTCTATGTGTATGTGTGACGCTAACAGAACCCATAAACAATCTGAATCGATTTAGCTATGTACGTCTGTCTGTTCTTTGTACCACGCTCACATTCATAATAATGGAGAGATCTTGATAGTCTTGAGAAGTGTAACTCGATTTCATTCTTCGACTAAGGTAGCTAAGTGACCACCAGGGTCTACTTACGGATCCACCAAATTTAAGTAATAAGTCGGATAATTTTCCCTTTCAAGGGGTTCAATTATTAATTTCTTTATTTAATTTTAAATTTTTTAATTACGGGAAACGATTATTCGACAGAAATTTGGAATGTAATCGGCTTTCAGCTTTTTCTCTTTAATCAGGCTTATTTTGGTTAATTTATTGGGGATCGGGAATATGATCGGTTTTCGGCTTCTTCTCTTCAGCCAGGCTTATATCGGATTGTTTATCAGGGTTCGGGAATACGATCGGTTTCAGCTGCTTATCTTTAACCAGACTCACTTCGGATTAGATTAGGGAGAACATAATGTATGTTTACCTTTCGTTTTCTAGGCTTTCTCGGTTAACAACCGTCTTCGAGTCAGAAGACGCATGAGTCTCTTACAATACTTTCTTAAACTAAGGAGAACGCAGCAACCGAATCCTTAAGAACGCAGCAACCGAAGTCACTTGTGGGAACGCACTGAACGAAGTCACTCGTTAATTTATTGACACTTAACCGAAGTGAAATTTTGTCTTAGCAAAATTTAATCTGCTCTTCAATTAAATAATTTCCGAGATTTGTTTGGAGTATGATCGTAGTCAAACCTTAAACACTTATACTCAAGTGTAAATAAACTCAATGAGAATTATATTGATTAGTTATAGACAAACAATGTTTCTTAAATGAAATGAATAGAATATATGTGTGTGTATGCGTTTCCTGTTTATTCATTCATTAGTATTAAAGTGTTCAATATGTAACGTAAAAAATTGAAATACCATTTTTACGTTACAGAAGTTTCCTATTTAAAATCAACAAAATCGGTTCAGTATATAAAAAAATATAGACCGATATCTGGGGCAACCTCTAAGATCAAAACTTTCAATTATATTGTCAATTATAAATCAACAAATAAGAATACAATTTTGTCATAATTTAAAATTATATAAACATCCACACCATTCTATTCCAAAAATGATCGAAATCGGTTAAGAGGAAAAGAAGTTATAGCCAGAAATATGACTAATTTAATGACTCTTAATGAGTGTTCCTGTTTTATGTTTAAGAAAAACGTTTTATATATAGATAACGCTTGTATGTGAATATGTATAAAACATAACGTATTTACTTCACACAAATTTGTTGTGGTGGTGGGTATTGAAGATCCGGCATAGCAAATAGTATTCCTACATGTTTTTGATTTAAATTATTAAAATAATTGAACAAGTAAGAATGCTATATTCGGCTATGCCGAATCTTCAAAACCTTTCACCACAAATGCGTTTCGTACATAAAGTTTACGCTCACAAACGTATTCAATATCTGAAGGTTTTTCTTAAATATAACAAAGACACCTTAATGAAACATAAAAATTCTTATATTTTTGGTTATAACTTTATTTTCTACTGAACCGATTTCGATCGTTTTTGGAATAGTAATGAGGTACATAAAGCTTAATCTTTAGGCAAAATTTCATTCCAATTTATAAATTTATAATTGAAAATTCTACGGAATATCTTTTAAAGGCTGCCTCAAATATCGATTTATATCCTTTAATATATGAACCCGATTTCACTAGACAATAACAAATATTCGAGACAAATTTCATTGAGCTCTATCAATTATAGTTGATGTGAGCGTGACAACAATAGACAGGCGGATCGAATTTTGCTTTGATGCAAAGATTCCTTAGCGTTACACACGGAATGATAAATCAAAATACCCTCTTCATCACTTGTGGTGGTGGAGGTTATAAAAATCCATTTAATTTTTAGTTAAAAACATTTTTTATACAAAGAACAAATTTAAAATAATTAAAAAAAAATAATAATAAAAATAATAAAGAAATATTAAAAAGAAATTAGCAATAAATAACTGAAATAAAACAATAATCTTATGTAAAAGAAAAAACAGAAGAAAATACAAAAATATGAAAAATTTTACTCAAACAAATAAAATTATTGTAAAAAAGGGATTATGAAATAGAACGAACAAACTAATAATACAAATTTCAAAACAAATTAATATGAAATACAAAAATTCATATTTTGAAATAAAATTTAAAAAAAGTCAACAGAAATTAATAAAATAACAATAATAATAATAATAATAATAATAATAATAATAATAATAATAATTAAAAAAAAGAAAGTCATACAATAAAACTGGCAAAATCAAGTTTTGCTAAAATTTAACAATATAAAACACATTTCATTAAATGATTACAGAAAACGAATTATAATCATTACAAACAAACAAATAAATATAATAAAAAATAAATAAAAGAATTATAAAAATAATAATTATGTGAAAATGTTGTGAATGAAAAAATAATAAAAAATGAAATATGTATACATGTATATGAAAAAAATATATTCAATTTATGTTTCACTTTAATTGTAGAAAATATTCGTAAGTATCATTTTTAAGAAACAAAATTTTTAGTGTGATAGCTTTAGGCTTTTTTGAACAACTGTAGCAATTTTCGCAACAGCAATATGCTTGGTTAAAAACTGAAGTTCGGTTGCCAAAATTATATTATAGATGGCAACTGAAGTTGTCAATTTCAGTAGTCAAATAGTAAATTTGTCATACGTATTAATCAAATTAATAAAACATTTGAATTTTTAAAAATTGTTTAACTTTTCGTGCGAATTAGTCCGAGCATTCAGCTTTCCACCTGAGAAGAGTTTTCTACCAACGAACAAGTCCTAAACTTTTCTTCAATATTTCCTCAAGCATCACCAACATAAATTTTTTTACCAAAAAGTTGAAAAATCTGCCAAAACAAAAGAAAGACAAACTGAGACTGAAGAAAACTTGACGTCAGTTTCCGTGCTCTGCTTTAGACCTTTGAATTTTAAGCAGTTTTCCTAGCAGAAACTTCTTGAGACTTATGTTTCTAAACCTGCATTAACTTTAACTTCTCTTACGAAATAGTCCGTGCATTGAGATAACCGGTTTGCTTTCCTACAAAGTGTGTCGAGAGCTCTTTCGAAAATGTTTTGTATTTTTTGGCTTTAGAAACATCATGTGGACCATTCCTTCTTCCTGAAGCAAATATTATATCAATGGAAAAACCCTAAACTTTTCTTCGAATATCCACAACATAAATTTTTTAAAAAGGAAGTTGCGAAAAATCTCCCAAACATACGTTCACTTTTGTATGTAATTTTTTCAGACTGTTGTTGTTAAGAAATTTTATCTGAAATAACTCTAATAAAGATAATTATTATTTATAACTCTTTCTTCTTTTTAATAAAATTTCATTTATTTACAAAAAAATTTAGAAAAACAAATAAAATATTTAAATTTATATGTACAATATATCAACATAAATGTATTTTTCTTCACTTTATAAATATGTATATGTATATAAAAACAGAAAAGCATCTTAACAACTATTGAGCATTATTACATTATTTAAAAAAATTATATATATAAAGATATAAATATAAATAACACACAAAATATATAAACTACATGACTACTAAACAGACAACAAATATAGTATAGTAATTAATTATATATAGATATTTCTTTTTTATTTATAATAATTATAGTGATATTAGCACAAGAAAAAATGGCGTTCAATTTAGTTTTATAGCACGATAGTTTTTTGTTTTATTAATTTATTTATTATTTATTTTTTGTAATTGATTTTAAATCAATTCGTTCGTTTTTCATTCAGGTTGAGCTTCTTCAAGATTCATAAAGACATTACGCATTTGTTCTAAATCCGGCGGTGCCGTATCTGGATTGCGTATCCATATATTATAGGCTCTTTTATCGGTTAGTGTTAATGGCTTAAAACACTTAGGATTGAGGGCCTCTTCACCGGATATTTTTGAATTGTAACGAGCATAGAGAAAAACACGATAACGCCAGTTATCAAAAGTCTGGAAGAAAAGATACATTTTTTTAATTCAGATGTAAATATTTGGTTTTCAAAAAAAGGTGACAAACAATAATATAAGGAGTGAGATCAAATTATTAATTGATATTTAATGTCAAACAAATAAATATATTTTTAATCTGGCTAAAATGGGGGATTAGAAAAAAATTGTTATTAAATATTTTCAACAAAACCCAACTTGGTCCTACAAAAAATTAGCCAAGTACTCAAATATCTGTCGTCAAACTGTGTCCAATATTATTAAACAGTATAAGAAGAACTTGTCTGTTGATAGAAATCCTGTTTAATGTAGAAGATGTTTCTGAAGCCAAATAGTAAACTATTTTCAATAGAACTCCCAACTCATCCAGTAGGAAATCAGTCTGGTAAGCACAGTGCTCGGTCTATTTGATACGGCAAGAGAAGCTAATCATCTGTTATAATAGGCTCATTTACATCAAGGAATGTTAACAAAAAGGGCTTCAGATCATAAGACTTAAATATGAAAAACAAGCCCATGAATGGTATAAGTACGATAATGTGGTATTAGTACCAAGAGAGGCAGATCCTCCACACTGCTCGGAGCTAAGGCCTGTTGAGAGATATTGAGCCCTTGTTAAAAAAGAACTGAAGAGCACAAAAAGTTGTTCAAAGGTTTGTTAGAAAAAATTAAAACATTAAGTTTAGCCGTTTCATTTTTATTCATAAATATGTATGTTAAGAATTTTTGAATCACACTCCATAGTTTCCGGATCCAGAAAGATTAGACCTACAAATTATACAGAACTAAGAACTAAGAAAGATACTGATATATTGAAAAGATGTTCCAAAATATCTAATGTTCTAAGATGATATTGAATGTTCGAAAAAAAGCAAATACTTAAACAACTATAATATATAGCAAAAAGGCCTATGTAAACTTTAATTTAAGAATATTTTTATTTAAGATTTCTATTCTACAAATCCTAAATTTTTCAATTGTTTAGCTCATTTTCAAACCACTATAATCTCTCTTTCAATAGATAAACGCCTGTTAACATTACTCACTTGCTTCCATTCTGCTACGTGTTTAACAGCTCCCTGAGGTACAGAATTTAATATGTCAGCCAATTTAATCCAATAACGATTTAAAGCTGGATCATTGCGTCTATGTTCGTTTATAACGGGATGCTGTTCCAAGAAGTTCACATAAACCTCTTTTTGTTTCTTTGACATGCGTTCTTTACGTTCTTAAGAGGAAAATTTAGAAAAATTAAAATCAAAAAGTTAATGCATTGGAAATCATTACAACCAAACACACATTATCAACTTACGTCTTAAACTGTTTGAAGAGGATGATTCTTGCATTAGGGCATCTATATGTGGCTGATGTTGTTGATGCTGCTGCTGTTGTAAATGCTGTTGCTGTTGTTGCATAAAATATTCATGCATACGTTCTAAATGCAATTCTTGTTCCTGTAATTCTCTATCCATATAGGAAGTCTCCTCATCGGTATCAGGATTATTGTGCAAATTTAAAGCAGACGTTGATGAGCTTAATGATAAGGCTGTCGTTGTGGCTTGGGCAGTTTGTGATTCTTGCAAAGTAGATGGATGAGGATGTTGCTGTTGTTGTTGCAATTGTTGATGTTGATGTGAACTTTGCTGATGATGCAATAATTGTTGCTGTTGTTCTGATTGAAGTTGATGTTGTTGTTGCTGGTGCTGCTGTTGAATTGTTGTGTGAGTAACGGGATTTGGTGATGATACTTCATCGTAATCTATTTTAGGTTCTATTTCAATTTGTTCGGTTTCAGTATTGTTGTCTACTGACATTGTACTTGAAGGCGGCAGTGTATTTACATTGGTAATGCGTATTTTTAAAGGTGGTGGCTCATCATTATTTTGTGAATGTTGTGAATTGGAAGCACTACTTGTTTGTTGTGGATATTGTTGTTGTAGTTGTTGTTGTGGATGAAGTTTGTGTTGCTGTTGTAGATGCTCTTGTTGTTGCTGCTGTTGTTGTCCATTATTGGCAGTGTTTAATGCTGTAGTAGTTTTTGAGGGTTCATGTAAATCTAAAGCTTGCTTTTGGGTAGAACCACAACGGCAGGAAAAGCAGTTTGATATTAAAGTATGATAGTTGTCTTTACAAGGATCAAAAACTGAAAAAATTAATTGATAGAAAGTGATTATTAGCAAAAGTAAAAAAAAAGAAAAAATTAAAGTAAGAATAACCTCCAGCTCTAACACTTCCGATTTATAAAAGACGAACCAATACCTCTTTCATCTAAAGCATTCCTCCCATTCATATAACTACGTTGTACTAGAGTTTAACATATACAGACGGAGAGACATAGCAAAATTGTCTCAACACAAGCTGATTTGATCTTAAAGGATGAAAAGTATAAACAGGCAGTACTTTTAATTATATTGTCTAAATATATGTCCGATCATTATAAGAATTAAATCGAAATGTTGTTGTCTTTTAACAATTAACGTTTTTTTTTATTTTAAATAATTTGTTGTACAAGAGATCTCTCCTAGAATTGTGTGAATTTATTAATAAATTATTTTTAAGTACTTTAATTTGAATTTTATTTATGTACAATTTACAAAAATTTATTTCACTTTTAGCAATAAAGTGTTAAAACTTATTTTTTTCAATTTTAATGTAAATCTATAAAGTTATTTATAAAAATATGACTTTTTTTCTTAAACTTTTTTTTAACAAATGGGTTTTTCAAGCATTTCAGGATAAACGCTTCGAAAGATATTTGAACTTAGAGTTCATTTAATGATTTATATCTTAATCAGTAATCGTAATCAGGCTGGGATTCATCGAGGCTAGGAAACATTTCCATTTTTTCAAAATCCTGAGGTGCAGTACTCTTATGGCTAGTCCACATGGCATAGGCTCGTTGATCGGTGGGTGTTAAAGGTTTGTAATTTTTAGGATTTTGGGCGGCAGCACCGGCTAACTTGGAATTGTAACGGGTGTACATGAAAACACGATAACGCCAAGCGTCAAAAGTCTAAATAATATAGAAAAAGATATTAACAAAATTGTTTGCATTAAAACTAATCCAAAAAGAAGGTAGAGTTAACCTGTTTCCATTCCTCCACATTTTTTACAGCACCCTGGGGTACACTATTTAATAAATTGGCTAATTTATTCCATAATGGTTCTAAAATAACATCATTACGTCGTTGGGTTAACATACAAGGATTGTCTTCAAAAAATTTCACATATAATTCCTTTTGGTCCTTTGACATACGTTCGCCTCGCCCTGTAAATAAAAATAAAAATTATTAGATAAGAGAAAGATAAAAAGAGAGAGAGAGATTATATTAAAGTTAAACGCACTTCGAAAGCGATTCATCATAGATGGTGAATATTGTGACTGAGAGGTTGGTGCTGAATGTTGTATATTCGCAACCGCCGGTTGTTGCATTACAGCAGCAGCTTGATTTAATTGGGAGGGTGTTGGTGGCGGTGGTGGTGAAGCTGCTGATATTGAGGTATTATTTTGAGGAGCTATCATTGTATGATGGGCATAATTGGTAACAAAATGTTGCGGCAATTGTTGATGATGTAATGGTGGTTGCTGTGGTTGTTGTTGCTGCTGCTGATGTTGATGAGGATGTTGAGTTTGTGGTTGTTGCTGCTGCTGCTGTTGTTGATGTTGTTCATGTTGCTGCTGCTGGTGTTGTTGTTGTTCATGCTGTTGTTGTTGTTGTTGATGTTGCTGTTGTTGCTCTTGCTGATGATGCTGCTGCTGTTGTTGTTGCTGATGATGTTGCAGTTGTTGTTGCATAACATCCTGATGTCTTTCATAACGTAAATCTCTAGATTCCATCATTTCCGCTTCTTCTTGTTCAGCTTTCGGTATTATATCCATGGGATCTATTGATTGTGTTAGCGATTCCGGTGTATTTTCATTATACACCTGGGACACTCGTATTTTATGTGCCGTTTCTAAATTACTCGAGTGTTCCGAATGATTTTCCACCACATCTAAAGGAGAACGCGTTCTACTCATCATTCCTCCCACACTATTGTTATTTGCATACATTTGTTGCATTTGCGCTGCCGTAAGCGGAGAATCCATATTCGATGTTGATTCATTTGATTTTTGTGGCAGAGGTACTATGAGCTTTTGTGAACACGATGGTTCATAGTTGAGTTGCTCCTTAAGCATTACATCATCATTACCTGTAAGAAAAAGCATTTTAAAATGCTGCGTTTTAATAGACAATATAAACTTCTAGACTTACAAGCAATAATTAAACAGGATGGACGTACTTAAAGAAAACATCGAACTATTTTGATTTTGTTTTTTTTTGTTTGTTTATATTTATTATTTTATATACATATGTATGTAAGTCCTTTGATGATTTATTAATTTTTTAATAAAAGAGCACAAATATAATTTTCATTTAAAAATAAAATATTTTATAACCGTAAAATATATAAAATTCTCATAAAATCGATTTTTTTAAATGCACATTTTTAAAATACTTTGAATAAAAGAACATAAAACTATGAACGCATTTTTAAAGAAACACTTTTTTATATATTTACTTTCATTTCGTAGACTGGATAAATAAATTCTAATTCTCTAAGATTTACACATATGGACAAAAGACCCGATCTTGTTCTCTAAATTCTTAGAATTTGTTCTATTTATATAGGATTTGTGTGCAACTTAATTAACATGGAAATGTCTTATTTAATATGATTAAAATTTCCCTTAAAATTTGAGATGAAATGGAAAAGTTAAGGTATCAAATAGAAGATAATAATCTTAGTAATATTTTCAAATTATTCCTGTTTGAGTCACACAGGATAAAAATATAAACAAAATGTCCTTTAAAAAATATTCTGTAAATCAAAAAAAAAAAAAAATATTTTTTTTAATAAAATTTCTGTTAAAAAGAAATATTTCAAAATGAAAAAGAGGGAAGTGTAATAAACGTTTAAGATCTACTAAGAAGTGACATTTAAAAATTCTTAACCCGAGTAATTTTTTTCATCTAGATACCTTTGTAAAACAAGCATCTTCATTTCATTTTAACTGTTTTCAATGTTATTAAACAGAATCGGGAGAACTTGTTCATTGAACCGGATCAGGTTAAAGGAATGGTCCACATGTTATCGGTTAAGCTAAAAAATAGAAAGCATTTTCGAAAGATCTCCCAAAACATACGGTAAAAAAGCCCGTAGCTCAGTGTTCGGAGTATTTGGTACGAAAGTTAAAGCAATATAGATTTTAAAACTACAAAGCTGCTAAAAATTTAGAGGCCAAAAACGAAGCACTTCAAATTAAGTTGTTTTCTCAATAAACTATTCTTGCTGCATAAGGTTTCTTTTGGCAGTCAAAGTATCATAGAAGTCAAAATTACTCAAAAAGCTTTTAGTATGTAATGATTTATAATATAACCATTGTGATAAACAATTCATTGAGCGGTACAAGAACAATAATGTGGTATTTGTACGAAGAGTAGCAAATGCTACAAACTGCTGGAAGCTAAGGCCATTAAAGAGATATTGGGATCTTGTTAAAATAGAAATAAGGAGCACAAAAAAGGTGCCAAAAAGTGTGGTTGTTGGAACAAAGTGACTGAAATCACCGTAAAAAGTCAAAGGAAGAATTTCGAAAAGGTTTAAAATTATAAAAATTTACTTTTTTTTTTTGTAAATTATATTAAAAATTTCAATTAAAATATAATTTTAGTGGTTTCGTTATGTTAATAATTTTTCGTTCCCATTCCCTCTCATTTTATTTTTTGAGTTATGTCAATTAGAAATTTCAACTAACAAAATTTTCGCGATTTGAGTTAAATTTTTGGCGATATATGTAAAAAATAAGACAACCCAGGAGTGACATTGGTGGAGATGTCAATTCCGATATAGATCTTTTCTGCTTTAAAAATATATCTTCAGATTGTCAAATATAACTTTGCAATCATAAAAATATGAACAATTTTACATTCAGTAATAAATTCCAACTAAAAACTATGAAAAATGTGGATTATAAACATTACAGTTCTGTTTCTTTTATGAATGTAATCCAATTTTCAAGCAATTATAAAGTATTCCTTGTAAAACTAATGTCTTAAAATACTCTAGTGACCTCATAGTCGTAAACAGGTATAGCAACCAAAGGTATTTAAAAAATAATATGCGCTTATTCACGGTACTACTACGACAATTAGATCTGCGTTTCGAAACGAACTGAGTCACACTTGGCCAAAGATTGTCAAACAAGTGACAGCTGTATCAAGTATTCCACAGGAGAGAACAACCAGATACAAGCTAACTGTTGCAACAACAGAAAATGGATATAATTATTAAATCTAAATTTTAATACTTTTTATAATTGCAAATCTATATTTGACAAACTGTATATAGTTTATTGTGTTAAGAATATTCCTCCATTTCATCATAAAATGTATGACAAAAAGTTATGAAGTCACAAAACTGAAAGATTTCAATCGAGATTGATATTTTCTCTGTGATTATAGATCGGGACAAAGGGTTATCACTGAAGAAATTTTATAAACAAATAGGAATTGAATCACAAATAAACATTAATTTCATTGAATTCAATTCGCTTCATCAATATTTAAAATAAATAAAATATAATATATGTATATGCGAAATCATCCATTAGAGCTATATTTATCGAAATAAAAGGAACTAATAACTCGATAAAACTTGCCTTTTCTAATTATGGAGGATCATCGATTAATTAACCGGCTTCTAAAATGTGTTTATTTAAATATTTATTTTAAATTTATTTAATATTTTATTTTATTAGAATTTTGTTCTGATTTTAAGAAGATGAAAAAAATAACTTACCCTGACCAATTTCTATAACGAAATTAGTTAAATCGTGACGTTGTGCTAAATACTGCAACAGTAGTTCATCGGGTATATTGAAGCCAATCTTTTTGTTGCGAAACTCAAAATTGTAAATACCAAAAGCAGCACGAACTGTAAACAACAACAAAAATAAAAACAAAATAAGAAGTGAATAAAAAATTTATTTTCAAAAACAAAATAAAAACATCAACAACAGTTTCTTTTTTTTTTTCAAATATATTCTATACAAAAACAAGTACAAATAACTAAAAATTACAAAAACAGCAACAACAACAACAACAATACTAATAAGACAAAATTAAAAACAATAATAATAATAAGCCACACACATGTTATGTCGTCTACGATTAAGTGAGTGAGTGAGTGTGTATGTGTTATGATGTTTACGATAGACTATGGACGGACATTATGGTACAATATACGAAAAAACAAAAAAATTAATATAGAAGAGCAAGAAATAGAAACAACAAAAATAAAACGAATAATAAAAATAAAGTTATACACACAGAGGAGAAACAAAAATGTGGAATGGAAAATAGCAGTTGTTGTATTAGTTAATAGTTGTGGTAGTGGTAGTAGAAACAGCACAAATATAGAAGCTTAAAAATAAAAAGTTAAAAATAGAAGCAAAAAAACAACAACACACTCTCAGGCAATAATAAACTTTGACAGACCAAAGAAATACAAAATACAAAAATAATAAAAACGCGGGTAAAGCACAAAAACAACAAAGTCAATGCTGACAATACAAAAAGTTTTTGAAAAGCGCTAAATTTTCACAATACAAATAATTTGGAATAGTAATGAATAATGGAAACAATTATTTAAATATTTAATAATAATAATAATAATAATTTAATAATACAGTGGTACAAATTGCAAATATAATGAATAGATATATTATTTATGGCCATAAAAATAGCACAACCTTTAATTGTCAATTAATATTTTTCTAAACAAAAATTGAAAAAAAAAAATATATTGTTTTCTCTGGCTTCTCTATTATATTTCTTGTAAACAGTGCTACTTTACAATGGACATATAAATGGCACAATAACCTTAAAATATAAAATTCATCTGCCAATCTAATTCAAATCACTTTTTTATTGTCTAGTTAAATAATTAATAAATTGTGAGAAAATATTGCTAAAATACCACAACGAAGGAAATGCAGATCATATGCAAAACGCATAAGTGGTGGAAATTGCTGGGAAACGGAAGTGGCGGAAATTGCTGGAGCAATGTAAATTTCTCGCAAATAGTCTATAATGCCATTAAATCATGAGTTTCCCCATATGTTGGCAAATAGCGGAAGTCTAAAACCAAGTCGTAGATAAACTGATTCCTGAACATGAATCTTTCAATTTCAAAATTTTAAGAGGTTTGTCAGAAAGTGATTAAACGAAGCAATTTTATTTAAACGAAAATCGGGGAAAACACTACTCCGAAAGGAACTCAAAATGGCTATCTTTCGCTAGGATAGTAAATTTTTTATTCAACATACCAAAGCCCAAGAATGTAAAAATTGATTTGGCCGGAAAAAAGTAAATCATGACTTAAATCCTACAGAGAACCTATGGAATGAACTTAAGATTGAAACTGGTAAAAAGGATAAAAAGAACTACAGAATGGTAGATGTGGATTGCAATATCTAAAACCAAATTTTAAAAACTCGTAAAAAGTATGGGTCACATCGCAAGCAAAGGATTCAGCACATTTAGGAATGAAATGTGTCGTTTATGTGACCAGCTTTTTTCAGTTTTCCTCACACTTAATGAATATTATGGAATATATTCAATATTTCAGTATAAAGTACAAAAACACACAAGTATTTACACTTTAAGACGGTATAGAGCAATACTATCAGCTATGAACTTATTCCAACTTTGAATAATGTTATTAATTTAGCTCAAAGAAAATTAGTTACAACAAATAATAATGAAACAAAAAATGTCCAAAAAATGTTGACAAGAAAATCTTATTTAAAAAATTAAAATTTCTTGTAAAGTAAGAGTCAAGTTTCCAATATTATTTAAGCGGTATCAAATAAGTTTACCATTCCATAGAAATTCGAACAATCGTCAAAAAACATATTAATTTTAAAACCATATAACAAAAAATATTCCCACGACATATCACAAATAATTATCGTATTTCGATAATGAAATGACACCGAATAGTTTGAAAGGTCTTGTTTAACTTGAATCAATTTATTTACTGTAGAGCAGTTTTTTTCACAAAATATATGTATTTCAACCTGAACGATATTCCAAGATTTTATAGCTTTTATACTATAGTTCTTATAATAACAATTTTTTTTATATTTTTTGAATTCAGGTTAAAGGAGAGGGAAGTAACAAATCGACATAAAATTTTATGAAAAAGAAATATACAAATAAAAGCTCTTAAAAACTCCTCAAATTTCGGGCATAAATTACAAAAAAATTCTCAAAACTCTCAAAATGACAATAAATCATAAAATCTGACAACAGATATTTTAACCTAAACTACTTTCTTCAATTCTTGCATAATTTATAACTGTTTCTTCTTAATTGCAGTTTGTGTTATTACAATTCGAAAACTCTTTTAAGTTTATTGTACTTAAAGTGATTCTAAGAAGTTGGTATTCTTTGGACCTTTTGTGAATCGATCTGTTTAAAATTTGGAACATACATATGTACCAAAATATTTAAATAATTAAGACTTATATGACTTTAAAATTATAATCTGTTTCGATATTTATATAGGAACTACATGAAATATTGAACCATCGAAAATGTCAATGCTTATGGTATGGTGTACTTAAAAGCAAGTGTAGGACTACTCGGTTTAGATTTAAATTTATTTACTCTGGTGAAAAATACTTAAAATTTAATTACCGCTCGAATTATTGCTTTAATATTTTTGCAAAAAAAAATAGTAAAAATTGACAACACTGTATACGAATAAACTAAAATACAAAACGACAAAACTACTATAGAACAGAGGGACGGAAGAACTGACTAACAGACGACATGCACACACACATGTATAAAAAAATAAAAAAATGAAGACAGTAAAAATTAATAGCACTGTATACACACTTGAATTGCTCAAGTCTGAAGAAAAATATTTTATAATATTATGATGGGGCATGGAGTAAAATATAGATGGATGGATGGTTAAATAGATGATATATGTGAATGAATATGATAAGGAAAGTAGAGGTGGGACTAAACAGGAAAACAATTGCAAACGTATAGAAAATAGAATTTACAATTTGTTTGAAATAAATTTACTTTTTCACTCACCGACATTTTTCAAATCCCAAATGCTTAAATCTCGATTCTCTTCTGGTACTCCGATCATTAATAATTTTTTGGTGTCTCGAAATTGAAATGGTAAAATAATGCCCGAACGTAATACCATTTTTATTGCAACTAAAAAAATTCTATTTTTTCTTCTTCCTTCTTTTTTATTAATTTTTTTTTGTGGTCAAAAAAATATTTCTATTTCTAATTTGAATTTTCTTCAAATTCACTTAACACTCAAAATATATAAAAAATCATAAAAAAGAATTTGAAACTACAACCCACCAACATACAACAAACAAACACACTCTTATTTAATTTACGTTGATATTGTATAGAAAGAAATAAAGAATTATTCTTATTTTATTTAATTAAATTATTTAGATTTTTAATACGAATCTTTTTGAAATATTTTTTGTACACCTTCATTTAACTTGTTAACTTGTCAAAATGAAAAATTCTTCTAATCTTTATTTTAATAATATTTTCGTCGTTTTTTTTAATATTATTATTTATTCAATTTCTTATCTCAATTCTCTCACTCTCAATTATGTGTTGCGAACAGGGTTGGAAAATCATATTTTTATATAGTAAAACTACCATTTCAAATTGTACATTTTGACGATAATTGTATCAAAACACATTTGTTTTAAATTTATTTTTATTTAAATATATCGAAGGGAAGAAGGTAACATCACTATTGTATATTTACGCATTCCACCCATCGTCAACACTCGGAAAAAATGTTCTTAGTGAATAGAAATTTCAACATGTCTTTAAATATTTTCCATATTTATAAAACTTAAACATACTTCAGTGAAATTTCGCATAGTGTTTTCTAAGTTGGTTTTGAAGAGTATTAGCCTCTAGCACATCACGGGCCGGAGGCAATTCTACTTTCTACGAGGTTTCGAATATAACCTTGGATGTAAACAATATCGCGAGTACTTCCTTGGCCCTTGGGAAGATAATAACTTGAAGATAAGTATTAAAAAAAATTCAAAAACAAAAAATCAAAAGTTTTAATTTTCTGTTCAATTTTGTGAAAAAATTTGTAATTTTTGATATTAAAAGGATTTTATAAGAATTACGATATTTTTATAAAATTTTAAATATAATATGGACAAAGCTTTCTCAAATTAGGACTACAAAAGATATATCCACGTTTTCGTTTCAAAATGCCAAAAAATCCAATTGCTCACACTGCTGTTATAAAAGGTTTGGCCTAATACAGATTTCTTGGCAATTTTTCAACGATTCTAGCTTTGACATTTCATTTCACTCAAAAAAGTAAACAAAAATATGTGAAAATTTACCAAGTTCCGATTGGTTAAACGTTAACCGCATTAAAGTGAAAAATATGACTGCCATTTTGAAAAAAATATACTTCAAAATAATATGTTTTTGTTGAATCCATCAAAAAGCACATATATACCAATTCTGCCAACCCTGGGTAAGAATATGTGGTAGTGGTTGGTCTGTTATGTGAGTGTGTGAGTGCGCCTATAAAATTATTGTTTAAAAGAGAATATAGAAAATTGTTGAAATAGCAGAATAAGAGGCAAGAGAAAATATGTTAAAAACAAAACAGCGCCAATCGACTTTTTTCCTTATTTTGTTTCTATGTCGTACGTACATTTTTTTGTTGTGTTGTGGTTATTAGATACCATATGAGCTGGGGTATTGTTCTTGTTGTTGCGCCACATATTTTAATGTTTTTGTTTACGAATACAAGTACATAAGAGAATTACAAACAAAACAATAGTAAAGTAGTATTTTTTTGCATCAAAAATGTGTTTTTGCACACATTGTTCGTATATCGGTATGTACTTTTTATTTAATTTTATTCAATAATTATTTACAGTTTTGAATAGAATAATTAATAATTAAAACCAGTTCCTTAACCTAAAATTGCTGAAGAAAAGTGTAATTTAGTTAGAAGTAAAAAAATATAAAGAAATTTTGAAATGATAAAGGAATTTTACATGAGTTCATTTAAATGTAAATGAACAACCCTCGTAGACTTTATAATGTGGTGGGTTTTTGGAAACAAAAACTTATGGAGTGAGATCGAATTCTTAACAAACTTTCTTTTTTAAACTTTTAATTCAAATATTATTTGATTTCATTGATCAAGTTACCTCTGCAAAAAATGTCAATCATGTCAAACAGATGAATACATTGTTAATCTGATAAAAGACAAAAGTGCGTACTAAAATTATTAAATATTTTCAACGAACTTCAACTAGGATCCACAAAAAGTAGTTCAACCATACAAAGGTCTGTGTTAAACTATTTTGAATGTTATTACACAGAACCGGGAGAACTTGTTCATTGATAGAAAACCTGGTTCAGGCAGAAGGAATGTTCTATATGACTTTTCTTAAGCTAAAAGATATAAAGAATTTTTAAAAAAGCTCCCAAATTATCCGGTAGGAAAGCAGTCCGAACCTTCAAAACCTGCCACCTCTTATATGTTGTGTTCGGCAAAACAATTCTTAAGTGCCTTTAGTTCACATTAATTTTACATCTTTCTATAACCATCCGCAATTAAACCATGGATATGCACCAAATCGGCAATCGCAAAATCTGTCAGATGTTGCAACGAACTCAAGCAGCAAAAAACGATTCCTTAGGTACCTAAAGGCAGGACTTAAATAGTCATTTCCTTCTCCCCATAATTTTGAACACGAGTCGTCATTATCAGTATTTCTTAAAGACCTTCGAGATCTTTTGAATGTTAAGGCACCGCATAACTGTATTGTCTTTCCGTTGTACGTGATGATATAATTATTTCAGTAAGAAGTTACTCGTGAATACCATAGAATCCTTTCTATTCGAAGGTATAGATAACGGAATGATCGTGAAATATTCGGTCATTTTGGTTAAATCTCATTTAAATTATAGAGTTGGAAAAAAGCGCCTAAAACTCTTTAAAGAATTAAAACAAAATAAATTTTGTCTAAACCTGAGCAACTTATTCCCAGCAAGTACACATTATTCATATACGTTCTCTTTAAATAGATTTATGATAAATATTTATTTAATTTATTATTTCATAATACGTCAATTATTTAATAATTTAAAATAAGGACAAAAGTTAATTTTCATTTCTTGGAACATTAAACATTAACATTAAAACATCTTCTGATTTTTATGAACTCAGTATACTTTTTTGGCAGAAATTTTGAAAGATTCGTAAGAAAAATTTTTTTGGAGTTACTTCCTATTTTTATTTAAGGCAGTTTATAAGCTCTAAATTATTTCATGAATAATCCATTCACGAATTTTCAATTTGACTATTTTGATTTCGATTATCTTGGTCGATTAATCGCACCTTATAATCGATTTTTAATCGATTTAATAATAAAAAAGTATTTTTTCAAATAAATTTTCATTTTTCCATTTTTTACATATTTTGATTCGGATAAAATGCGAAATCTAAAAAATAACCCATTTCGATTAATCGGCCTCTAAGACTCCATTTTAGAATAAAGTTGGCAGTGTAGAGTCGATCACATTATAATCGTTTTTTCACAAAGAATCAATTCTCAACCATAATCGAAGTCGATTCTCCAATCACTAGTCGTACTCAAATTCTCCTTTTAACATGTTTTCTATAGGATTTATTGCCATGCTGAGACATCTAACAAAGTGATATTTCTTATTGAACATACTGTAACATATGAGGTCCATTGAACATTTCTGTAATGGGACCTACTTCTCTGTCTCAAAACGTTTCGTTATCCATTATACAGCAAGAATATTTTTTTAAAAAAGTTGACTTAAATTTTCGAGCTTTGCTTTTGGCCTCTAATTGTATTGGGAACTGTTTTGAAAATGCTTTCTATTTTTTGGCTTTAGAAACATGTGGTTTTCTATTAACAATTTCTACTGGCATTGTATAATAGTATTGAAAACAGTTTGACGGCAGACATTTGGCTGCTTGGCTTACTTTTTGTAGGACCAGTTGGGCTTTATTCAAAATGTATACTAATTTTAGTACGCAGCATTAAGGAAAATGCAATCTTTATGCATTTTTTATTTATAAAAGTGAGAAAAGCTTCTTTCAATAATTTACTTTAAATTGTTGGAACAAAACAAATTTTAGATTTTTCACACTACCACTTTCGAAATTACATTCTGACGTCCGCAAATCATTTAATCTCAAATCGTACCAAATAATCCTAGCTCTGAGTTAACCGTGCTACTTTTCTACCGGATGTATTGTAAGCTCTTTTGCCTTAGAAACATCATACCATTTCATCTACCTTTATCAGGCTTTCTATTAACGGACAAATTCTCACGGTACCGTTTAATAACATTGAAAACAATTTGACTTTTTAGTACGCAATTTTTCTGATCACTTATTTTACTCTGATAAACAAAATATTAAAAGATTCAAGTCAATGTCTATCTAATTTTCGGAACTCTCATAATGCTGATTTCCAAAAAAATATGCATTTTGTCCGATTATGCAGTTTTAATTGGTTTCCAGTTTATCACTTAAAATAATACAAAAATGAAATGCCTTTTAAATTTTACTATTTATCCTTCGAACTCTTCGAATCGGTCGTATCGATCCTTATAAATAAATTAATAAAACAATTTTAGAAAAATTTACATAAAAATTTTACATTTATTTAAGAAATTATTTCACATTAAAGAGATTTCAAATTAATATTACATTACAATATATGTGTATATATGTATATGTATGTATGTAATATTTTTTATATAAATTGTATTATTTAATGAAAATATTACATTTTATAAAAAATACAGTTAATATTACAGAAAAAAGGAAGTTTAATTAAATAGAAATAAAATAAACTAAATTTACCGCAAATTATTTAAATAATTAAACAAAATAATTTATTCACATATTAAATTAATTAATTAACGGTAAATACAGTAAAAAAACAAAATAATATATTATTTTTTGTGTGTGAGTAAAGTGTATGTGTGTGCTATAGAGAAATTGTTGCATAATTTTAGGCAACACAAACATAAGGTGTGATGTTTTCATTTTAATACAAATTATTTATAAAAAGTAAGAATGTTAATGTCGGTCAAGTCCGACTAAAAAAATACCCTACACATCATTGTTGGTTATTAATGATAGTTACGGAAATGTAATAAACGACCCTCGCGTAATTTTATTTTCCGATTTATTCTCAAGTCTGCAGTACATTATTGTGATCATAATATTTATGTGAAATTTATGCGATTTAAAATTAATTTTTGTGAGGGTTTAAAAGGAGCTTCATGAAAACATAGATGGACCCTCGTATAATTTTGCACATCAATTTTTTATTTATATTTATCTTAATTTAACCAATCATTTTTATAAAACCAGCGTATATGTGAGATTTATGCCCTTTAAAGTGATATTTAAGAGGAGCTTGTATGGGACCTGTGAGAAGCAATGAATGGACCCTCACATAATTTGGTTCATTGATTTAGAAAATTATTAGAGTTTTATTTCTGTCAAATTTCGTTAAAATCTCCTATATTAAGGAATTTTATGAGTTTAAAACCTCATTCCTGGAGGACATTTGTATAGGAGGTGCTAACATGGCCAATTTCAATAGGCTTCGCTCTTGAGCCAAAAGAAAAATTATATGTATCAAATTCCATTTCGTCCTGTAGAGTGTTCACAACGTCTACATGGGCAGACAGACGGACGGACATCGTTAAATAGACTCAGAAAGCGATTGTGAGTCGAATGGTATACTTAAAGGTAGGTTTAAGGCCATTAGCACAAACGAGTATAGAGTAGGGTATAAAAAGAAAACAAAAGTTTATAAGAAGAGAATAATCATGAAATTAATAGTTCAGATTGTTATTAATAAATATTTAACAATTGAAAATGTTTAAGCAAATTTAGAAAAAATTAAAAAAAATAAAAATAATTGTTTATTGTGTTTGAAATCAAACAAAAATTTGAGCAATATTGTTTTTTTTTTTGTTGTAATCAAAAGAAACTTGTTGGATGTTAAGCAAACTTTATTATATAATTAAAGATTTTTTGTTTATAATTCTTAGAAAATTTTTATAGGCATTTTTTTTAATTAAAGTTCCTTTAATATTACTTTTTTTCTGGGTTTTTTAGTTTTATTTCGTTTTTAATTGAAACTAAACAACTTTAGAAGTTGTTTTTACACAATTTAATGTTAATGTTTCTATTACATTCTTCTTCTTTTTTGAAAGTCACATTAAAATTTTAATTTTTTTGTTTAAACATTCTAAGCGTAATCTAAGTGGTTGTAATATGTATGGGTGTGTGTGTATGTTTGTGTAAATATTAATAATTCGATGGCCAAGTAGATTTAATATATTTATCGTCGATAACGTCCCAAATATGCCTTGCAATTGGGGCATGTATGATGTACATCCATACAGTCATCAATGCAACAGGGAATAAGACAGCAACCCAACCAGCAACTGCAACAAAAGAGAAGAAAATTTAATTTGGACATAAGCAAAAATGTTATAGTCGAACAAGCACGACTATGTAATACCTTACACCACATTGTTGGTTGTAAATGACTGTTACGAAAAATGAACGACCTTCGTATAATTTGCTTTTCTGATTTATGATTAAGTGTGAAATACATTAACATGATTCTTAAGATTTATGTAAAATTTATGCGTTTAAATAGGATTTTTTTTTGGGGGGGGGGGTGTTGGGTGTATATCGGAGGATTCCGAACATTAATTTTAGATTGTTTTATCTTAATTTCATCAGTTGTTATTACAATACCAACGTTAGATTTATGTCTTTCAAAGTGATATTTGGGATCTATGACAAGTAGTGGACCGGCAACTGGCACATCGGTTTAGTATATTATAAGACATATAAGTACTAAATTTCGTTGAAATCGCCTTATATTTAGGACTTTTGTGTCCTTAAATCCCCATTCCAGAACGACATTGGTATGGGAGTTATTTAAACTATTGGATCAATTTTAATAGGCTACGTCCTTGAGTACCAATTTTTATCAAGATATCTGAAATATTGGGACCTTTAGAGAGTTCACAAGGTTTTACATGGACAACCAGCAGGGCAGACGGATGGACGGATATCGTTAAATCGAACGTTATACTTATAGGTGGGTGCTACACCATTTTTTCTGTATGTTACAAACATCAGCACAAATGCATAACATCACAAGCACTTACGTTGGTGTAGGGTGTATATATGAATTTGTTCAGTGTTTAAGCGATTTTAAACTTACCCCAATAATGCAATTACAAAACCCGATAAATAAGCAATCATTCCTGGTTCAGTACGTGTTGTTGTTTCGATTTCAGCATGACATGAGGGACATATCATATGTGTGGCCGTACGTCCTATTGGTACAACTGTTGTCACAATATGGGCATTTGTGGTTGTAGCAGCATGTGTGGGAGGTGCGACAGGCGTAAATGGTCCAACAGGTTTAACACCACCAACTGCTTCTTGGTATGATGGTGGAGCCGAAGGTGGTGGCACATAAGTGTATTGTGGTGGAGTGGGACCTGTTGCTTTACTCATTGTGGTTTAAAGTTTTAATAGATTTTATTTCACTATTTTTCTTCTAAAACCAAGTTATTGTTGTCTTCTAGTGCTTAAAAGCGTATTTAATTTGTGCAGCACTTTGCGTATTAATTATATTGTTGCGTTTTATGCGTGAGAATGTGTATTAGAGGGAAATGGGATATTATCCGTATTAGTTTTACTTCTTAGTAAATGCAATATTCTCTCTTATAGTTATATAGTCTTTTCACTTTGTGCCTGTAAAGAAAGATTGAAGAAATTAAATTAAATTTTATATATTAAATCTAAATATAACTTTAACAAGTAAATTTGCATTAATTTTTAATAAAAGATATACTGTTGCATAATAAAAAAAAATTTAGATTTGCCAACTGCAGAAAAAATTAAACAAGGAAATATTTAGTGGACAAATAATTTTTTTTATTAAATAAACCAATAAACACACTCTCTCCACAGCATTATTAATTATAGGCGGATTATCTTTGTTGTGGATCACTTCAAAAACATGGCCTGGTAGTGATTCCTCAAATTTTTTAACCAGGTCGGATTCAATTTTCACCCAAAATTGCTTTATTTTTAGTTTTAGCTGTGATAAAGTTATTATGCTTTCGTTTTAAACTTTATTTGAATACATTATACGGCCGGACTGCAAAGCCGGCCAGTCCAACAAAGGTATGCTGTGTTAATAAAGCATAATTTTGACTGCTTTGAGACAGGTATCTTGTTAGAATAAGCAATCTCCATCCATTTAAAGAGAGAGGAGCAATTTTCAGCAATCAAATCACAATATAAATTGTGATTTTCATTTCTGTTCGAACATAAAAAGTTTAGATTTGCCAGCAGCAGAATGCGAACATCGTTTGATATGAGTCAGGAACGTTTCGTTATGCTGTATTTTAAGCATTGGCTTTAGTGTTGCAAAACAAAATCTACGAAAAATCCTTCCAATTGGTTAAAAAAAACTTTTTCTGGTACGAAAAATCCCTCCACTTGTCTCTCCACGATAAATGGGAATCAAGGGAACATATTGAAAATTATGCTTGTAAGAGAATATCACTCCCCTGTGCCCTATCCAAAATTATTTTTTTATGATATTTTGCCATTATCATTTCATCCAAGCGATAAACTTCCTAAAATAGTTAAGTTTGTAAGGGGGGGGGTACCTCCCCCGTGCCCTATTAATTTTTTTTGCTGAAAAAAATATCATGAAAATTCAATATGGTGTTTTGCCATAATCGTTGTTCAAATTTTTTAGCTTTAGGAGGTTGTCTCAGATATCAGTTAATAACATTTTTCAACTGAACTGTTTTGCGGTTTTAAATATGAAACTTCTAAGGACAATGACAACTTCTTAGGCCAAATTTCAGGGAGTTTTGTAAATTTTTATGGATGTGAGCAAGCCAACAACTGAAGGATGTAGTTAAGTCGACTCAGATTTTGATATATACTTTTGTGGACTTAGATCATTCTTTTTGGCGTTACCCAAGGAATATACCTCATCACCACATATGTTGGTGGAGGGTATAAACAAATTCTCCCTTTTTCCCTTTGCATTAAATTTTCTCCATCTGACAACACCGAATGACTTTCACTTTACCTTCTTCCATTTTACGTTTTCATCTCTTTGTAAAATGTGAGTAAATTGTTTGGAAGTCACAGGCGAGTTTAATTTGTTCGTTATTGTATTTTTTAACTTTTCTTAAAAAAATTACGCATCAAACTTTCGTAAAGTTTAATTTTTGGAATTTTTATTTCTCTATTGGAACATCCTTGATGATGAAAAAAATAATTTGATTCTGTTTTGGATTTAGTTCCTTTAGGCATTTCAAAACATTATTTATCTTTTAGTTTTACTTTTGGTCATTTTTTAAACGAAATTTTCATGTCTGCGTTAATAGAAATACCCCACCAAGAAAAAGTAAAGTAAATTTGCTCCTCATTAAAAAATTTCAACTTTATTTTATGATGAACAACAATAAAGATGAAACAAAAATAGAGAAACACATTAAATGCGTTTATAGGAATATTAATCAGTGTATTATTATTTTTTAATAATTCTAATCTTTTTTCTTGAATCCATCTAATGTAAAAATTATTGAAATGAAAAAACGTGTATGGGCGGTTTGTCTTTTGATTTTGATTAAAGTGAATTTAAATGAAAAAGCAGGAATTGCAGTTTAAGAATTTTTTTGTAGGTTGGAATTGCAAACAACCTTAAATGCAAATGTTAAAAAACTGAAAATGTATAGAAAAAAATAAAATAATCAAAACGGAAGTAGTTATCAATTCTTGTCTCTGTTATATGTATCTATTCTATTTTTACTCTTAATTTATATCGTTAAGATACAATTCGGAGATGACAGATGAAATTATGTTGCTATAAAGTTGTTTTTCAAAGAGAACTTAAATACGCAAACTAATCAATTGATTATTTCGATTATAAAAATTAATTTATAAATTCATAAAAACGAAAAAAAGATATAAAAGTATCTCGATGCAAATAAACTTAAATATGTTAAAATTCCGGGAATCTTTTATTGAAGAAATTACACAATTTATTGAAATTACAGGCGAATTAATACAATGACTCGTTTGTGCGCTTTTTATCTGTCGAAATTTAGACAATAACGACACCCTTTCATAAGTAAAAAAAAGTTGTTTTTTTATTGTTTTTGGAGAAAGTTCATTTATTTACGTTTTTATTATGACAAACTGTAGTTTTGTGAAGTAAATGCAAAAATATGATTTTTGTTAATTCGCGTAACCTTTTTTTCAATACCTGCTATTTCTTTCATGTATATTATGTAACAAGTGAAAAGAAAATCCCGTGGTTCTCTTTTTTATAAGTTAAACTTTACTTTATTGAACAAATCACTGGATTTGATTTACAAAAAGTCTATTGAAAAAAGAAAATAGAGAAGAAAGAATTTCTTTGGAAAATGATTTTTTTTACAAAAAAAAAATATTTTTTTTTTTACCAAAATTGAAATTTGTGAATGCTCAGCTTTGGCCATCAAAATTAATAGAATTCTGGGGAACTACATGCTGGTCTCTCTTTGTGGGGTATCACAGTTAAATGACCTACTTAGACAATTCACAGGGACTGGTTAAATCTAGTACTTTAAACTAAAGACAGGGGCATATTAGGTTATAATTATCTAGCATCTTGTATGTGGTCATGTCAAGACGGTGTCATGAAGACTCTATTTTGAAGGTTCATGAGCTCTAAACTACCATAATCTAGCTCTAATTAAAAATAAGTAAAAATGTTATAGTTGGTCAAGCTCGACTTTTTAATACCCTAAAAAATATTGTTGAGTGTAAATTTCTGCTACAAAAATTTATGAACGACCCTCATATAATTTGCTTTCCTTGTTGTCCTTATGTGTGCAATATATTATGATACTAACATTTATATGAAATGTTTGCATTTTAAAGGGAATTCTTTCCGCAGGGTTATATTAGAAAACATTATGGACCGACTCTCGCTTAACTTCGCACAGAGGTTTTGGCTTTTATTTATCTCTATATCTCTAATATGTGCAATTTGCTATTTTCAAATAGGAGGACCTATGGGAAATAATGAACCGATCCTCGGGTGCGATTCCGAAAGGAACATTTATATGGGGGCTAGGTGAAATAATGGAACCATCATAACCATTTTCAATAGATATCGTCCTAAATAATGAAAAAATCATCAAGATATCCATAAAACTGCAATCTGTATATTGTAAATAAGGTCATCTTTAAATCGAATCAGAAATTGATTCGAACGGTATACTTTAAAATGGGGGTATCACAACAACAACCACCTGTGGTGGGTATGGGTTAAATAAGCCCTATACCACCATAGGTGACATTTTCACATACACAAATATGTATGACTACAAATTCATGATCAAATAACTCATATGTTCGGATGAAACTTTTTCGATTATGATCAATATATCAATATTGATGAGGTACATATAGTGACATATAATATTTATTTTTAATTAAAAATTGAACAAGAATTATTACTTAAGAAATGTCAATAATGGTCGGATATATATATCGATTTAGATATTGATTTGATTTAAGAATTTATATAATTTATTTAAGGTGCTTCACACGAAATAACATCTCATTCATCTCTTTCAGTGTTGAGGGCTTTGAAAGTCCATTAAGTTGCAACACTTTATAGGTCACGTCAGAACCAAACATCCACATCCATTTAGGGGTTAAATTTTTAAATTCTCTTATATAATAATTACCTGAAATTATTTACATAATTTCCATTGTATACACGTAATTAAAAATATATATTTACATTTTTTAGTTTCAAGTAATAAATTTTGTGTAATTTTATTCAGGGCTGTTTCTGAAAGCTCTTATGGCCGATATTTTTTAAATTATTAAATTTTTTCAAAAACATTTCATTTTGGTATTCATTTTTTAAACCATCAAGAAAAAGCTCTCATGCAAACAAACAACATGATTTTATTTTTTATTGGCCAAAAAGGAAAAAATCAGCCAAATAAAAAGTATAAAACTAAAATAAACATGTTCGACGCGTTTTGTTGACCAAACAAAAATAGATTTTTTTCTTTAAAGAGATTAAATTTTGTATTCGAATGTTTGTATACATTGACAGCAATACAACGTATATGAATATGTATTCACGTATGAATCTCTCAATTTATACATATATATATATATATTCAATATCTATTTAATCATTTTTTTCAACTGGGGCCATCTGATGGATGCTAATAGACTTTAGAATAAAAATTCAACAGATTCGCATGATGACTCATACGGAAACAATAAATATAGTTGTATTCATTTGAATCTGTATCTAAAAAAATAACAAAAAAAAAGAAAATTTAACAAATAAAATTTCCCAAGAAATATAAGAAGTGAGATCGAAAAATTCTCAACACCCACGAATTCACTTAACTTTCAGTTTTAGTTCTTTTTTGGATTTGATTGAATTTTTTATTACAATGCAATATTGCAATGCATGTTTCATTTCATCAATAGTGATGAAATTTTGAACCTTTTTCTGGAAGGGTTTCCAGGAATGTTTTTATAGAACTTTCTGTTTTTTGGACACCTTCTCTGAACTCTTCAATTATAGTTTAACAAGAGTTCAATATTTCACCACTGGCCTTCAGTCTGGGCAGTTTGGAGGTCATGTCTTTCTTGGTACAAATACCACACTATTTTTCTTGTATCATTCAAGGGCTTGTTTACCATAGTGACAGGATGCCAAATCATTATGAAGTCTTATGAATGGAAACATTCTTTGATATAAATTTCGATATTTATAGAGTCCGTTGTAACAAATGATTGGCTTCTTTTGCCGCAACTTCATATTGCTTGTCACACGAAGAACTATTTGGGAAACATTGACTACTTTTGGGTGCTCAATTTTTCTTCAACATTCCATCGAGCATCGGAAAAATAAAGTTTTTGATCAGGAATGAAAACTTATGAAAACTTGACTTCATATTCCAGTGCTCTGTTTTTGGTGTCAAAGTTTTTAGCAGCGTTCCTAGGCGGAACTTTTTGAGCCTTGTATGTTTTAAAATCCGCATTAGCTTTTCCTATCGAATGTGTTGGGACCTTTTTTGAAAATGCTGTCTATTTTTGGCTTAAGAAATATCGTGTTTACCATTTCTTCTAACTAAACCAGGCTTTTCTTAATCAAAAGACAGTTCTCCTGATACAGTTTAATAATATTGAAACAGTTTGACAGCAGGCCTTTAAATTTTTAAACTTTTTGTAGGATCAGGTTTGGGTTTTGTTGAAAATATTTAATAATTTCAGTACGTACTTTTTCTGGTTACAAATAGTGATCAGATTGAAAACGTATTGTTTGACATTAAACATAAATTCTGACATATTTTACAAAGGTAATTTAATTAACAAAAAAGTCAACTAATATTTTGGTTAAAAGTTTTAATGAAAAATGTGTGTTAAAAATTATACGATCTCACTTCTTATTTTTGGTGTGTTAAGTTTTTATTGGCTATGGACCGACCTTAAGGTCATTACTGTAATTAAATAATAATTGTATCTCTAGATCATGTAATGTTCTGATTTTAGTCAGTTATTGTTATTATTTATTGAAGTTTTTTAGGCTAAAATTTATTGTGAAATTTTATTAAAAAAAATTATTTAAAATATTTACTCTAAATGACCTCTAATATTTCGTTATTATTTACAATTTACATGTGTTCACTATATATGTAAATAGTGAAATTAAATTTGTCACGCAAAATAAGTTAATGTCAATTTCAATAAATAATGAAAAATATTTAAAAATTATTTTAATAAAATTTTAAATTTATACAAAAAATGAGAACAAATTTAAATTTGTGAAAAAATGCATAAATAAAAATTCTTCTTATCAAAAAAAGTGACATCATAAATATAGAAATTAAATTTTAAATAAAATTTAAACAAAATCTATAAATTAATAATAAAGGCGATATGTTTTAGTCATTTGAATTAAAGCGATTTTAAACAAGTAGGAATGCTATATTCGGCTATGCCGAATGTTCACTTTTGGAATGATAATGAAGTATGTACAGCTTAATATTATGTAAACATTTTATTCCAATTTATCAATTTATAGTTGACAATTTTATGAAAGTTTTCTTGCGATTTTGTTAATTTCAAACCGCTCAGGATTTTAGAGTTTGCTCAGGCCAAATTTGACATTGACAGCTTTGTCAATGATTGTGAATGGGAGCATGTGAACAACAGACAGACAGAGGGACGGATAGATGGACATAGCTAACTCAACTCAGATTTTGATATGATGCAAAAATATTATATACATTAAAGTATTTGAGATGATTCCTTCTTAGCGTTATACACCACGTTACCACTTGTGGTGAATAGAATTTATAATATAAAGTATCGAATAGATAAAAGACTGTTTTAATTATAAAATTAAATTATAAATTTATAAATAAAGAATTGAAGAATTTAAAATTATTAAAGTCAAGGTTATCGACTTTATCTTGAATAAATTAATAAAATAGAATTTATTTTTTGTATAAATAAAAAGTGAAATAAGATTCGCTAAAATTATATCAAATTTTGTATACGTATGTGTATAGTAAGTGATTATTTTGCTCTGCAAAAGTGTAGGTACCCTCCAAAAATATTTTGTAACTTCGCAATTTTTAGAAAAATTTATAGCGGTGAAATTAATAAATATATAATTCCAATACAAAAATTCACTCATTTTTAATTACTCGAAAATAATTGTCTATTAAAAAAAGGAATTTACCTAAGCATAAGTTAGGTAAATCATACTCTGAAATTGCACAAATAGTGAACAGATGTAAATCACAAATACAAAAGACAAAACAGAATTGGAGATATATCAAGATCTAGACAATATAAAAATAAATTAAAAAATAGTATCAATTTAGAGCACTCCAAAGATTGCTGCAGAGTACAAAAAACATTGGGCAGAATCATTTATGCAGACACAGTAGACTTAACTAAAGCAATGCACAGTCGCCCCAAAACACTTTTTTCGAAATAATTTTATAACTCTGGAACTATTGAATATTTTTTTAACGAAATTTCACAAGGACATGTTGTTTTTTAATTGATTTGCAGTGTTCTAGTGGTTTCAGTGGTCGGGAAGTGTATCTCCTAAGTTGGTCACCTCGGGTACCAAAATTTGTTTTTAAAATTAACAAACCTTTATTTAAAACTTGATTAGAAACAAAAACATACATACATACATACATACATACATACATACATACATACATATATACATACTTACATACACATCTATATACATAGATACATCCATACATACATGCATTAAGCGTGTTTAATTATAGTTAAAGAGATATTTAGACCAAAATAAAATTTTACACATTTTTGGACGCTTTCTGAACTTCGAGCGCTCTATTTCGGCGCAAAAAATTTTTCTTTCTTTTTAGATTCCCTATGAGATCTCAATTAAAATAAAGATATCAGCTTTTCCCCAAGGCTCTGGAATAATTGTTACGAAATGAATATGTTCCAGAACTTTCTAAAAGGATGTAGAAGACAACAAAAGTTTTAAAGGCATCGTATTGTAATGTGGAAATAGCTGAATGACAGTGTTTGTCTATAAATAGTCGTACTTAAGTTAATGAATCTATTGTAAACTATAAGATACAAAGGTTGGGCTAAAAATACTTTGTCAGCTGTGTTGTTGTAATATTAAGCAGAATTGCTTTGCAATAAAAAAGAAACAAATGACGCATTTTTGTTTGCAACAAAGAAACTTGGTCCATTGAAAAGGCAATAAATCAAAAGTTTTGAGTAAGAATACATCAGAAAACAAATTATACGAGGGTTGTACTACAATTTTTCAAAGCTTCCTTTTAATATCTCAATCTTTTAGAGCTCTGGTTTGCAAAGCTTTACTTTTATAAATTTAATTTTTGATAAAAATGTTTTAATTCAAAAGGTTTTTGGACTTAAATATCTGTTTCTGTAAATACGCCTTTGGTTTGGTTCTGTTAAAAAATTGTATGTCCGATATCTGAGACAAAAGTTAATATTGATTATGACTAAACAGCTTATTCATGGCACCGTGATATTATATTCATATTGTTGATATCGCATATCTATATAACTAATAGAGCATATCTCTGAAACTGTTAAATGGAAATTTAATAAAATGGAGGGTATTAAATGTGGCATTCTAACTTTATAGTTTGATTAGATTAGATTAGTTTGGTCTTGGAAAGTCTTTTTTTGCAGAGAGATTTTGTTTAAATTTGATCAAGAAATATAGGTCTTTATGAGGTCTAAAATATGTTGTATCTACAAACTGTATGACAAACTTAATACACTCTCATTCAACAGTTGTGTTAAAAAAAGAAAACAAATTAAACAAAATGACAGCAAAAATCTTAAATTAAATAAACAAAATTACTCATTCTCTAATTCACACACACACATACTCATACATTAATAAAATTTTAAGAAAAACAATAAATTTAATAGAAATCTCTCAACATTTGTTTATATATTTTTCTTATCACTTTGATGGGAATTTTTGTAGAAAAATCTATTTTATAAAAAATTTTAGATTAAAAAATTTAGCAAAATTGTTAAAATACAAACGAAAAAGGTTAATACATAGTCGGTCAAGCCCGAACTATACCACATTGTTGGTTGTAAATGAAAGTTACGAATAATGAACGTTCCTCGTATAATTTGATTTTCTGATTTATGATTAAGTATGAAATTCATTAATATGTTAATTAGATTTATGTAAAATAAAAAGGATTTCTTCTGGGGGGTTACTTCGGAGCTAGAAAAAATCATGGACCGACCCTCGCAAAATTTCGAATATCAATTTTAGTCTGTATTTATCTTAGTTTGTCAAGTTCTTGAGTAAAAAAATAACATGTACCAAATTTCATCCAGATATCTCAAAAATTGCGGCCTGTAGAGTGTTTACAACGTTTACATAGACAGTCAGACAGACAGGCAGACAGAACGGACGGACATCGTTTAATCGTGAACCGAACGTTTTATGTATGTTACGAACATAAGCACAAACGCATAATATCTCACTATACCACTTACGGTGGTGTAGGGTATAAACAATTATTTTAATAATAAAATTAACAAACAGGATTTACCAGAAATATTTAAAAGAAAATACAATTTTATAAATGAATTTCTTAGAAAATAATTGATATTGAAAAATTTTGCTAAACAAAATTCGTTTGAAAATTTATTTAATAATTTATAATTTTATAATTATTTTGAAAATTAAATTTAATATTTATTTTAATATCATTCCGTTTTATTGATTGATATTATTAAGTCAATCAACTCGAATAAATATAAACAAATTTTTAATATGAAATTGAGGTTGCACATTACACTGTATTTTAAGTTTTTTTTTTAATCGGATAAAATTTTAAAAAATCTTTTAAATTAAATATTAAAAATAATTGATTAAGAAAACAATATAAAAGCTAAGACTGTATGGGAAAAAATTATAAATTTTTTTAATCTGCGAGGACATAAACAAAAGAGTCCTTTCATAATTCTTACTTTTCTATATCTTTAAGGATTTTAAAATAGTTTATTAGGGTTTCACAATTTTTTTTTTTTTTTTACTAAAACTTAATATAAAGAAATAAAAATGCAATATTCCACTATACCGAACCTTCAATACCCTCCATCACAAATGTATGTGAAGCAAATACGTTATGTTTCGTACATACACACGCACACATACACTCACAGACGTATACAATATTTAAAAGGTTTTCTTAAATATAACACGGAATATTTTTTCCACTAAACCGATTTTGAAAAATTTTGGAATGATGAATGAATTTCATATAGCTTTTGCTTTAAGTTAGAAGTTGTATTAAATATCGGTCTATTATTAATAAACTTATAATATTTAAACTTATAATATTTGGCATAGATTTTGCTTGAACTTAATAGTTGTATCAAATGATCTATAACTTTTAATATACTGAACCGAATTTTTAATTTCACCTAAAATTGAATTTTCACCAAAATTTCTATTTCGTTTCACTAAATTGTTCACCTAAAAAACAATTTTTACCCAAATTTTATTTTTTCACCAAAACATTTTTTTTGTTTTTATTAAAAATTTATGACTTTCAATCAACTTGATGAAAAAACAAGTATAAAATTTATATTCGCTTAAGCATGACTATGAAATACCCTACAAATATATTCTTAGTTATAAAAGGTAGCTGGAAATTACTTTTCGGAGTGCAATACATTATTATGACATTAACTTGTATTGGAGCCTCATAAAATTTGACTCAAGGTTTTAAAATGTTACAAGAACTTAGACCCATTTTGGGAGAACACTTTAATGGGGACTAGATGAAATAATGGTTCATTAAAAATTTTAATAGGCATCTTTGACCGAAAGAATAACATGTGCCAAATTCAAAATGATGTCTTCAAAATTGCGACCTGTATTTTATTCACAAGATTTACAAGCATAGTCATAGTCAGCCGGATGCCTGTACGGACAGACATAGAAAAGTCGACTCAAAAAGTCATTTTGAGTAAAACGGTACAGTTAAAAGCAGTAATAGCAATTGTTTTTCGTCCATTGAAACCACCGTTTGTGTTGTAGGGTAAAAATATAGATGAAAACCATTTGTGTAGAATGATAGATTCCTAGTCCTGACTCCATTTATTTTGATTTAAAATAAAATATAAAAAGAGTTGATGTTGAAAAATTCTTAACACATGTTTTCCATTAAAACTTTTAACGCAAGTATTATTCGATCTTTTTAGATCGGTTACCTTTAAAAAGCATTTCAGTTATTATGTTGAATGTGAAACAATTTAATATATATTTAAAATGTTTGACCAAAAAAAAAGTGCGTACTAAAATCATTAAATATTTTGAACAAAACCCAACATGGTCGTGTTGGCCAAGTATTCAAAGATCTGCTTCCAATTGTTTCCAATGTTATAAAACAATACCGGGAGAACATGTCCGTTGTTAGAAAACCTGGTCCAAAGCATTTTCAAAAGTGTTTCCAACATAACCGGTAGGAAAGCTGCCAAGTGCTGGGATTGTTTGGTATGAAAAATTAAAATATACAAGCCTCAAAAAGTTTGAAGTCCCAAACCAGAACACGAAAATTGAAGTCGAATTTTCTAACAAACTTTTCTTGCCGCAGCTGTTTCGTTAAATCCTGCCAGCTGTTTCGTTAAATCCTGTTCAAAAACTTTATCCTCTTGTTGCTTGAGGGAATGTTGAAGAAAAATTGAGGACTAAAAGCAGTCAAAGTTTCCCAAAAAGTTCTTCGTATGGCAAGCAATATGCATATTTGTTACAACAGGCTCTAAAAATGCTCGTTTAGCTTTGTGATCGGTCTATTTGGTATGTAATTTTAAAGATCATGCAGATTTCAAAGCATACAAGTTTCAGAAAGTTCCTGACAAAAACGCCGTTAAAAATTTTGGAGTTTGAAGCAAGTTTTCCTAAATCCCTCATGCTTGCAGAATTTAAAGAAAAAACGTATGTTTTGGCATATTTTTCGCAACTTCCTGGTCAAAATTTTTTTGTTTACAAAAATTACTGTTTTCACTTATAGGACTTCATAATGTGTCCACTGATTTTTGACCAGACTTCCTGGTCAACATTTTTTTGTTTACAAAAATTTCTGCTTGCACTTATAGGACTTCATAATGTGTCCACTGATTTTTTACCAGACTTGGCACCTTGTCACTATGGTAAACGAGCCCTTAAGTGGTAAAAGTATAATTAAGTGAAATGTGTAATAGGGGCAGCCAATTCTCAATCCCGCCGGAGCAAATACCAGTAGATATTGGGCTCATGTTAAAACAAACTTGAAGAGCACACAAAAAGGTGTCCAAAAGTGTGGTATATTTTAAACGAAGATTGACAACCAGTTCGAGCAAAGTGACAGAAAGTACTATTAAAACGTTAACGGAATGATTTCCGAAAAAGGTTCAAAATTTCATCACTAGTGATTAAAACATTTTTGGAAATAAGAAAAACTATAAGTCAAGTGATTTTGTTTTCATTAACATATATGTTTGTTGAGAATTTTTCAATTTCAATTCTTATAATTAAATTTCTAACGATTGCTTAATTCACCTAGTTTACCAGTACTAAATTAATAAGTGGTTTTTATTGCTTAATAACATTGTTGTTGCTGTTGTTGTTGTGGTTTACTGAAGGGTGTTGGAAATTACTTCTTCAAATAATTTAATTTAATTTTATTGTATTACATTACATTTGTTAATTATATATTTCACACATACAAACATACATACATACATACATATATACATACATACATACATACATACATACATACATACATACATACATACATACATTCATACATACTTATTTGTATTTATTTAATTATTTATAGACATTTTTGCCACTGACTTATTTATTATTATAATTTCTTTATATTTTTTTATTCGTATCTATTAAATACTTTAGTATCTTTTATTAGCTTTTGTGGAAGTGTTTCTATATATTCATTACATTTAAAGAGAAATTAGGTAGTAAAATTCCATTCCTTTTTTTATATTTATTTAATACATATTTTTATACAGAAATTTCTACTAAATAAAAATATAGACGTTAAAATAGACTCAAGTAGGTTTCAAGTTATATTAAATTTAGTATTTCAGAGAACAGAAACTACACACAGAAAAAAAATGAAGCAAAATCAATGTTGAACATAATTGATTTTAAATTGAATAAATTTTTTTCATTTAGTTTAAATTAAAAGTTTATAGTTTTTTTATAGAATCTTTCGGTTTTAATATATAAAATTATACATCGATATATTTCCAAAATTACTGTTAAATAGTAAAATTTCAAAAATATTCTCATGAAACTATATTTACTGTGAAACAATGTTAAATTAACACTTTTTATCTATGAAGCAAAATGATAACTGAAAAAAAGTTAAATTAAATTCTATTTTAATTAATTTTACATTGATTTATTTCTCTGTGTACAGATACATATTACATATACAGAGATATTCATTTATATAATTAAATATTTTAATAAATGGTGAAATACTGCTGCTGTACTAAATACAGCAGCATTTCATTTTCAATGTAAAAATGTATCAAATTTAATTTATTTAATAATGAAATTAACATTAAAAATGTAATCTTGTGAATATTTTAGTATAAAGTTATTTTAATAGACAGAGTATTTCAATAATAAATGTTATTTATTTTAAAATACAAGAATAAATAGAGGACTTTTTAAACATCTTAGCACTTTAGCTGATTAGAATATTATAACAGAAAACAAATTCCGCTTTCGTTAAACCGATATTTAATTTTCTAAAATATTCATCTTTAGAAGAAACTCTCTTATATAAATCATGTTTTTTATATCAAAATCATTTATCATAATTTTACATTAGTGCACACAGAAAAAAATGAAGCAAATTTAACGTTGAAAATAGTTGATTTGAGTTTGATTTTTTTCTATTTCGTTAAAATTAAACGTTTTTGCTTTTGTGATGAAATATTATTGTACACATTAGAATCTCTCGATTTTAATATATAAAATTATACAACGATAAATTTTTAAAGTTATTTTTAACTAGTAAAAATTCAAAAAGTTAAATTTCAAGAGAGAATATTCTCAAGGAACTGTATTTAATGTGAAACAATGTTAAGTTAACACATTTTATCTATGATGCGAAATCATAACTGAAAAATAGTAAAATTATTTCTATTTTAATTAATTTTACATATTTTTTTCTGTGTGTAGATTTTATAAATGAAAAAGCACGAGGAAAATAAGAGGAAATTTGTAAATAATAAATCTCCTTAATTAAAATAAATTTGTGGCTTTCAGATCATATAACGAATGTCGAAAAATTTAATTAACAAAATTGTAACATAACTTAGTTACCGTTTACTTTTGGCAGATATGTAATGAGATATACACAGAAATTATAGTCGACTTATAAACAGTCATGAACAGAACTATTGGCACAGCAAGTATTTTAGTTTTTTTTAACTTTTTCAGCCATTTTAACTTAACATTAGGGACAAATCGTTGATATTGAATACAACAAGAAATGATTTATCTAATAGAAAAAGAGGGTGTACTAACTTTGTCATTCCATGTGAAACACTAAGAGGGAATCATTCCAAACCCCATAATGTATATATATATATTTTGCATCAAAATAAAATCTTAGTCGATTTAGATAATTCCGCCTGTCTGTTTGTCTGTCTATCTCCCTCTTGTTGATACGTTCACATCCACAATAATTGATAGAAATCAAAGAATTGTGGACTGAGTATATGATATTGTCCTGAGAACTGAGACCGATATCTGAATCGAATTCTAAATTTAAAAGAATATCTTTTTTTTAAAATAAGGTTTTAAAAAATTCATAGCCGGAAATATAGCTAATTCTATGACACATTCTCTTGCGTTATACTTAAGAAAACTCTTCATATATTTTATACGTTTTTGAGCGTATATGTGAGTGAGTATGTACGCACACCTTTTTTGTTTTATAGTACTTTCTGTCACTTTGCTCGAACTCCAGTCCATCTCCGTTTAAAATCTCAAAAATTTTTTAATTCTCTTTTAACAAAAGTCTTATGTCTCTCCACTTAAAAAAGATTATGTCTGATATGAAAATTTTATCCAGGTGAAATTGTTTGTTTCTTATACAATTTCAAAACGTATTTCCCTTTTGGATCGATATCACCATTAATCGGTTGTTAGTTGTACCTTTAGATAAAATTTTTACCTCTGATAGAAAGCTTTGCTTTCTATTAGACCGATTTTACTCTGCTCCAGACAATAATAAACACTCGGACCAAATTTAGCTCACACATACTAACAGCAGAAATCACTAAACGTCTCAGATTTCGATTTGGCCATATACATTATGGAATCATCTAAAAGACTATGTACATTATGGACTTTTAAATGATTCCACCTTGAAGCTAGGAAAGAGAACATCTTTTTGGGTAATTTTGACTGGTTTTGGGACCTTAACTTTTTTTAAAACATTCCCAAGAGCATCAGCAATATAAAATTGGTGGCCACGAAGTTGTAAAAAAATTTGCCAGAACATACTTTCGCCATCCATTATACAGCAAGAATATTTTATTTAGAAAATTTAATTTCGACTTTCTTGCTCTGTTCTTGGCCTCTAAATGTTTTGCAGCGTTCATGTCAGGATCTATTTGAGCATTGTATGTTTTCAAACCTACAACATTTTTAACAACATCACTGAGCTAACCGGGCCGCTTTACTACCGGATGTCTTGGGTGTTCTTTTGAAAATTATTTCAGTCTTAGAAGCGTATAATTCATTCTAACTGAATCAAGGTTTCTATGAACGGTAATATTTTATAAAATTAGAAATTGTTTGACAGCAGATCTTATAATGCTTGACCATTTGAAGGACCAAAGTGGGTTTAAAAGTTTTAATTAAAGAAATGTGTTAAGGATTCACTCTTTATATATTTTATGGGGTCTTACACGATTCCTTCTAGATGGAATGACAAACTTTATATACTCCCTATTCAAACTCTGTTGATGTTCGTATTGGTTGAAGTTTGTCATTAATCTCACACATATTATATCGGATTCAGGTTAAGAGACTATAGTGAATGCAAGGTTACTGCCCGATGTGTTCAGATTTTAATACGATATTTTAGCTTTATTAAACACGCCACGTTAACCAACTTAGATTATAATCTATTGCATTTATGATTTTCGCCCTTAAATTTGGTCAAAATTACTAAAAAATAGATAAAACAGAAAATTTGCTGTGCCTATAGTTATGTTCGAAACTGTAAATAATAAGAAATTACATAATTTTTGCATTTATAGGGAAACTCAAAAGGAAACATCATTTCTTTGTTTGGTAAAAGAATTTATAAATAAAACGTTTTTTAAAATGTCAACCCACTATTTTTTAATAATATTGTTATTTAACATTTATAAATTTATATTAAAGATTTAAAATTAAAAACCTGTCTGCTAAAAATCAACTTGCCAAAAATGGTGAAATTTAATGAAATATTTTAAAATAGTGAGTGTGAAATATTTCGATAAAATCATAATTGAATACAAAATTAAATATCTTACGAAAAGATTACAAGATTTATATACAAATAGTTCGAAATGATTTGATCTCAAATAATGAATTCGATATGTAAAATTGTGTATAATAAAATTAACGTTTGAAGTTGTTAAAATAATATTAATAAAATAATGTTAATATTTAATAATTGCACTTAGTAGAAAATATTTTTTTTTAAAGAATGTCAAATTAGCATCATATTAAATGATATTTTTAATAACTATTGAAAATTTGAAGCAATGTTACATCAACATGACCAAATGTAAATTTACACATATTATTAAACAATATTGAATTAACATTTACTTACTACAACATGGAAATAAATAATAAATCATTAGTTGACCTATCAATGGTTCTGGTGAAATTGCAAAAAGAATATTAAAATAAAGTAAATAAACGCGAATTTGACAAAGTTATAAAAATTTTTGGATTAATTAAAGGATCATACAGGTAAATATCGATGTAAAAGAAATGTCTCTCGATATATGGTAATAATCCTACTGAATTGAAAGGGTAAATTTTTAAAATATTTTAAGATTTTTTTTACTCAAGCCCATTATAATTGGTCATATTCGGGCCAATATTTCAGGTTGCTCCCATACATAAAATTCCTAAATATAAAGCGATTTTAATCAATTTCGACAAAAAAGTAGACGTGCCAAAAAATTGATCTCTAATTTCTCATTGGACCCATACAAACCCATCAACCATATACGTTGGAATTGTAATAACAACTGGTCATATTAATATAAATACATTTTAAAATTGACGTTCGAAATTTTTCGAAGGTTGGTCCATCATTTGTTCTAGCTACGGAATAACCCATAGAAAAAAACCTTTTCAAAAGCATAAATTTTACATAAATGTTAATAACATAACAATGTACTTCATACTTAATCATAAATAAAAAATCATTTTAAACGAGGGCCATTCATACATTTTCTGTAGATGTCATTTGCAAACAAAAATGTGTCGTAGCATGTTTCATAGTTGGGTTTGATCGAATAAAAGATATTTTTTATAAAAAATATTCGTGCTTTTTCCTTTATTTTTGAAAAAAATCGCTAAAAGACGGCATTGTATTTGTCAACATGGCAAAAAGCATCTATTTATCTTTTCTACATAAACAATCTAATTTTGAGGTGAGAAGAATAATAAATAACCCAATTATATTTTAACTATACAATAACGAACGAAAGGTGTTAATTAACAAAACTCAACTTTATAAAACGGATTCTTAGACCGTTATTGTATTATTTACGTTTTCACAAGAAAAAAAAACATCTGTCAGACGATCAGTATCTTATACTCAAAGAGCAGAAGTTTTGAATGTATTAAAGCAACAATAATGATGATCTCAAAGAGAACATAATTTAGCAAAAAATGACGTCATTCGTAAACATCATTTTTATCATATCACATTTACAAAACTAAAATGAAAATAACAAAACGAACTAATTGCGCAAGCGCTTTTCATAAACTAGAACGAATTGTAATTTAAATAATTAACAAAAAAATATTTATATTTTTTCTAAAAGAGTATTCAGATACTAATTCTTTGATGTGTGGCAAGAATAGAATACATAGAAAAATTAAATAATAATTTCCATTTAAATCAAAATTTTCGAAAATTTACGTCATCGTTAGCAGATTTTTTTGTCTTTAAATCAAATTCATATACTAGATTTTATTATTATTATGCAACTTTAAGAGATTTTGATAGTTTGTTTATATGGGATGATTGATTGATGATTTTAGGTTTTTGTGTCACACTTTTTTTGCACAGTGTATTACTATTTACACAATCTCCCGTTAACAGGACAACAAAAATCCATAATTGAAAAATAGCGAAGAGTATTTTCTTAAGAAAATTTAATCAATTTGATTTTTTCATTTCACATATTTCTTTTATTTTCTTTTAAATTTCTTCGTTTTTTGCCTTAAAAACTAAAAAATACTTTTTGATTTTGATGATTTCATATTGTATGAAAAAAGTGAATTACTTTGGCTTTTTTGCTGTGAACGAATCGAATGGACTTTCGTTTTTTATATATTTTTTGTTTTTTATTTTCAATTTTTGTTATTCTTTTTACGTGTTAACAACACACACAGACATTGAAATAAATAAGCAAAATTATTTAAATGATTTCACTTCTTCACTTTGTAGCTTTTTTTATTCGTTTTATAGGTTTTAGACAAAAAAAGAAGGAAATAAAAACGACACACGCGCCTTCGCAAAATTTGTTTTTTAACAAAATCAATCGAACGACAGAAAATAATAAACTAAACGTTTTTGGGCACAATGAAAAATTTAGTAGTATCTTGGCTAGTGTAAAGAGAGACAGATAACGAAAAAAAAAACTTGAAAGAGAGGGATGAAAATAGATAGAAAACGGAATTTGACATAAACAGCAGCTGTTAGTTTGGTTAAAAATAAATAACGACAGAGTTGTTTGAATTTTTGTTACACAAAGTTGTATTTATTTTGCTTGAATTGACTTGGTTGATAATTTTAGTATTAAACAAGAAGGTAATGCAGTTTCAATAGAAACCTAAGGCAATGCAGATTTTTTAATAACAAATTCTGCCGTAAAATTCTTATTTTAAATAATCTCGATAAAAGATACACTTCCGAAAATTATTTAAGATTTAAATAATCAAATATTAGTACGAGGCATATTGTTAATGCTTTAAAGGTTAGATTCACTTTCTTACTCTCTTAAATTTTGTAATCCTAAAAATTGAAAATTTTCTGAAAAATCATTTCACAGTGGTTCATTTGATGGGCAGATTGATGAGTCGAAGTTGATGGATGTTCTGTAACTAGAAGCATATGGCTTCAGACTTTCCATGGAAGACGTTAATTCTCAACGCTTTGGTCTTCTTGATATTTGTCTTAAGCCCAACATTCCGTGCTAGATTTTCTAAGCCTTCAAATTTTGCTTGGATGTTGGATGTCTTGTGCGAGAGAAGACAAATAATGAAAATCTTTTAGTTGACGTCAATGCAATTCCTCTACTCTCTGAGTAAACTATTCAATAAACTGTTCTATTATAATGCGTACCAGGGGGAGAAGTACCCCCCATTTAAATATTGATTTTCGAATATCTAAAGAACTATAACAGAGAGAGAGTCCTCAACGTTCTCTAGGAACTGTTTTACTGGATAAAACGTAGGACAGATAGATCAGGGTCCTCAACGTTCTTTAGGAACTGTTTTACTGGAAAAACGTAGGACAGATAGACCAGGGCGAAGTATACCGCCCACATAAACCAAAATGAAGTTTGCCTGGTCTGCGAGTAATAAATAAAACTGAAAATACAGTTTTGAAGTTTGTGTTTTTATTTTTATTATATTTTCTATATAAAGAAGTGGCTGTTGCATGGTGTTATATAAGAAGTTGATCCTCTGACGGTTAAATTTTATTTTTGAATTAAATTATTTTGTGAATTTTCAAGTTGAAGTAGGTGTAAGCAAAAAATTTATTGATAATAAAAATATATAAAGTTCACTTAACTTTATATTATTTTTTTCATTAAATTTTATTATTTTATTATAAACAATTTATTGTCTTCAAAAAATTACAATAAATCTTTTAAATAAATAAATAAAAATATAAGTTTATTAAATGATGTTTTAAATGTGACGTAATCTAAAAGAAAAAAAATAAATCAAAAATAAAATAATTTTTTACCAATTTTCATTAAAAAATTAAATAAAAAAATAAAGAAAAATTTGTAATTTTTGATATTCTTAAAAAAATTATGAAAACCATATGCAAATCTTTGAAAGAATTATCCTTGCGAGGACATTGGGATGAGGTGTTCAGTTGTCTGAATATTGATAATAATGCCACCATAGAATTGGCGAATATAAAAAGTAAGTTCTCATAGTTTTTGAAGAAAAACAAATTTATTATAAATTATTTATTTTCTTTTTGGAAAAAGTACCCAAACAAGATAATGATTTATGGCTGGAAGATCATAGAGCCACCTTAAATTCTTTGGAAGTTATTTTGGGTTTCATATTATTATGTGATCAAATTATATATTTGCTTTTGTTAATATATTTATTACTCTTTATTGTCAAATTCATACGGTTTAATGTAATTTCCACGTTATTTAAATGGATCGCTAAAACTAAGGTGATTTTAAGGACGATGTACAAAAGCCGCGAAAAACTTATTGCAAAAAAGAATAAACAAAATAAAAAGTAAAGAATTTATATGAAATTTCAAATACAAAATAAATTGGATTTCATAAAATAATCTGAACTATTGGAATTTTGTATAGAATTTTATTTGTTTTTAAACTCCAAATGCAGCTAAACAAAAGACTTAAGACACATACATTCAAGAACAAAACTCTTGACATAGCAAACGTTTTGTTTCATCTTAATTTTTCTGCCATTTTAGCCAAATTTTAGAAGAAAATATCGTTAAAACTGAATACAACCATAAGTGGTTTTACTAATACCAACACATTATTTTCATATAAACACAAAACATACTTTAAATAGAATAATTTGTTAAGGCACACTACGTCGTGCATGTTCATTACTTTTGAAATTTCAGAAATCATTATGTCGGTTGTAATCTGTTTAACTTACAATTTGATTGATTTAAATTCAAATGAAACTCTATAAAACCAATAATGAACCCAAATCAAAGGAACTAGCGAATCTGAACGAAAAATATAACTGAACCTGCTCAACCAGGTTCAGTTATATTATACAGTTAATCATCAATCCGATGAAAGCAAATTGAATATATTTCGTAATGATGGCCGAATTTTTCCATTGAAGAAGACCAATACAATACTGCCAACTGGTAAATATGACAAAGATGGTGTAGGGCTGCATGACATCTGCGGATGTCGGTGATCTAGTTTTCATAGACGGCATTATAGATAAAAAAGTTCATTTAAATATTTTTAAAGAAAATGTGCGGAAAAGCAAAATTTACAAACAAGTTTCACAATGCTCCACACCACACCCAGCCCAGTCTCCAGACCTCAATCCAATTCAGCATTTATAGAGAGAACTAAACAGACGGGTCAAAAAGTGACCGAATTTAAATAAATGTGATCTTCAAAAGGCGTTAAAGGGAGAATGAATAAGAAAGCAAAAGGGTCTGGATGAAGTTATGAAGTAAAAAGCTTATTTAATACTGAAAAATTAAATAAATATAGTGTATTTTTTCTTTGGTTATGCCAATACTTTTGTTTGGCAAAATCGAATTATTAAGATGAATAAAAATGTTATTAAAAACTCTACATCCATTTTTTATTCGTGAAAATAAATAAGAAAAAAAAACTTCTAAAAATTATTAATAAAGAAAAATACTCTTGCTGTGCCAATAGTTTTGTTTTCGACTGTATTTTTTGGTGAAGCTATCTTACAGTAGCATGATTTCTACACAATTTTAAGATATTTATACATTTATATTTGCTTTGCTTGGGAGCTATTACTTCCCTTTAAGCCTGGCGACTCTATATTTGCCTCACTGGAGTTCTTTTTCAGTAATATGATTACAACAAACGTCACACTTATAGTTCCTTAAATATTCAATTATTTACGTTTGCCTGATCCTCTTGACATTTTTTATTACTTTCGGATATACTGTGATCATTCTGTGAAATTTTCATCAAAATTGGCCCAGCCGTTTTAGAGTTCATACGTTACATACATTCATACATACATACATACATACATACATACATACATACATACATACATACATACATCCTATTTTATATATATTAGATTACATTTATTTCAATGATGCAAATGCAGCAAAACAAAAGACTTAGAACACATACATTTGGCATTAACAAATGTATGCACAAGAAAACAAAAGATTTAAGCAGCAAACCTTCCTTCCTTCTCTTTGTAAAAAAATATTAAATTTCCTTTGAATGAATGATATTTCAGATTAAAGAAGATTAAATTTATTATTATTTTTCTTTCACAAAGAAGAAGCAACTGTCTGTTTTGGTGCAAAAATAATTATTTGTTTTTCAAAAGAACTATTGAAATATATTTTTTCAAACAAACAATAAAATACCTCTGTTAATCTTTATTATTCAAGGTCTTCAAATTCTATTAAGATTAATTTATAATATTAACTTTGGCTTTTATTCTTCTTAAAATTAACACTTAACAGACAAAAGCTTGTATATATATTTTTTTAAATTATATATAATTTGATTGATTTGAAACATTTTTGATTTTATAAAAAAAAATCGAAAAATCTTAAAGCCTCGAGCATTTTTAAAATAAACAAGTTCTGCTTAAAATGCTGTCATGTTCTTTCGATTTTAAACTGTGTGACACTTAAGAATTTTAATCATTTTAATTTTTTTTTTTATTAAATTTGCGAGAAGTAATTTTTTTTAAATATTTGATTGTTAAGCAAAATTAAAACGTAATAAAAATTCTAGTCATAAACCAAAAATAAATGAACCCTAATTAAACTAATAATTTGAACAAAATATAAAACTTAAACATTAAATTTAATTTATAAAAAAAATAATCTTAAATTAAAGATCATAAAGAACAAGTTTTTAAGCAGTAATTGATTATTTTAATTTACTATTAATTATTTATTGTTAAAATAGCAGCTAATTACAAATAAACTTAAATACATACAAAGATTTCTTTATAATGTAAAGCCAAAGGGAATCCGATATTAATAATAATGTTAACAAATAAAAAAATATTATCTATATTCGTCGCTTTTCAATCTTAAATTAAATATAAATATTTTCTCCGGAAACACAATAAGTTTATAATTGGATTCATACAGATTTTCGACATTCACTTTATAACGGTTCCTTAAAAATAAGTCTGAGTTTTTTTGTTAGTTTTTTTCTTCACTCTTTTAAAAAATACAAAGTAAAGTTTACGACTCTTTTCTACTCTTCATTAGATCGGATCTCTTAAAGAGTTTAATTTTAATTTAAAAAATAGTTTTATTTTTTTTTTATCATTCATCGAAAAGAGTTTAGTTCTAAAAAGATATGAAAATAAAAAAGAGCGAAATCCAAATAAGGATTAAATAATGTATAATTCGCACATATTCGCAAGTACTCGCATATTAAGATCTGTCTATTTTTCTTGTATGAATTTTTATGTGTTTTTGTTATTGCATTTTTTAGTATAAAATAAGAACAGTAAGTTAAATTGCGGCAAGAATATATATTTTTTAAGTTAAATTGTGGCAAGAAATTTGTGATTGTACACCGTTTTTTCAAGAAGCCGATAATTTATTATTTTCTTTAAAAACGTTCGCATATCTCTGAAACAGTTACATAAAAATTAATGAAATTTAATGGACGATGGAAGGTGTTGCAGGTGAAATTAAAGAAAAAAAATTGATTTAATCCAGAAATCAATATTTTCTCACTTCCAGTTCGTCAGGAAATATTTCATAAATGAAAACTAATAATTTATCTTAACTGGCGATCCATAATCGAGCTAATATCGGAAAAAATGATAGACAAGTTACCAGAAATTCAAATTTTGGTTAATTGCGTATACCATTCTCAGTAACTAGCGGTGAATCAGTCTCTGAAGGATTTTTTTAATAATTTAAAATTAAGTTTTTTTCTTAAAGGATCAATTAAAAATATCAAACAAAATTATTACCAATTGAAAAATCAGTTTCCAGAATTTTGGATCAATAAGATGAACCGAAGGATAATTTATGAAAAGGGTTTAGTGACGAAAAAGCCATAATGCTTATATTTTTCAGGAAATGATTGAAGACTAATATATTCGATTATATTTAACGATTCTGTTTTCTCCATCACCACAAGTGGTGAAGAGGGTAAATCAACTTTTTCATTCCGCGTCTAACGCTAAGTAGGAAAAAAAATGGTCAAAATCGGTTCAGTTTAAGAATATTAATTTATTATTTATACAAAAATAATAGTATTTTTTTAAATAGTTCAATTAATAAATTTTCTGCTGGACGCCCTGCATAATGCCAAAGTGATCATTTTTAAGATAATTTTTAAACATGATTTATATGAATTGGGATTTTTTTTAAGGAAATTTTAGAAAAGCAGAGTCATTTATTTCAAAATTATTTATGTTTAAATAATAATTTTTCATTAGCAAAAAATTAATAATCAAAATTTTAAGATCTTAATAACTCAAATAACTGATTTTCTCTCTACAACTTGTGAATCTTCATATTCCATTGCTTTCAAATAGTGACGTATGAAGTTTATACCTTTTTGTTTGAAATCAAACCTAAATAAGACTTCTTCTAATCATATTCACATATTTTCCACTTATTTCTACGCAAATGGAGTGATAAACTTAATTTACCTAAATTACATATTTATGCTGCTATAGGGTATATTTGTTGATTCATTCTAGAAAAAACCCCTTAATACATACCAGCGGAATTGGTAAACAGGTCAATGACTTTCCTACAAAAGTTTATAATTTTTTATATTATTATTATACCCTACACCACCATATGTGTGTTTGTGCAGCTGTTTGTAATGGGCAGAAGAAATAGTCCTCCATCACCAGTTTTAAGTATACCGTTTGACTTAAAATCACTTCCTGAATCGATTTAGGCAAGTCCGTGCGGCTGGCTCTCCATGTAAAGCAAAATACCGGTCCCAGTTTTTGGTATGTTTTATTATTTTCACCCAAGGACGATGGCTATTGAAGTTGGTTAGGATTAGTCCACTATTTCAGGTACCTCCCATGCACTGAACCAAAAAAGGTAATTTATATAACGAGTCAAATATCAGCCAATGAAACCTATATTCATCCTAATGAAAAATTTCGTTAATATTTCGTAAATTCTTCAAATTGATGAAAAATTTTTAATACGAATATTTGAATTCGTTAATAAAAATGCTTAAGGCGACACGTGATTAAGACTCATTAAGACACTTTAACCTAAAGTTTTTTTTGTTATTTTATTAAAATAAGCAAAACTACTTTAAATTAATTATTTTTTTAATAATATTTTATTTAATATTTTAAAAGTGAAAACATAAAAACATATTTTCACCCAAGGACGATGGCTATTGAAGTTGGTTAGGATTAGTCCACTATTTCAGGTACCTCCCATGCACTGAACCAAAAAAGGTAATTTATATAACGAGTCAAATATCAGCCAATGAAACCTATATTCATCCTAATGAAAAATTTCGTTAATATTTCGTAAATTCTTCAAATTGATGAAAAATTTTTAATACGAATATTTGAATTCGTTAATAAAAATGCGCTTAATTTGAATAAATATTAATCAATTTGAATAATACAGTATTCATTATTGATTAAAATAATAATTAATTTATATTGATGAATATTATTCAATTTAAATACCAAAGAAAATATTGATTATAGAAGAACTGTAACAGCAAGATTTTTCAAATTTGGTTCCAATAACTTCCTGAAGGAATTGTTTTACTAGACAAAATGTAAGATAGATAGGATCAGGGGAGAAGTAGACCCCACACAAAGCAAATATTGATTATCGAATATCAAAAGATCTACTACAGCAAGAATTTGGTCCCAAATATTTTTTTGAACTTTTTTTCGAGATTTAGGATTGAGGAAAATTTTGGTGCAGCAAAGCGCACTGGGTAAAAGCTAATTTTAGATAATAATTAAATAGTATAAAATTGTTATACAAGACAACTAAAAATTGTGTATTGTCAATAGCATGGTGGTGGGCCGACCGACTTGTATTTCTAATCTTCCATTTGCATTTTCATGAATTTATGCAAAATATTTCTTTAATTTCAATCATTTTAATTAGAATGTTCTATTAACATTTTCCCCTCTGTACGGATTTATTTATTCAGTTTACGTCATCTTTGTCATAATTCCTTCAGTATAACAAAGAAAATAAAAAAGTAATATTTGACGAAAAAATGGTGAAATTAACAAAAATTTTATTCAAATTAACTTCATTTTGGCATGAAAAATCCAATAAATGTGCGTTTTTTACATACGATGCTTTCATGCAATTTTTATTAAATATCTGTTATTTAATTTAACATCTTTTACTAGCAAATATTTTTGATTAATTTTTTTAGTATATTTAAAGAAAATTCTTCAATTTGAAGAAAAATTATGTTAATTAAAATAAAAATCTGTTTATCTAACACCTTTTCTTCTTATAGTTCTACGCAAGTTTTTCGTTAATATTACGTAAGATATTTTGTTCATTGTAGGTCCCATACAAACACCCTTCCAAATATCACTTTGAAGAGCATAAATCTCACATATGCGTTGGTATTGTAATAATGATTGGTCTATTAAAGAAAATATTAGCAAAAATCGTAATGCAAAATGATATGAAGGTCGGTTTATAAGAGCTCTCGTTAAAAAAAGACATAAATTTGATATAAATGTTCATTTCACCATAATGTAATAAATTAATGAGGGTCGTTCATTAATTTTTTGTAACTATCATTGAAGTGTAAGGTATTACGTAGTCGGTCTTGACCGATTATAACAGAAACAAAATATCCAATGGAGTTGACATAAATAGCTGAGGGAAACAAATAACTTTAGCAAAATATTTTCAAATAATTAAAATTTTATAAAATTATAATTTGATGACCTGACATCAACCAGCATTAATAATTAAATAAATTCACAGTTAAACAATTAACTGGAAAACACAAGATTCATTTTAAATAAATTTTAATAAAAAAATAAAAATAACAAAAACAAATTAAAATTAAGTAAAAATAATAATAATAAAAATGGCTAAAGGCGACACGTGATTAAGACTCATTAAGACACTTTAACCTAAAGTTTTTTGTTTTTTTTTTATTAAAATAAGCAAAACTACTTTAAATTAATTATTTTTTATTAATAATATTTTATTTAATATTTTAAAAGTGAAAACATAAAAACAAGTTGTGATTTCTAATTCATACGGGTTTAACATTTTAAGTAGAAAAAAGGCTGAATGAAAAATTATTTCTAAATTTAAAAAAAAGGTTAGTTTTTAATGGAGACCAAGTCCAAGGAAATAGTTTTATTTATATGAATGAATTTTTTTGTTATATTTTAAAATCTAGACAATTAATTCTTAAAAAAATAGTATATATTTTAAAACTTTATTTTAACTAACTTGGACAAGCTTTTGTGAACAATCCACAGTGGTTCCAAAGCAGTTTTTTTGAAGATAATTCTGTGACTTTGGAACTATTGAATATTTTTAAAAGAAATTTCACATGGATAAAACATACAGGTTTTAAATTGATTTGAAGAAGTACAGGTTTTACAAGAATACAGTCCCTAATGATAGACTTCATTTCATTGAAAAAACTGGGCTGAATTTGGGCACAAAAGAATTCTTAAATATCTTGTCTGAATCGAAAAATCCCAATACACGTTTTTCATTAAACTTTTAACCCAAATAGTTTTTGATACTTTTTTGATAAAATAACCGTTAAAAAACCAAATGAATAATTTATAATCTGATTAAAATTATTGCAGCAACGAAATTTTTATCAAAATAAAAAAATCAACAATGAACATTTTGGTGATAACAATATATGTTTGCAACAAATATATAAGTGTTTGCGACGTATAAATGACGAAATGACGTTTTTCTGCGTGTGATGTTTTTAAAGCTAGAAAAATAGGAAGCATTTTAAAATGATGTCTCAACATATCAGGTAAGAAAAAAGCCCAGTGAGCGCAATACACTGTAAATCTGACAAAATTTATAGGCCAAAATAGGGCACCGGAAATTGAAATCAAGTTTTCTGAAAAAAATATTTTTGCTACGTTAATTTTTTTACTACGTACGCTGATGCTCGAGGGAATGTTGAAGAAAAGTTTGGGACCGAAAAGCAATCAATATTTCCCAAAAAGTTCATAGTATAGCAATCTATATGCAGTTGCGGAAAAAGAAGCCAATCATTCGTTCAGCGGGCTCTCCCCAGAGTTAAGGTCAGTGGAGAGATATTGCTTTTGTTAAAAGAGAATTGAAGAGCACAAAAAAGTGGTCGATTTCAAATAGATTTGAGAACTATGAAAGCTTTATTGGAAGAGTTCAAAAATTAAAAAAAAGAAAACAATTGTAATATCAAGATTAATTGACTGTTTTTGGGACCAAAACTACTCTTCAACAGTCTCTCGAGTATCAGCAACAAAAAACGGAAATTAACAGGATAAATCTGGAAGAATATAAGTTTCGTCATCCATTATGAAGCAAGAATATTTTTTTGAAAAAACTTGACTTCAATTTTCATGCTCTGCTTATGGCCTTTAAATTTTTAACAGCGTTCAGAAACTTTTTTTAATTAAACGTGCGTTATGATATCACTGCTAACTATAATATGTACTCAATAATATTCTTGAAGTAATTACCTTTCCAACGATATCAAATACTTATTTTGTGATAAACAATTGGAGCGTCACAGGTTTTGTGACCACTGTGCAACCGACATAACTTTTGTTTATAAAATTCTTCAGCTTCTTTTCTGTTAAATATATTATTATTATAAATTATATGTTTTATTTTATATTATTTAATAAATTTATTTGAAATTAAAAACCAAGAAAAGAAAAAATAACAATTTGAATTCATTCGTTATCGCATAAATAAATCTTGTTAATTGAATAGATACAGATACAGTTACAGATACAGATACATATATTAAGGTTATTCTTATTTTTATTTTATAAGATAAAACATTTAATTATTAATATTATAAATATTGTATATCTTAAGTAAATCTATATAATTATAGAGATATAATTTTATAAAATATATATTTAACTGAATTTATTATTTTTTAATTAATATTAATTAGTTTAACTTAAACAATGAAAACATATAAATAAACCTTGTAACTGTTTAGAAATTTGATCAAATTAAAGGGTTCGATAATTTATTTTATATTTAACAAGAAGTCGTTATGAAGGTAAAATACCTTGAAGAGATATTAGGGTTTGATCTGGACCAGGAAATTGTTATTTATAAAGATGTTATTCAAGGTGTTTTGTTTACAAAATTTTACAAACTAAATTTATTTAAATGGAACTAGAGAGTATTTAAATATTTCATATCGGTTCGGATGTTTCAGAAACCTCTAATTCTTGTACTTTTTTCATGAAATTTTTGGTCGTTAATTGAATTTTCGGTTCTGCTCTTTTTTATTTTTTTGGTTAATTTTTTGTTCAAAATCGAGTTTTAATCTTAAATATAATTAAATTTTTGAATTTTATTAATGCCCTGGTATTAATTTTTGTTCTTCTGCACAACTATTAGACTAAAATTATTTTTTTGCCTTAAAACCAAATTTTTAATCTAAAACTGAATTTGCTAATTTTTAATTCTTATTTGATATTTTTTGATCAAGTTACCTTTGTATAACTGTTTTAAATGCCGACAATGTTCCATTATAAAACAGTATGGGAGAAATTGTCATTGATAGAAAACTTGGTTCAGGTAGATGAAATAGCCCCCACGATGTTTATAAAATCAAAACATAGAAAGTCTAAAACAGAGCACGGGAATTTAAGTCAACTTTTCTAAAAAATATTCTTGCTGTATAATGGATGATGAAATGTATGTAATGGCAGTATGTCCTCAACAGTTCTAACAACAAGTTCTTGGTATGGGAAGCAAGAGATGTCAGTCATTTGCTACAACAAGTTTTAAGACTTCATAATGTGTCCACTTATTTTTGGACAGACTCTATATCCTGTCACTATGGCAAACAAGTTCCTGATTGGTACAAAAACAATAATGTGGTATTTGTACTAAAAGAGGAAAGTCCTCCAAATTGTCCGGAGTAAAGGCCACAGTAGAGAAATTGGGATCCTGTTAAAAAGCAATTGAAGAGCACAATAAGGTGTCCAAAAGTGTGGTAGATTTTATGGAGAGCAAAGTAAGAGAAAGCACTATAAAGAATTTAATAAAGGTACAAAAAGCTTCAGAATTTCAACATTAGTGATTCAAACTATAAAATGTATATATTTTTTTACTTTGTTTTTATTAACATATATGTACGTTAAGAATTTTTTGATTTCACTACTTATATGTCGATTTTTGCATGCCTGTTATATGTTATTTTATTTTCTTACATTAAAAACTGCTTGACAAATTTTAATATTTAAAAAATTGCTTTAGTGTTACCAATGGAAAATGTATTCTTATATAAAAATATTTAAATTCGTTTTCACAAATTTAATGCATTTAAACCTTAACTAACCACACAAAATTAATCAATTGTTAACAAAAATAAAATATTATTGATAATTCTTGCAATTCCACTAACAAAATGTTCATTATAAAACAAAAGACTTAAGACACAAACTTATTTCCCATTTCATTGGTAATTAATACCAAAAAAGTTTGTGTTTTAAGTCTTTTGTTTTTTTTAATTAAATGTTTTCCTTATATTGCATTTCACATAATTCGATTAAAAAAAAAACAAAGGATTCAAAAATTAAGGCAATTAAGCTTGTTAATTTTTCAAAAAATTCTTCCTTAAACGATTAATTAATTGAACGGGGGTTTCAGGCGCCGAATAGCTTAAGTAAGCAAACAAACACACAGACACACGAACTCTGGCAATCTTTTTTAAAACAATTAACCTTGAAGAAAAAGAAACATAAATAAATCAATTAAAGTATAACAAAAGTTAAAAATGACAACATTAATCGTTTCATTAAAATCTCTTTATGAGACAGAAAAAAATAAGAATAATATATTCGGCAATGCCGAATTTTCAATACCCTCCACCACAAATACATGTGAAGTAATTTCACACACATACACGCATACATACATACATACATACATACATACATACATACATACATACATAACATTTACATACAACATGGATACATATATGCATACATACATATATGCATACATACACACACACATACTTACTTACGAATGTTCTTTGCTTGAATTTGGACTTTGCCAAATTCAAGCATATATTTATTAATATACTTAACCGATTTTGATGATTTTAAATAGAAAACTTTTCAAGACAATAGCAAACATCCAGGCCGAATTTCGTGGAGTTCTGTCAATTATTGTGGGCGTGAGCATACCAGATAGACAGACGGAGAGACAAACTTTTAGACAGACAGATAAACACACGGAAAAAAGATAGATGGACAGACAGACTTTCATATAGACATATGGACAGGCAGAGAGACGGTTCTGAAATTTATTTATTGCAAGAATATATAGATACATCATGGTGTCTAATATGATTCCTTCTTAGCGTTACATACAGAATAACAAAGTTAATATACTCTCTTCACGTTCACTTCTTTTAATACAAACAATTTTATGTCTGTTTTCTCTCTTTTGGTATCTCCTAAATTGTTTAAATGATCAATAAACTTTGGCTTCTTGTCTTTAACCCTGACAAATGATTAGACAAAATAAGTTTTACTATTGCTACGCATTTTTGAGGTTTTTGTTATTGTAAAATGCGATTCGAAATTTAAGTTATCAACACATTTTTAATGCAACAATACACAATGAACATAATAAATGATTATTTTTATTTAATTTAACAACATTATTTACAATATTCGCAAATAACAAGAAATAAATGAATGGACTCTCGGTGTTACAAATGTATTTCTGTATGAAACAACACAAGTGTTGACAACTTTACAATAATTTACAAGAAGTGATTTTGTGATTGATTTTAAAAACAATTAAAAAATATGTTAATTTTAATTGTTAAATATCAGAGATGATAAATTAAAGGTAAATTTAATATTAACAACTTAAACCACAAGACTTTCATGTCTTTTGTTTAATTGACTTTTCTTATAGAAAAGTATTTTTTTTAGTTTGAGTCACTAATGGTGAAACTCATCACTAATGATGAAACTCTGAGTCCATCTTTTAAAAGCCTTTTTAACAAAAGTCAAAGGTCAAAAATAAGTAAACACATGAAGTCTTATGAATGGAAGCAGCCTTTTTTGTAAACATTCCTGGATGTAAGTTTCGGTATTTAAACACATTTTTTGTGATCATCAATTATCTTTTAACACGAACCCAATATCTCTCCACTGGCCTTAGCAACGGGCGGGTTGAGAGATATTTCTCCCTTAGTACAAATACCACATTATTGTTCTTGCATCACTCAAGGGCTTTTTTACCACAGTAGCAGGATGCCAAATCAGTTCAAAAATAAGTGTACAAATTATGAAGTCTTATGAATAGAAGCAGTTTTTTTTTTGTAAGAAATGAAACTTTTTGGGAAATTTTGATTGCATTTGTGTTTGCATCAGCAACATAAATTTTTTGACCAGGAAGTTTTAAAAATCCTGCCAGAACATATGTTTTTTACATCCATTATTTAGCATTAATGTCTTTTTAGAAAACTTGACTTCGATTTCCATGCTCTGTTTTTGACCTCTAAATTTTCAGCAGCTTTCCTGTCTCGAACTTTTTGAGCTTTATGTGTTTTAAAATCTGCATTAGTTTTAACTTTCTGTACCAAATAGTCCTCCCGGTTGTGTTGGAAGCTCTTATCTCTCTTTTTATTATTTGGCTTTAGAATTATCATGTAGACCCAATTAATTTTTTTCTTGTAATTCACTCAAATGTCTTTGCCATAAAAAACTGTATCATTTTTTATTACAACAAAAAACATAAATTTAAATTTAAATTAAAATGCAAATATTTTTATAATAAAATATTTATTTTTGGAAATGCAAATATGGTTTATTTTTACTAAATAAAATTTATTTAAAATGTTTAATTATTTATACAAAGTTGTAAACAATATTGACAATAAAAAAATCTTGTAAAAAATTTCATGTTAAAATTGTGTATTCATTTTTTATTTATTTTTAATAAAAATTTATCATCGGATATAAATAAAGTTTAAAAAGTTAAAGTCGGCTATAGCGAATTCTTTAACCATTAATCTCATGATCCTCTGTTTAAATATTTTCAACATTATGGTTTTGGGAGAACCATATTATGTTAGAAAATATGCGTTCGTTATTTTCACGATTAAATGTTGTTATAGCAACCATAAACATCAATGTCATTATAACAATGTTTTTTGTGCTTGTTTCTTAACATTTATGAAATTCATTGAAATCCTTTTTTGACTCAATATTATTATTTTTTCTCAAATTGATGATACATAAATTCTATATTTACTCATACAACAACAAAACTTATTTTTGACCAAAAGTAGTTTTGTTTCCTGTTAAATGTTAATAATAATAATAATAATAATAATAATAATAATAATAATAATAATAATAATAATATAGTTTTCGTCATGAAAATTAAAACTAAAAAAATTTACACCAAGAAGATTTAAAATTGTCTATAACTCTGAAACCAAAATTTTGATTAATTTCATGCCTTCATAGTACTCATAGGACCCTCAAAAATTAAAAAAAAAAACAGTTTCTTTGCTAATATAGACAGACAGACAGACAGACAGACAGACAGACGTACAGAAATACATGGTTCAATAAATTTCTTGTTTATACCGATTTAGAATATTATACTTCTACAGGTCTTATTGGAAATTATGAACGGATTGACAAACTGAATTGTTACCTTCTAACCCCGTCAGGCGAAGGTCAGAATATAAAATATAAATTAGTTTAATATGAAATAATTAAAGACAAAAAGGAGTGAGATTACACAATTCTTAACACAGGTTTTTACCTTTGTAAAACATGTTTAATTTCAATCAAACGAATAAACTCACAATCAGAAAAAGTGGGTATTAAATTATAAAAATAAAAATATATTCAACATGCTCTTACAAAAGTGGGCCAAGCATTGAAAGGTCTGTGGCCAAACTATTTCCAATGTTACTTAACTGTACCGGGAGAACTTGTCCGTTGACAGAAAACATGGTTCAGGTAAAACTAATGAGACATATGATGTTTCAAAAGGCTAAAAAATTGAAAGCATTTTAAAAAATGATTCCAACACATCCCGGTTAGCTCTGTACTCGGATTTAAAGATAAAAAAGAGTTAATAATTAGAGCCCAAAAACAGAGAACTGAAATTGAAGTGAAGTTTTCTAAAATATATTCTTATTGCATAATGGACGATGATGCGTATGTTCTTTCAGATTTATCTCAACTGTCTGATCAAAATCTTTTGGTTGCTGATACTGGAGAGAGTGTGGACGAAAAGTTAAGAATCTAAAGGTCGTAAAAATTACCCATTAAGATCCTTAGGTGGCAAGAAATGTGCCGAGATTCTTAGCGATTCAATAATGTAAACACATGAATGATAAACCTTATAAACATCTTCTCCACTCTTTGGATAATTTAGGATTTAAAAATATTTATATTTTTATTGAACTTAAATTATCCATAAATTAAAAAAAATACTTTAATTTCCCAAATAAGTAACGTAATAAATAAAAATGTAATGAAAACTAAATTTACAAACATTTTAACAATTCGCTAAAAATGTCTTATAATGTTTAAAAAAATGTTGAGTCAACATGTTGCTGAAACCCTTTAACCTACAGCAAGAAAGAAATAATCAAATCACCGTTACATTGTTTACAATATTTTTACTCTCCCTCTATTTCTCATGGATTCTTTCATATTAGAAATTGTAGTTTTTGTTGTTGTTTAATTTCATTATTTGTTTACATTATTTAATTGCAGCAAATAAACCGGGTTCCCTTCTTGTAAACTTTTCTATAAACTTAATAAACAAACTCTCTTTTTTCTTTGTACTTTACTCTCTTGGTTTAAGTAAAAATGTTTATTTGTTTGTTGCTTTAATTTACACGTTTTATAAACAATTTCGCATTATTGTTGTTGTTGTATATTTTTAAGTTAACGTTTTTTTATTTTATCTTGTTTTTTGATTTTGTTGTTTTATTTCGAAAAGACTTTATGTTGAATCGTTTGCATTTGGCAAATTCAGTGTGGCTCGTGTCTTCAAAGTGTTCTGTCACGTTTAAGCGGTTTTATTTAAACGCGTTTGTGTATAAAAAAAAACGAAATAAAGTGAAATAATTGTAAGAATTATTTTTCTTTCAATTGTTTTTTTAATTGCAAATAAAATATTGAACAAACAACTTGAGACTTTATAAATTATCAGTTTTGAAAAACTTAAAATGAAAATAAAATAATAAAACAACAACATCAATTTTTGTAAAGTTTTATTTTGTGATCAATAATAAAATAAAGAACCTCTTAGTTGAATCAAAATTATAATAAAAACTTCCTTTTCTTAATTGAATAAAGTGTTTTTTATTCAATACTTGATTTTCAAAATTCATTTGAAAATATTGACGTAATATTTAATGGCGCAATAATTTGTTGATGTAAAAAAATAGTAAATAATTATTAATTAATTATTTTAATAATTATTTAAATAATTTCTGCAAAGTTTTCTGTACTTCACAAGTCAATAAAATGGAGCACAGTGTTCTGGAATTCGTATTAGAATCGTTAGATAGATAATGATGATATTTCACATAGTGATAGCAGAATATAAAAAATGTCAATTTAAGTTCTAAATTTGAACCTTATGGGAATAATGGTTTAATTTCAAGAGGTCAGAAAGTGATTTTAAAACTTTTTTTTTATTTAGCAGATATTAACCTTCGAATATTAAAATGTTTACTTTATAACTTATCGAAGTTAAGTTTCTTTTGTAATTCTTAACGGCCATAAATTTTAATTGATTTTGTAAAATATTTTTATATTGATTAATTTTTTCATTAACTTTAAGTTTCATGCAATTAAAATATAATTAAAAATACATTTTTTGTTACACTGTTTTTAAATGAAATTTCTAAAAGGCAGAAGAAAACCGAAATTCATATTTTTAGTATGGATATTCTAGACAAAAGGACAATGGTTCTATAAGCCTCACGGATTTTAAATATTTTGAAAAAATCTTGTCTTTTTATATCTTTGTCGATTTAAAAAATATTGACCTAAGAAATTAAAATACGTAAGACTCCGTCCAAGTCAAGTCGCATTTCTTGTTGAGTCAAATTATGAATAATTTTTTTTAATATAAACTAGAAATTGAAAGTTATAGTTCTCTAATTTAAAAAAAAAAATTAAAATTTTACGAGTTTTGGAAAAATTTTTTAAAACTTTAATTTTAGGACGATCAGGGTCCTACAAACTTGATCATTTTTATTACTTTCTTTTTTATTTTTTAAGTTTTTCTGTATTTATGACAATTTTTTGGTAATAAGAAATTGGTATATATAATTATTTGGCCTCCTTAAATTGGAAATGATCAATCCAATAGCTCCTATAAAAGTGATCCTTCGAAATGAACATAATTTTTAGATAATTTGACACAAATAAAGCGTTTATTAGTCCAAATCTAAATTACTTTGTGAGACGTTTTATTATTGCCCATCCGTTAATCTGGCTGGTCTTATGAACAAAATGCAGTTCGTAATTTGATATGTTGATGAACTTTGGCATGTGGGATTATATTCGGCCAAAGACAATGCCCATTGAATTTGGTAATGATAGGACCATTATTTCAATCAGCCGCCATAAGAGTCATCAATATATAATAAATCTTATAATATAAAAAATTATACGAGGAAAACATATTTTTTTCTAAAAGCCGTCATATAAGCGTCACCTTTTGAACATCTTTTTGAGGAGCAAAAATCTACTTTATTATTGTAAAAATATTTAATTAAATTAAGATAAATTCACCATCAATAAAATCCTTTTAAATGCATAAACCCCACTTAAATGTTAGTATCACAATAATGTATTGCACATTTATGCATAAATCGGAAATTTGATTATACGAGGGTCGTTCCTTAATTTTTTACAGCTTTCGTAAACATAGTGGTGTAGGGTATAACATTATTGGCAATGTCCGACTGTAGCTTTTTACTGATTTTAATAAATCTTATGCATGCAGAAGTCAGAGAATATAGCTCGAGGAGGATCGATCTTCATATCTGGAATTTCTTTGCAAAAATATACAAAAAGCTTTAAAATAATTAAGAATGCTATATGCTGCTACATACGTTCTATAATACCCGAACCGCAGTCATATGTCTATGAAGTTTGAAAAATATTGAGATGGAGGCATAAACACTAATAACAATAAATTGCGTAATATATTAAGTGATATCTCATGCAATTTGATATATTTTTGACAATAAAAACAAATATCAGTATACCCTCTATCTTTACTTGTGGTGGTAAAAATATAAATATATACATTTTTGAAATAAGAACATTATTTCCTGTCTATTGATATGTAATTTTTATTTTTCCACATTTTTCAAAAATTAGTTATGTTATTGATATTTAATCAAAATAACACCTAAATGAAATCCTTAAGAAGCCGAGACCGGCCGAGGAATTTCCCAGTATGTTTGACATGTCAAGAAACTTGGTTATATTAATTTTGCATACAAAAGAGGCTGGAAATATTAAAAAACGTCATCCAAACATTATCACTCTTCGCATGTTTAAATCATTAAAAAAAGAGAATTTGAAACAGTTTGCTAGTGTATGTGTGTGTGTTTATTAAAAAGGCCTAATATATTAATAATTCCATGCACATTCAACTAAAATTAAATGATTTTATATCTGTAAAATTTTGATACATTTGGAAAGCTTAACTAAGACATTTTCCTTTGTTTTATATATTTTTTGAAATTATTAAATACTGAAAAATATATCTTGACATTAAATCAAATAAAATTATTCTCGCCTAAGCAATGTTTCAAAAGACTTGTTTGCGATTGTTCCTTTTATTGCCAAAGAATAATTTATCTACCGCAAATAATCGCCAAATCTTATATTTATTATGCGGTTGAAATTGTCATTTAAAATTATTTCTCTTTCTTTTTTCAAAATAAATAATAAAAATAAAATAAAAAAAATATATATAAAAATACGTAAGTAAATAATAATGACATACAAATGTGTGTGTATGTGTGTGATGGTGTAATTGCAGCACTTAAATAATAAAATTTTTTATTTTAAAGAAAAAAATGACAGAAATTTGAGATTAAAATTATAAAAAGTACAACATTTTTTTAAAATAATAAAAATAATAAACATTTTGTGAGTCTGACAGTTTATCACAATAAAATGATCTTGAATTTTGAAAAAAATAAATAATTTTAAGAAAATAAAACGAGAAAATATAAACAAAGAAAGCAAGAAAGTATTGACAATTTAAAGTTATTAACATCAAGAAATAAAGGCATATTTTGTGGTTGATGAGTAATTTCGCTCCAGTTACAACGACTGCATCTTATTTGAAATTGTAACACAATGATGACAAACGCCTGACATAATCGCTAACTCAGTACGCGATTTTGGTAGACCTGATTTTATATAATAAATATTGATGTTAATGCAAAAAATGAAAGCAATTATTGTTAATTTTAGGTTAAAGTGAATTAACCTCCTTTAATGCATTTTAGTGGGTGAAATTCACAGAGCGTGAAAAGTTATTTCTAATTTAGATTTTCATTTTTATGACAATATTTTTTACAGATTTAATTTAGTTATAAATTATAATCTTTTTGAATTTTTTTCTAAAACTAAAATGAAAATCAAAGAAGTTATTGAAGGTTAAGCCGATTATTAAATACTCTACACCATTTTGTTTTATAAAAATTATGGAATAACCTCCAATAACTTGGTTTCCTGATTTTTCTTTAAGAGTTCAGTACATTATTATGATACCAACATTTTAAAATGAATATTTATCGGGTGTTGTATGGGAGCTATAAGAAATAATGGAACGATCCTCGCAAGATTTGGAACATTGTTCATCAAAAGCCTTTATTGTGACGAATTTGGTTAAAATCACTTTAGATTTCGATTTTTTTTTTTTTGAGTTAAGAACCCCATTCCGAAATCATATAACCATTTCAATAGTTTCATTCTTAGATCAATAAAATACTGCTTGGCTGAATTCATTAATATATCTTCAAAATTGCTACTTGTATTTTACTCACAAGTTTATTATGAAGATTCAGCCAGACAGGCTCAGATTCGTCTCTAGTAGTGAATATCACTCCAACGGAATACTTGAACATGTGGTTGATCTGAAACAATTCCTTACAAATGCGTAATAGCTTAAACATCTACTGCGTGGAGTATAAAAACTGTGCAAACAAGAGTCCTACGAACTCCTTTAACTCGATAAATCTTTTTATTTTACATTAGTAATTCAAACCATCCTTTAGAAGAAAGAATCCAAAGCAACAGAAGTGAATGCTTAAGATTTTGTTAGATTCAAAAATCCATAAAGAATCAAATGAATTATTAAACCATAAAAAATGTTGTGAAGTTTATTTCGAACGGACTTGGGACGAAGCACAAAATAATTTTGGATTACCCAAAGCTGGAGATTAACGCGTGTAACATTTAACAATATATTTCGTAATTTGTACAAGAGAAACGTTTTCTAAATTATTATCAAATTCGATTATAATAAAAAAGAACAAAACAAAGCTGCCGTCATACCATATAGCTTTTTATCAGTCTATTAGCCTTAACACCAAATATTTTAAAGATCTGCCTTTTTGGTAGAAAAATGGTATTGTTTTTGGTACCATTTCAGAATTGATTTACCATCGGTTAGAAAATATGTAGACATATTGGTCTCGCTGAAATATTTTGGACGGAATCCAAATCCGGATGTTACAAACATTTCTTTGGGAAACTAATTTTTTAATGCGAAAGCTGAATAATATTTTTCAAAGCATTAACCTTGTCTTCCTTTATTCCTCTAGAGTAATTTTTCGAAAATTTTATGTTAATTTTTAAGTTAAAATTTCCTGCTAGAAAAATCAGATCTTTCATAGAATCCATACCATTTGCACTTGTTTTACTTCTATGATCAGACAAATAATATGACAGATTGATTACAAATGAGTGAAGAATTATAAATGTTAAAATCTTGACAAAGACTATTCGAATTGATGATGTTGGATCCAATATTTTAGATACCTCCCATAGAAGTGGCCTCTCTGATTGGGTATTTAAACCTAGAACAATACAAAATTTGCAATATAAAAATTTCGTATTAGTATGTAACCATGCGCTTGTAGAATTACTTGCCTTTGAATTACTTTTTGAAGCGATTTACGATGTCCGCCCACTTGAAGCCAGATGGACGGTTGTCTGTACATGTAAACCTTGTGAAATGTGAAAATATAATTTTTTTTACACCAACATGAAAGCTTTTGATTGGGAGATGTTTGTTTCAATATTTAAGAATCTCCATAGAAATGACTTCCCAAAGCTCATTAAAGTTGTAAATAAAAAAGGACTTTAGTAAAAATTGACACAAATAATACCCGTGCTAAATTAATGTAGAAGATCGGACTTTAGCTTTCGTACAAGTTCCTATTTACCAAAATAAGTTTAAAGCGCTTAAATCTCCAAATGTTTGTATAATGGTTATATTCTGTATCTAGTCAATTTAATAAATATTTACTTTTTTTACACACTTTAAATGTTTTTAATTTACCACTAATTTATTAGTCTGAAAAAATCAAAAGTCAAGTTTATTTCTTAAGTCTTTTGTTATGTTAACCACATAAATTTCGTTAATCCGCCACTTCTCACGTCTGCATCTAAACTTTTGCATAATTTGACCATTATTTTAATATGGTTGACATTAAAATGTCTTGTAAGTTATTTTTTATGACTTTGTTTGATTTTATTTTTGTTTTTGTTTTCCTACAAGGAGTTTTGCAAAATTCATTAAATATTCTTGAGAACACTTTAAGCAACTAAATAAGTAAAACTAACTAAATTTATTTTAGTAATGGTTTTAGGTATTTTTTTTGTTGCCAAGTTTATTGTAGTATTTCATCAAAAACTATTTTAACAAAATTTTCTACCATAAATAAACACTTGTTTTAAACAAAATTGCATTTGTAAAAGCACAACAAACTTTTGTAAAAATTTTCTTAGTTTTTTCTTCGATTTCTTTTATTTTTTTTAATTGATAATAAAAGAAACAACTGAAATAAAAACGTCATAAAGGTGTGACTAGGTCATTTCTTGTTATTGTTGTATATTTTAGCCATTTAATAGCTCTTGTTTCGTTATAAACTTAAACATTAACTAACTCTTTGTGCGTTTAATTGATTGTAATAAAATTGTTATAAATTCGTGCAACTTGATGAGAATTGTGATCAGAAAATGAAGTGAAGTTGAATCAAGTAAAAAAAAAACACAACACACACACACACACACAAAATCAAACAATTAATTTAATTTATTTCATTTAAACCAAAAATTTATGTAGTTTAGTTTCGTTTAGCTTTGTTATACCCTACAACACCATAGATGTTTTATGTAGAAGTTTGTAACAGACACAAACGATTATGTTACCACCTTTTTAAAGTATACCATTCGATTCAGAAGCACTTGCTGAGTCGATTTAATGATGTTCATTCGTCTAATTGACTGTCTTATCAGCCAGACGGATTGCGACGTATATTTTTTTCTTGTGTGAGAAAATTCGAGTCGAAATTTTGGAGTTATTTTGATAAAAACTTGGCTCATAACATTATTTGGGCCCAAGGGCGATGGCTATTGAAGTAGGTGATGATGGGTTCATAATTTCACCGAGTCCCTATACACATGTTTCACCTGGAATTGGGTTTTAAGGTTATAAAATTCTTGATTATAAAGCGATTTTAACGAAACTTAGCACAAATAAGTCTAATATTATTGTAAACAATGTGTCAAATTATACGAGGATCTGTTCATTGTTTCTCATGGTTTCCATGCCACACCTCTTTCAAATATTACTTTGAAAGGATTGAAACTCACTTAAACGTTGATATTGTGATAAGAATAATCAAGACAAACATTAGCAAAAATTAATGAACGTAATTTTACGAGCGTCGGTCCATAATTTCTTTCAGCTGCCGCATCCTATATTAATATTAGTACCATAACATGCCACATCACAAATTACTAACCATTTACGAGATACGTTCATTAATATTTGGTAGCTGCCTTAATAACCAACAATGTGGTGTAGGGTATTAAATGGTCGAGCTTGATCCACTATAACTTTAACATGTTTTTGTTTTTTTATTCGATTAATATTTTTGGTAACTTAGTGTTACAAAATAACAGTCCACATTTTGAGTTAATTTGAGTGCTTTTTTGTCAGTTTTGCTATTTATTTTTTGCATATATGGAGTATTTCTCTTTTTTTGAAAGCTTTTGTCTATTTTAATTATCACCTATTTGTTGTCAGTTTACTTTTTTTCTAATAAATTAAGAGATATTTTGAGTTTTTTTCATTTAGAAGTATTTATTGTTGTGACATTTGATTTAGTGCGTAAATGGTGAAACAATTGCGGCTAAATGAAACAATTAACGTTAAAAGTACTTAAATATACAGATGATGGGGTTTTTTTGATTTTTGAAAAAAGAATTGAAAAAAATATATAAATTTGAGTTTTCTACTTTCTTGATTTGGAATAAGTTTCTTGGAACTTTTTTTAATTATTTGTGGTAAATTTTGAAATGGTTGTTTAGGACTTTTGTGGTAAAAACTTTTAATTGTTTTTTTGCTCAACTTTTTTTCATTGATATTTGTACATGTAGTGCGTTAATTTTATAAAAGTCTTTTTATAGCGTTGTTAGATTCTTCTTGAGTTGTCTACGTCATTATAATGCAGGCTGAACGATTTCTCAACACTCGTATGTGTGATAGTGTGTACAATCAATTACAAAAGCGAATAAGTAGAAATATGTTCTAGTTGCTTTTAACTAACACATTAAACTTCTCGGATTGTACATCTAATCTTTAATAATATTCTATGACGTTTCGGAATCTTTTTCGGAAACCTATTCATTAACGTTTTTATAGTGCTTTCTGTCATTTTGCTCGAACTCGTAATCCATCTCTCTTTAATATCTATCACAATTTTGTGCTCTTTTAATAAGAGCACAATCTCTCTTCACTGGACTAGCTTATTGGTATGACATATTTCATATTACACCAAGAACATTTTTGGAAGTTTTTCCGCTTTTGAATCCTAAATATTTCTTAAACATTCCTTCGAGCATCAGCAACATAAAATTTTTGACCAGGAAGTTGCGAAAAAATCTGCCAGAACACGCGTTTCGTCATCCACTCTGCTCTGTTTTGACATTTAAATCTTTAACAGCGCTTTTGAGCCTTTTTCCGATTGGCTCTTATTTCGTCCAAATAATAAGAGCTAATCAGACTGCTTTCCTACCGGATGTATTGGGAGCTCTTTCCACCTGATTCATTAGCATTATGTTGTTTTAAAACTGTTGCTGCTATGGCTCCAAAATCTCTCCAAAAAAGTGATTACTTATAAGATCAGATGTCTACTTTTAGCAATTAAGATTCTTAATCTTATTTGGACCTGGTTTTTTTACTGATAAACGAAATGTGCGGCAATTGTCATATTTCCGCAATTTTATACTCTTAAATTTTTAAAACCCTTCACCAAAACCAATCAAGTTAACTAATTCACTTCAATCTTAAAACAAGTGTTAAATTTCGCACATATAATTTTAATTTATTACAAACATTTATATTGTTTATGTTGTTTGTATGTATTAGTGCACTTTAAAATCTACAATAGGGTTTCTATTTTTAGGGGTTTTATATGTTTCTGGGAATTTAATAAAAATCTCTCGTTCTCTGGAATTCGCGGGACTTATTATATATATTATTTTATATTTTATATACTAGTGTTTAAATAGCTATACCCTACACCACCATTTTTGATTGGGTAATTATGCGTTTGTGCTGATATTTTTAACAATGGATGTCTGTCCGTCTATCTGTTCATGTATACGTTGTGAACAGTCTAAAGGTTGCATTTTTTGAGATATTTCGATAAAATTTGATACATACTATTATTTTGGCCTAAGGACGAAGCCTATTGAAATTGATTATATTCGGTTCAATTTTTTATTGGTACCTCCCATACAAATTTTTCTCCCTGAATAAGGGTTTAAATGTCATAAAGCTCCTTAATATGAAGCGATTTAAACGAGGGTCGGTTTATTATTTCTCATTGGTCCATTATAAACCCCCTTCGAAATATCAATTTAAAGGCAATAATCTCACATATATATAACAGACCAAAATTTCCTGTAGCTCCCATATAATCAGAAAAAAATTATTTAAAAACACATAAATTTAGCAAAGATGTTAGTGTCACAATAACATACGTATTTATACGAGGGTAGTTCAATCATGCGATCTATATTACACACTAATATTCCATTTATGCGATTAACATGAGCTTTGGTATGATATAATTCAATCGCACTGTATTCAGTCTGAGATATTGGTCTATAACTATTTTTCTATTGGAGCGATAAAAGGTATAAAATAGGAAAATGCTTAGAACAATAACAAATAATCTGGCCAATTTTTTTGAATTCTAAAGGGTCAATTACGTATAGCAACCGAACTTCAGTTGCGTTGTCAGTTGCCAAAATTATGTTATAGATGGCATGTGGTAATTAAGGTTGTTATAATTTAAAACGTGGGATTTTATTTTATTTAAAGAATTATGGTATATTTTTCCAATTATAAGGTAGAAAATTAATAAAGTCGTATATCTTCTTTAGGTCCCATAATGCTAACGTTGTTTTTCTGCAGTTTTCAATTTTAGTTGTTTTCTCCTCGGTCATTTTGGAAAAATTCCATTGTGAATACATTTTTTGTTCTATTAACTGCACCAATACCTTAAATACAATTGACATCGTATGCTGAGCCAATCCCAAATTAAAATCATAACGGTGAGACTTTTGAAAGCTTCCGTCGGCAAATAATGGAAGACACGTATATACGTTTAGTACCGGTGATATTGCTGTTGACTTAATTATATATAAAAATATAAATAATTCCACAAAAATATTTTTTTATTTTTAATTTTAAATTCACACACGCAGTACATGTGTATGTATTTCCCTTTTTATTTACATTTTTCCGTTGCCGAACTGTCAAAATGGCAACTGGCTGTTGACATTGGAACTGAAGTTCGGTTGCCATATGCAACCGACCCATTCAATGATTCCTTCTGTAGTTACTTATAGAGGCAATATGCCCTCTTTACTTAAATTACTTTCCGAATACAACCGATAGAAATTTCTCGGAATTTACCGGGAAAATTCCGGAAACATTTTTCCTTTGAGAAACCCTTTTGTGTATGAAAATGCATTTTAAAGATCTGCAACAATGAAATACAATATTATGTTTTCATAAAAACAGTTAATTAAATAACAACAATAATAAATATATAAAGTTACAAAAACTATTAAAAAAATGAAACTTTAGAAGTTGGAAGTTGTTGTTTTTTACTTAAAACTAAAAGTGTAAAAAATAATAGAAAAAACTTAAAAATTACAATTTTATATTTAGTATAAAATTTTTAATAAAAATAAAAAATAATAATATAAAATTACAATAACAATAATAAAATAAAATAAAATTAAATTGAAAAAAAACACAACTGTCATTTGCAAAACCAACATTGAGCTTAAATATCAAGGTGTTTGTTTACCTTGTCATATTTAATTGTCATTAATGAAATTTGTTTATGTTTTTGTTTTTTTTTTTTTTTTTTTTTTTTTTTTTAAGTTTATGCAACAACAACAAGTGCATTCATTTATTTTTTATTGATATAAAATTACAAATTTATAGAAAGTGTTGTATTTTTACGGTTAAATTGTCATTTATTGTCTTATTAATCGAGTGTTTTATTATTATTTTTTTTCTGTTTGTTATTAGTGACAAAAAAAATTTATTATAAAATTTCCATTAATTGAATTGGAAAAAAATCATTTTTAACGAAAGGAAAGGATTAACTGTATTGGCTGCCTTTGGAGCCCCTTAAAATTTTATAACAATGGTGAGTGTATTTTTCTTCTTCTTCTTTCATTTTTAGATTTTAAGATAAAATTTTTGAAAATGTTTTTTATATAACAGATTTTTTTATTTATTTTAATTTAAAGGAAATTTGTATTTTTTTATTTTAATCTTTAATTTATTTAATTTTTTATTGTATTAAAATTGCTGGTTAATTTCAAAGTAACTGTATATATTTTCATAAAGGTTACTCTTATTAACCTTATTTTTAACAGACATTAACGATTTTAAGCTGTAAAATAAGATGAACTTAAATAAGGAAAATTCAAACCGACTGTTCAATACCGTATGCCATATAAGTGACATTATTAAAATGTGCAACAGATACTTTGACGTTTGATATAAGAGAGAGCGCAATAGTCGTTTAAGGCTGACCCTACAACCTAACGCAGGCATGAAACAATTTGGACCGAGCACGAAGAATGTGTTTTTATGATTTGTATTTGTATAACCGCTACATAATAAAAATTTGTTCGAAATACTCATCTTTATTAGATATTTATTCCGTTTAAGATAATTTTCGAATGTGGGGGGTTTCGATTGTAAGTGGACTGACAATCATGAAATTTGGCAAGTGGTTTTGAAATAATACAAAATCTTATTGAATCAAATTTACTTAAAATATTTTCATATCTGTGAGTTTTGTGAGCTTAAAATCAAATTCCAGGAGGATAATAAAATATCTCTGGTGTCTTGTAATCGCTTAATAATCACTTTATTGTGATTTGAACCTAAAGAGGTTCAAAAGTGGCTCTAATATGACTTTATTTCTATAATCTTACAATCAGATTAGAATCTGGGATACTTGAAATATAAATAAATGAGTAAAAAAATCTATATAAATACGTCCAGCTCATCAAAAGCGATAGGAATATTTACATTTGCTCTATAGATTCATGTTCTGCTTGAACTTCATGCCAAGATATCGTGCTATATAAGTAAGTCTAATTGAGTGTTTAGCATTCAAAGAAATGTCTTGTATCATATGGTCCTTGGTCACATGCAGGATATTGGTTTGGCACGGTTAATGTGACACATGTACGAATTGAGCATATTGTTCCATCATGATCTTTGACACCGCATCAAATTTTGTTCTCGGGGACTCCTTCAAGACGTTCAAACGGCAACTTTAAACTACAAAATTTTTTGCGTCTTCGATTTAGAATATCTTGCATCACAATAACATGTCCCAATATCACTACGCTGGAGAGCACAGTTGGTACTTACGACCAATCCATGCCGTAAATACCGTCGGTTAGCGCTCTCAGGACCTTATTTCATGCAATTGGTCCCCATCGACAATGAGTTTATAATTTACCAAATAGCAAAGGTCCGCAAGGTAAATGTGTCGGGAGTTTCGAGAGGTAGATGTTAAGCAAAAGTGGTGACATGAGCCCTCATTTGCTCAGATAATATAACCATTTTCCGCATAAGATTCCGAAAGGTATTTAGTGTGTATTCTGCTATGTCATATATTTCTGCAAACAATATTTCCGTCAATTTGGATCCAGCTTAATTCAACTGTTTTTGAAACTAAGTCTGTAGCTGATACAGCAGTATCAGAATAAGTTTTCTTTCATAAATCCGAAATGAGTAGTCTAATCGTTTTCATGACTTCAAGTTAAGATTTTACAAAAAATATATGTCTGAGCCTATGAAGTCTCTAACGTTAATAGAATAATTTAAAAAATGCGATTGTAATCAATCAGAGCCACAACCAAGTCCTTTGGTCACATATGGGCTTCAAAATAACAGGAAATGTGTTTTTGATCTGGAAATGGTCCCAACAAAAAAGGGGGTATCTTTCGTTATTTTGGTTATATCTCCGCTATTTATAAACCAATTTCGCTGGATTTCGAAAGCTAAATTCTCGAGAGCATATTATATGATATACATGATATGTATATATACTAGATACAGGTCGGTTCGGCAAATTTGATTTCAACCGACACTGGGATGGGCAGACGGAGCTTAGAAATTTGTTAAAGTGCATTACACTTTAACCACGGTGAGGAAAGAATTATATTTTTATTTATTTTAAACATCACCAAAAACCCAAAATACCATCAGACCCTCCAAAATGCAGTAGAGTATAATTATCCGATTTAATATTTGGGTCTTTACTTTATTGTTAACTTTAATGTATTAAATGGTACTTAAATTTAAATTAAATGTAATCAAATATAAATTTATTAACCATCATAATAAACAAAGCGGAAATTATTAACGTTATTTTATACAAAAAAACACATATTTTTCAGGATTAAAAAAATATAAATTATGCTGCATCTTTATTGGCCACAAATTTTCATTATAATAAAAGTCATTTAATAAAAATCTTCAATTTTTTTCAAGATTTGAATTTTTATTTAATATAATTTTCATACAAAATATTTAATTAATTAATTTATTTATTTAGTTGATGATTAATGATTTTAAGGTTTTTTTAAGTTCCCAGGCTTTCAACTGCATTTCATGATGATGATTATGATGCATGAATTATATGAATTTAGATATTTTACATTTTATTTTTTTGAATTGCATCATGATGCATCATTTCAAGTTATTTGAAGAAAAGAAGTATTTATTTTTCTATTATAAAACTCTGAAATAATGCTTGTTAAGAGGAGAAAAACTTAATAAATAATTATCATTGTGGCGTTACGCCTCTAATCTTAGATAATTTTCGTGTTTTTTAATGACTTTTTTAAGATTTTTTTGTTTTTTTTTTACAATAAATAAATGGATTCTTAAAAATGATGTAAGTTTTCACAAACATATAATAACCGGCCTTTTTTCTTTTAACCAGCTGTGTTTGTTATGCTTAATGGGGTGTAATTTATATGATATGAACGTTAATTCATGATTCGTTGTCTATATAAAAAAACCGCATTAAAGAATTTGCAAGTTTTTAAGTTACAAAATTAATTTGCATTCTTTTTTAAATAAACGCAATAAATAAGGAGTGTGATCGAAAAATTCTTAACATGCGTTTTTCATTACAACTTTTAAATAAAGTATTATTTGATTATTTTTTGAATCCTCCGCGAAGAAGAAGAAGTTTGTCATGCTGTGTATAAAGCTAAGATGGAATATTCTCAGACCCCATTACCTGAGTAAAATAAATTTTGTCCGTCTGCTTAAAGAGCTTTATTTTCATATATACGCACGTCATGTGATAAGAATTGGTCAAATTAAGATAAATATAAGCAAAAATCGATGTACGAAATTTTACGAGGGTCGGTACATAATTTCATCTAGTTCCCGTATTATCCCCTTAGAAGAAGTCCTTTTAAAGCGTACAAATCGTACATATATTTAAGTACCATAATATACTGCACTCTTAAGCACAAATTCGAAAATGTATTTATACGAGGGTTGATCATTAAATTTTGATAGCTAACATTAATAACCAACAATGTGTTGTAGTGTATTAAATAGTCGGACTTGATCGACTATAACTTTAACTGTAAGTGCGTTTTTTTAACATCTATGTGTGTTAAGAGTCCTTAGAACTCACTCCTTTTTTCAAATTCAATTAATATATCATGATTTTTATTTCATTTTTTTAATTGGAATTTTCTCATGATCCCCACAGGGATTTTTTTCAAATTTCTAATTAGTTTTTAATTCATGATTTTGCATAAAAAATTTATTTTATTCATAAATATTTCCATTTGCCTTTTAATTGGTGAAACTTAATTAATCTTATTTTGTTAATAAAAGTCATTTTGTTAATTGTCTCTCAAAATTTTGAAATTTGAAATGTTAACAACCTCTTTAACAATTATGACAGATTTCTTTTTGCATGATTTATCAGAAGAATTATAATTTTATAGAAATTTATATATTTAAGAGTGAAATGATTGATTATTGTTTAAATATTTAAAAAAAAATATTAAATGATATTGTTGTTGCTTTCTTATGATATACTAATGGAGCAGTGGAGGTGGGAAAAAGGTAACAATAAAACATGATTACATTTTTTTTAAATGAACTTTCCCTTTTTTTCAAATCATCTTTCAAAAAACCGTCTTAAGGTTTTTGGTTTCATTGAAGATCAAAAATCAATATTAATTTTTAAATCTTAAGAAACTGCACTACCTGAGGATTTTAAAACATTTAAAGAAAAATTAAAATTATCACTGAAATTTTAATTTTTTACTAAAAATTAAATTTTTCACTGAAAATTAAATTTTTCACAAAAAATTTAATTTTTCACTGAAAATTAAATTTTTCACTGAAAATTGAATTTTTCACTGAAAATTAAATTTTTCACTGAAAATTAAATTTTTCACTGAAAATTAAATTTTTCACTGAAAATTAAATTTTTCACTGAAAATTAAATTTTTCACTGAAAATTAAATTTTTCACTGAAAATTGAATTTTTCACTGAAAATTAAATTTTTCACTGAAAATTAAATTTTTCACTGAAAATTAAATTTTTCACTGAAAATTAAATTTTTCACTGAAAATTAAATTTTTCACTGAAAATTAAATTTTTCACTGAAAATTAAATTTTTCACTGAAAATTAAATTTTTCACTGAAAATTAAATTTTTCACTAAAAATTAAATTTTTCACTGAAAATTAAATTTTTCACTAAAAATTTAATTTTTCACTGAAAATTAAATTTTTCAGTGAAAAATTAAATTTTTCACTGAAAATTAAATTTTTCACTAAAAATTTAATTTTTCACTAAAAATTTAATTTTTCACTGAAAATTAAATTTTTCACTAAAAATTTAATTTTTCACTAAAAATTAATTTTTCACTAAAAATTAAATTTTTCACTAAAAATTAAATTTTTTATTAAAAATTAAATTTTTCACTGAAAATTAATTTTTTCACTAAAAGCTAAATTTTCACTAAAAACTAATTTTTTCACTAAAAATTTAATTTTTACTGGAAATTTAATTTTTCAATACAAATGCCCATTCATTTAATAATTATAATTTTTCACTAAAAATTTCATTTTTTTCACCAAAACTAACTGTTTTCACAAAAAGAATTAGAAGGAATCATTTAAGAGATAAATACATAACACAACACAAGGTATTTACACATCCTCTTTCAACTAAGCCGTTCGACTCAGTCGTAACTTAAATATCCTGCGAAATGGAATTTTAAACTTATAAAACGGATATGTCATAGCCACCTACGTTTGGTTTGGTGTATTATGTCTGTTTGTTTGCTTCAATAATGCGGAAAAAATGTTGCTATCTGGCAACTCTTGCACATGTCCAGATAACTTTAGTACATTAAATACAATACTTAAAACATTCCATATCTAAAAAAGTAATATTCATTGTTTTTCTTCACCAAATCGATTTTAAATTATAGATCACAACTCGGTGTCTTTAATTAAAGTTTTGCCTTAAGAATAATAAAAAAAATATTCTAACGTGAGATTAAAATCTTTGAAATAGATAATCTTAAGTTATATGTGAAATTAATGGTGTAATGTAAATTAAGTTGTCCAGTTTAAATCTCTTTAAGAACTGACAACAACAAAAAGCCGGTTTTAAACTGGAATAAACAAAATCGGATTTTGAAACTTTTTAACAAAGAATTTATGATCTTTGATCTATTAAATAAACCCACCAATATTCAAGTCTAGATCTTATGATCTTATGATCATATTAAATATTTTGTTATAATTTGAAGTAACGTTATCGCCAATTAATGGCATTTAAAGACAATTTATACAAAATTTCAAATTATTTATTTATTTTCCAGAGGTGAAACACTTTAATTACTAAATTGCTTAAATTAAATTTAAATTTTATTAATTAGATTTTAATTTTATATTTCACACAATATTTTTAGTTTTATTATAAAAATAAAAAAACAAAAATTAAATGTTAATAAAATTATTGATAATATTTTGAGATTTCTTCATAACTTGTCACATTGTCTGGCATATAATTATTTCTGCCATTTCAAGCACTTATGGCCAATTTGTTATCTTGAACACTTCAAATTTATTTTAGATTTCTCAGATTCTAGTCAAAAGATAATACAATACATAATTACACACATTTTGTGAGTTAAACTTAAGAAAAATTACACATAATTCTCTAAAGTTAAAAAAGACATAAATCGATATTTATACACGTTTTTGAAATTAATTTATTTAACAAATGACTTTAATGGATTATTCTCACATATGAGTTAATATTCATAAATAAATAACCATGGAAATCAATGAACACCAATTCAAGTCATTTGCACAAGAAAACACCTACAATTTAGTTTAATTCAATTTATGCAATCAATTGTAAATATTGCAAATAAATTAATTTAATAACATTTTAATTATTTTTATTATTATTGAAATTTTTAAATTTTAAAGTTTTACGAGTGAGATCGACAAATTCTTAACACACGTTTTTCATTAAAACTTTTAAACCAAGAATAATTTGATTATCTTTTTGATCAAGGTACATTTGTAAAACTAAAAGACGGTAGAACTTGTCCGTTGATAGAAAACCTGGTTCATGTATAATGAATGGTCCACATAATTATTTGCAAAAGAGCTCGCAAAACATCCGGTAGGAAAGCAGCACAGTTAGCTCAGTTCTCGGACTGTTTTGTATGAAAAGTTGAAGTTAAGGAAGGCTTAAAACATACATAAGGCTCAACAAAATTTAGAGGTCAAAACAGAACACATAAATCGAAATCAAATCCTCCAAACTTCCCTGAGCTAAGGTTAGTGTAAAGATAATGGGCTCTTGTTAAAAAATGAAGTGCACGAAAATGAAGTTCGAAAAAGTGGTAGATTTTAAATGGGTGGATGGATGTAGAAAGTACCACAAAAACTTTTATTGAAGGATTTCCGAAAATACACAGAGAAAATGCTTGCGGTAACCATAAACGAGAAGCATCATACCATTGTTATAAGATATTGTTACCGAAACTAAACTATTTGTTTATTCGCTTTGAGATTTTGCATTGATAACAATAGTTATTGTTATCACCATAAACAAATATAGTTGTTCTAATAAAAAATATTGTTATTGTAATAAAATATTTGTTTCTTTGAATTGTGATTACGAATTAATAAAAATAGTTATTATTATCGCCACAAAATTTACTTTTATATCAATAAAATTTTTTTATTTGCAGTGTTATTTTGTATTGATAACAATAATCATTGTTATCGCCACCAAAACTATTGTTATCGCCACTAAAAATATTGTTGTCGCCACTAAAATTATTGTTAATTCAATAAAAAAATTGCTTGTTCGCCTTATTTTGTTATTGAATAAAAATATTTTCGCATAAAATATTTTAATATTAATTTCATATATTAACGTTATTTGAAAAGTTTGCGTCATAAATGACAATTAAAATAGTCTAATTCTTATTTATAAATAATGAGAATATTAATTTAAATATATATTATTTTCTAAGTTAACACAAATTGTAAATAAATATATGTTCACATTCAGTTGTGAATACACTGAAAATAATACTTTGTTCTAATAACAATAGTTTTTTTATAGCGAGCTGTTTAACAACGGTAAAATTGTGATCAGTCAAACATATTTCGACCATAATATTTTTTATTTAATAAAAATAATTTTATTATAGCAAGAGAAATTTTTATCAAAATATAATAAATTCAACAACTAACATGTCGGTGATAACAATAATTTTTTCCGCGAATGTTTTAGTTTTTGCGGCGAACATATTACGAAATGATGTTTCTCTACGTTTAGTGATTAAAACTATAAAAATATATATATTTTTTAAATTGTTATAATAATTTCAATCAAATAAAAAGAATTTAAATACTTTAGTGGTTTCGTTTTATAAACAAACATGTATGTTAAGAATTTTTCGATCCCATTCCTTATTTTCAATATTAGAGTTTTTCTTGAACAGGAAATAAATTGTCTTAAAAATAAAACTTTATGCTAAATTTGAGCTTATTTTTGCATTTAATTAAAATGAAATTAAAGTTGAATTTGATTTTTTCAATATTTTGATTTTTTTATTTTATGGAGTTCAACCGCCCAATTAAACAGTTCAACAGGTAATTAACAATAACAACAACGATAATAACTTGTTTTTAATTTTATTAGTTTAATAATTTTCATAATTTTCTTAATTTTTTTTCGGCTGGAATTTAATGAATATTTAAATGTGAATGAAGTAAAGTGAATGAATGTAAGAGAAACACGTGTTTTATTTTATGGAATCAAAAAAAAAATGAATAATCAAATATTTTAATATTTTTGTAATAATTAAAAGAAGTTTCATCAGCTTTTGTTTAAATTGAGAAAATTTATTCAAAATTTTGATACATTAACAGACGCATTAAAATGTCCTTAAACAAACATCCTTCTTTAAAACCTTCATTATGAATAATTTGTTATATTTTTATACCCTCAACAGCATTACAATGCCCAGTAAATTATATATACAAAATCTGAGTCGATTAGGTATGGAATTTATTAGGTGAGCAATCTTTACTCAAATCGAATCATATTTTGAATCTGTTCATAGTTGTAGATAAAGTCCAATAATTGTCAAATAACATAAAAATATTAAATTTCACAAAATTTCAAATTAAAAACTGTTCAAATTTCTTTTAAGCTTAAAACCCTTTTATGCGAAGCGACCTTAAAAAGAAGCTATAGCAAAACATAGACCGATATTTATCAGATTAGTAATATATACTAAAGGCTGTTAGAAATTTAATCATATACACATATCATATACACAGATCCCAATTCCAATTTGGCGAAAACTCGTTTAAAAAATTCATTTTTTTCATAAAATAAAAAACTTGAAGCAAAATCATCGTTGAAACATATGTGAAGAATATGGTGAAGGGGGTATATTAATGTCTATTGTTGTCACTCTCACATCCCCAATAATTGCCAGAGCTCAATGAAATTTGGTTCTTTACTTATTATAGTCCTGGGAAGTTTCCGATTTAAAACCAGCAAAATCGGTACAGTATATAAAAAGATATACACCGATACATGATGCATCCTCTAAGTTCTTAATTAAGTGTTCCGTGTAGACGTGAGTGAGTATGTAGGAAAAATAATGATTTGTTTCACACGAATTGTAGTGGAGGGTATTGCAAATTCGGCATAGCAGAATACTAAACTCTTATTTGTTGTAAATTACTTTCTAATAGTAAAATTCAAAGACGAAAACACTGTATTTATTGCGAAACAATGTTGAAATATTTTTTATCTATGATGCAAGATCATAATTACATAAATGGGAAATTAATCTTCATAGACAGATATGTTAATTTAACATTGCAAAATTCTTGAAATTTTACTACTAAAAAGTAATTTTAAAAAAATTATTGTTGTATGTTTTATAAATTAAAATCTAAAGATTCAAATGTATAAAATATTATTTTAATACAAATTTAAAAAATCTAATTTAAACTTAATGAAAAAAATTAACATTGTCAAAAATCAACTATATTCAACATTGATTTTACTTTGAGTTTTTTCTGCGTGTATAAATTTGCTACGTTGAGAATTATGTAACGAATTCGAGAAACGTTTTAAATTAAAAAAAAAGAAATAATAAACAAATAAATAATTAAATAAATAAATAAATAAATAAAAAGTCTAGTTCTATACTAAAAAAGATATCCTCCATATATTTGTATTTTCGAGGTTAACATTCCATTTCCAGGATCTACTAAGAACTTGTGCTCTTTGAAATCAATTGAAAAATACCTCAACAAATTCTATGTCCAATTTTGTTCAGAAATATTTAGTAGTTCCAAATTTATACAATTATTTCCAAAACGTTATAGTAAAAAAATGTGAAAAAGTTTTTAGTTTTCTAAATAAAAAACTCCTCCAGAAATTAAGTTGTCAAACATAATGTTCATTATCATGTGGTAAAAATTTTTACAACTCATTGAATTAATGATTTATTGTTTTTCTATTGTAAAACGAATTGACAGAATAAATAACTTTTATTTTTATTTAGTTTCTTGTAATAAATCGTAAGAAAAATTTCATAATTCAGAATGATTTGAAGTTAAGCAATAATTATTTCAAAAGAAATAAAAAAGAACATAATTCTATGAAAAATTGTCTTAAATAAAAGCAAATTAAAAGATTAAGTTAAAATATAATTTTAAGTCAAAGTGAATTATAAAACACACTTTCTTTCGAACAGAAAAATCCAGGTCATCTTTGGAAATTCGCTAAATATAAAGTCCTTAAAAATTTTTTTATAAAATATGTTTACATGTATAATTTATTTCTTACACACAGAAAAATTACATGAAGCAAAATCAACGTTGAACAAAGTTGATTTGAAAAGGAATAATTTTTTTGTTATCTAGTTTAAATTAACTTTTTAACGTTTCTGGTGAAATAATAATAATAATAATAATAATAATAATAATAATAATAATAATAATAATAATAATAATAATAATAATAATAATAATAATAATAGTAATAACAACAATAAATATATTATAATCTTTCGATATTAATATATAAAATTATACAAAGATAAATTTGTAAAATTATTTTTAATTAAAAAAATTTCAAAGAGTAAAATTTCAAGAATATTTTCAAGAAACTGTTTTTACTGTGAAACAATGTTAAATTAACAATTTTAAATTTTGTCTATTTGAATTAATTTTACATAAGTTTTTTCTGTGTGTATAAATTCAAAGATATTCAAGTCGAAATAAAATTGTAACTCATTTTTGGCGTTGCTTTTTATTTATTTTTTTAACTTTGCGGGGACAATTTGGCAAATTATGCAATATTTTTTATAAAATTTTATAATTTCATTTTATTAGAAATTTTCTCATTAAGAGTTTTATTAACATCAGAATCCGTTAAAAAGTTATGTTGATCTGAAATTAGGATTAGAAGGTGGCAGCTGATTCTTTTGTAACTTTTTAATCCAACAAGCATTTTGCAATGAAATTTACTTCAAAATACCCTTATTATTTGGGGAGTATGGTATCCGTAGAGGCTTCGTGGTCTCAGGAGTTCAAATTACAGTTGGACATTAATTTTTTAACCATTTTGTATCTTTTTTAATTTGTTCCAACTTATAATCTTTGACCAGACCTTTCTTATAGCTTTCGAGTTATAAGCATTTGCTTTTTAACTTTTAATATTTTGAAAAAAAAAAAACGTATTGCAAAGGAAAATCCGAGTGTGAAATTCAAGTAACGAAAATACTATGGAGTGACCCAGAGGAGAAGAAGACGCATGTCTTACCTTATAGTCGTTGATTAAAGGAAATGAGGAATAACATACATACTACTGAATTTTTGTGGTCACAAATTGTTGTATCTAATTTAATTTCTCCACAAATTCAGGATTTAAATCAATGCCTTTCTAGTTTAAGATTCATACTTTGAGAGTCTAGAACATTTCTGGGAAATTCAAAATTTTTGATGAAAAGTGGATCAAGGTCGAAAACTTTTTGCAGCGAACAAAATTTTGTTTTAATTTTGAAGTTAAAAGTCATTTAGTTTCGGACTGGGTTAAGATATTTACCTTTATTTAGTTAAATAAATTATATTAAAAAAATCGCTTTAATTAATATAGTTATATGTTTGGACCACCCTATTCATAATTTATCGTGTCTTGTATGACTCTTACTTCATGTTTCTTTAAAGATTCCATCGTAATGTTTCAAATAGAATGTTAGACTGAATATACCCTCTTTCACCACTTATGGTATTTGAGGTTATAAAAAGCTATCATAATTCAAGAAACTTAACTAGTAAACTTAACTTTTGTATAATAATATATATTTTTGTTATTAACAATTACTTAACGGTTAAAAAAGGTTATTTTGTATAAACATAATTATTACACAAATAAATAATGAAAATAAAAAACAAACAAATATTACAGCTTAAATGCTGCCCAAAAATATGTATATATATTTATATAGAATAATCTTTTACTAAATCAAAAACTTAACAACTGGTAGCTTATACAAATGTATGTTTGTGTATGTAAACTTGTAACTTGTGTTTGTTTTTAACAGAAAAAACTAAGGAAAAATAAAAGATATAAAAAGCCCACCATAAGTTCAATTGAGGGGGTCAAACCTATTTAAGAATTTATGAAATGACTAAGACTTGATAAGAAAAAATAAATAATAATTTCAAAATAAAGTTATTACAAAATATAAAAATTTTGAAAAAAAAAAACAAATTATTAATAAACATATTTGGTATAACGTGTTTGTTTCTTAAGTCTTTTGTTATATATTTTTGTTTGGTTTTATTTGTATAAATTTTTATTAATAAATTAAAGATTTCTGAATGAGTTTTTGTTATTCAAAAGAAGTTTTAACGGAAATTAGCAAATATTTTTATTCTTTTTAAATATTTACGCTTCACAAATCATGTTCTTTTTTTGCTTTGTTTTGGGTATTTAAGATTCAATATCATCTTCCGGTTACTGTTAACATTTATGTAGATCTTTGTTTTGTTTGTTTTTGTTTTAAATGATTTGTTTATGGAATGTAATAAATCTAATAATAATTTATCTATTTTTATAGAAATTGAAATAATTACATTAATAGCTTTTATATGGAATCATTTAAATAGATCAATTGGGTAATAAGGAAATAAATTACAATATTTCAAATTTTGCATAAAAGTTGTTTAATCAACAATCAGAATTTACCTTTTTTTTTTAATTTGTATTACTTTTGTGATTTAAAAATGTTTTTTGTATTTTATTAAAAATTAGCTGTCATTTATGAAACAAAATGATCGTGTGCCCGTGAATAACATACAAAACAAATGTTATCAAGGTTGCAGTTTTGAATATAGAACTTGGTGATGGAAGGTCTAGATTTTTTATATTATTTTTAAATAAATTGTCCCAACAATACACATCGAGTCATTTGATGCTCTTTTGTTATTCTAGACGTTAAAAAAGAAAAATGTGCAAATTTTTTTTAGAGGAGATCAAGTTTCAGATTATGTTTGAAATATTATTCAAACATGTCTTATATGGTAAAAAGCAAAGTGTTTCGAGGTGTTTTGAAGTATCTGATCGGATATGTAATCGGTAGACTTTTAAGGTTGGTTACCTAAAGCGTTATAAAAAAGTCGTTGAAGATCTCTATAAATCTCTTTTATAAATTTAAATTTCTTTATTTAAGGGATTAATAAAGGTCCTATAATTTTCTCGAAATCCATAATATACTTAATTTCAGACTTGTTTAGTGCTACCACAAAATTTAAGAACATATTTCTAAAATGTAAGTTAGATATTTATGAGAATCGGCCGAATATAAGATTGATATTGCTTTTTTTGAAAAAAAAACATAATTTTTTTGATTTATAAAAAAATTTAATGAGAATGCGCGGATAAGCATCACCAAACATTGTCAATTAAAAAAATTGTCAATCGCATAGCTAGAATAATTTTAGATTAGCCTTATATATATTACATCGTAGATCTACTCTGTTGCACAGCAGGGTAAATTATCTGAAGTTCTGATCAAAAATCCTAAAAGTGTTTTCATAATTAAAAGGTTTTTAACAGCGTTAACATTATTTTGGTTAAAACACAAATCCAAGTGATTTTTGTTGCAATCGGTCCGAGATTTCTCCAAGTCCCCATCAAAATTGCACTTTAATGCCCTTAAAAATGATAATATGTAACAATTGTGATAAGTGTCCCCAATAAAGTCCACTTCCGAAAATAAATTTAAAGTTTGTAATTAACGTTTTAGTTTTAAGAAATATTATTAAAAAACGACAATACCATGGATCCTAAAAAACGTTCCTTTATAAAATTAAGTTTTAAAGCTCTCAGCTTTTTAAAATTGTAGAACAATTTCTTAGATTAATTCAGTCGATATATTATTAATATCAAGTTTTTAAGTTGGTTAAAAATCAAAAAATGCCTTTAAAAAAAATCAAAAGTTCTTTGAGAAATTAACGAAAGTATCACAAAATATTGTCCTGTTAATTCTATCCTGTTGGTGTCCATCACTGAAGCCATTAATACATGTATTAGTATTGCAGAGTAAGCTATTGTTGTTTATCGAAATGGATGCCTATTTTCCAAAGCTTGACTTCAAATCATATATCACAATATCGCAAAATATAAAAGTGTTTAGGTCGACGATGACAATCTTCAAGTTTTAGCGATAACTGAAAATTCTTTTTACTGTCATGTTGAGATAAGAGTCTCTATTTAAAGAATTCTTTAGAAAAAAGTTGAGTTTTATTATTAAAAACTATAATTTTGTTTAAAATATAAATAATTTTCTTGAAATAATTTATCATTATTGTCAATTTAGCAAATTTAGCATTTTATTTAAAGACAAATTTTATTTATTAAATGCATTAAGTAAAACATGTTTAATTATTAACAATAGAATTTGTTGAAATAATTTATGGCAAATAAATTGTAAGTTTTATTTCATAAAATATTTTTTTATTTATTATTTTTTTCACTTTAAACAAGAAATTAAATTATTTATTTATAACTTTATTAATGAAAATAAATAAATTATTTTATTAACAAAATATTAAAATTAAATCCAGTAACATTTGTAAGTAAATAGAAAAATTATTTTAAATAATTTATAAACAAGAAATCTTTTAATGGGAAATTGTTGTTAATTAAGTTCATTTTTTATTAAAATTAATAAATAATTTATAAAAATATTAATGAAATTATTTGTAACAACTGTTTGCTGGATTTTGTTTCTGTTACAACAAATTATTATTTCTTTGTACAGTGGTACCAACAAACTTTTTTGGAAATAATTTTGTAACTGTGGAATACATGTTTTTTAAAGAAATTTCACTTGGACATTCTTGAGGTGTATTCCAGTTGATTTGAAGAAGGATATATTTCTAGTGGGTCCTGGAGTAGTGAATCACCTCGTGTATGATGATTATTTAAAAAATCGTGAATTATTTTTATGATTTGATTAAAAATATATTATATACACATAACCTTTATAATTATTTTAAAAAAATAATTTTAAACTAATAAGAGCTATCCCATACATGTAGAGATATTTTAGACCAAAGTAAAATTTTTAAACATCTTTGGACAGTTTTTTTTAGTATTTAAACTTGTTGAGCTAAATTCAGGTTTAATTTTTTTTAATATTGTCCGAATTCTGCACAAAATTCTAAATAATTTTACTCAAGAACCATATACCTATGAGGATTCAATAAAAAGATATATTATTTTGAAATAAAAATTAAGGAAGAAATTATTTTTTTTCTGATTTTTCTTCAAAAGGGTGATAATATTTATTCACTTTAAAATTAACTTCCTCTTAACTTCTTCTTCTGGTATAAATAAATTTTTCTTAATTATGAAAGAATTTCCAACGTAAATGCATATTAAACAAATCCGAGAACATTAGGGGAAACAATTTCCGCGCTAATCCTATCGGTATATCGATAATTTTCAAATATTTTTCTTTAGTTTTTGAGGAGGAAAGAATGTCACAGCTAAAATCTTTAAAAGAGTATCCTGATTATATAGCCACATTTATAAGATACACATTTAAGAAATATATAGTGGACCAAACATCTTATAAAGGTAGATTGAGCAATTTACTGAAAGAAGTGAATATGTTAAACAAGTTTTTCCCCGATTGGAATATAGAGTAATTTAGAATGAAAAATTGGGAATCTTTTTATAGTTCTACATTAAGGGCAAGTTTGTCCATATTATGTTCAAATTTCGGAAAAATAACATAATTTATCTAGAATTTATTTTAAGTCAAATATTACACATTTTTTACATGAATTTACCAGAAATAAAAAAGTTTAGAATTTTGGAGAAAATTTTTAAAGATATTTACTATAAATAGTTTATTATGTACATATTATTATATTCCAAGTAATTGCCTTTCCAACGACACTAAAGCCTTATATAACAAATTTTAACCACCTTTCAAAAATTAACAGAAATTGGGGTCCTTTATTTCCCATGCACAAATTTAATACTGTTTTACATATTTTACTGAAATTTTGCACAGTTATCTCTAAAGAATTTATGGACTGGTTTGGAAGAGCATAAGTTTCTAGTATCTTGTATCTGTCGGGGACGACACCCCTGATATTAAATATATTTAATACTTTCAAAGTTGCAAAATTATTTCCAAAAAAATTTTTTGGATCCACTGTGCTTTGTTAATTAATTTCTTAATAACGAATAAATAGAACTTTAAATAATTTAAGGTGATAATCAGCATTAAATTAATAATTCTTGTAAGTTGCCTGCATTAAATGGTTTCAAAAATTGATATATAAAAGAAAAACAAGTTGTATGCGTTATTTTTTATGTTGAAATTGTTCAGAACCTTGTTTTATTTCAATGTATTCATACTAATACATACACTGTACTTAGAAGGTGAAAAATAATTATTTAAAAGTAATAATAATAAAATAAACCATAAATAATACATAATAAAAATAATATAAAATATTATGGTTTTGTAAAAAAAGCGGAAATTTGCTTGTACAAATACAAATAAACTTTTTAATGTAAAAAATCTGGAGGTAATGAAAGGATGTACACGAAATATCATTCAACTCAATAAAATATCATTCAACTCAATGAAAAATTCTGAACGATCCTCGTATAATTTGCTTTTCTGATTGTTGTAGATTAAGATTATTTAAAAGATAATTCAGACGTAAATAGCTAAATCGACACAGATTTTGATTTCGTATACTTTTTGGGGTCTTAGATGATTCCTTCTTGGCATTACAATTGGAATGATTAGATCGGCAAAAAAAACGATATTTAAAATAATCTATACTGTTATATCTGCTATAACCAATTTTAAGATTTTCATGTGAACGGATTTTAGTCGAGAGCTCATCGTATGAGAACGTTATCTCTTAGAGTTTAAGAGATATTTGGTTTCATAAAATTTAATTTTTATTTTTTTATATTTTTATAATAAATTTTACTCGTTTTATCGGAATAAGGAAATATTTTTAAAAAATATCTTAGAGGATTCAGAAGTTATAACTCTTTTATAGCTTAACTTTGTCCCAAATGAGAATGATTTATTAAGTGTAAAATATATTCATGAGTTTGTAAATTATACTTCGAGTTCACACTTTTATTCTTCAAACCGCAGTATTATAATTTTCTTGACAACTCTAATCTTCAATGGAAGCTAAAATTAGAAAAACTTTAATGATTTTTTATATAATTTTTAATTTTCAACAATTCTGTTTAATTAGGTGCGTTAAGTAGGAGTCTTAACTTTTAACAAAGAAACAATGAACATCTTTTTTTCTTGACACCCACCAAAGTAACTAAATAATCACCATAATTTAACTATTTTTATTTATTTACCCTGAAATTTGCTTCCGACAATTAATTTTTTTTGGGTTAAAAAAAAACTAAAACAAAACCTCCTTAATTTATGTTATTTTCAAATGAAATTTATGAAGTATGAAGAATGTAATTTTTATCTGAATTCTGAATTTATTGCTAAATAGCTTTAGGCCTTATATTGTGAATATGAATACATACACATACATTTAAAGAGTGAGTTCGAAAAACTCTTAACATACAAATTTGTTTATAAAAACGAAACCACTAAATTTAATTTAAAATGGTAGATTTAATCACTAGCAATGAAATTATGAACCTTTTTCGGAAATCTGTCCATTAACGCTTTTTGTCACTTTGCTCGAACATCTCTGTTTAAAATCTACCACACTTTTGAGTTTATTGAGTTATTCAATTCTCTTATAGCGAAGGACCAATATCTCTCCACTGGCCTTAGCTTGGGCCAGTTTGGAGGACTTGTCTCTTTTGGTGCAAATACCACATTATTGTCCTTGTACCATAGTGACAGAATGACATGCCAAAAATTAGGGGATACATTATGATGTCATGAATGGAAGCAGATTTTTTTAACATTTCCTGATTTAAATTTCGTTATTTATACAAACGATTGGCTCCTTTTGCCATACCAAGAACTTTTTGGGAAATGTTGACTGCTTTTCTTCAACATTTCCTTGAACATTCAGAAAGACTTTATTTTAATTTGTCTTCAATTTCTGTGCTCTGTTTTTGACATTTAAATTTTAGCAATGTTCCAGTTGGGAACCTTTTGAGCCTTGTATGTTTCTAAACTTGCATTGTACCAAATAGTCCGAGCACAGAGCTAATGGGTCTGTTCTTTACCAGATTTGCTAAGAGCACCTTTGAAAATATTTTTTATTTTGTTTGCTGTAGAAGCAAGATGTGGACCATTTCATCTATCTGTCAACGGGGAAGTTATCCGGGTATTATTTAATAACATTACAATTAAACAGTTTGACCACAAACCTTTGAATGCTTTTGGCTAAATTTGTAGGATCAAATGGTTCGCTCAAATTAATAAGTTTAGAACGCCCTCCTTTCTGATCACTCATTTCAATCATTTGTTTGGCACTAAACATAATAACTGGATCATAATGAAAATTAAATAATAATTGGCTTAAAGCTGTTAAGGAAAAATGTGCATTAAGAATTTTTCGATCTCACTCCGTAGTTATTATTAGAATGTTTTTTGAAAAATTGTCTAAATATTTCATTTCAATTGTTATTTTTGTCTGAAATACAAATTGTAACAAAATCTTGATTTAAACTGTAAATCGTGTCTTATAATATTTAGAGTATTTGTGTTGTTATTGCTTTAAGGCCTAAATGTTAAAAAATAGTTTTGTATTCGATATTTATTTATTTATTTATTTATTTTGCGGATGGAGTTTATTGTTTATTTGACCCTGAACTTGAAGTTTTAGTTTTTATTTATTTTTATTATTTTGTTTAATTAATGTATATAAATTATTGTTAATTTATTTTATGTTGAATTTATTGTTAACATTAGATTAACAGGTAGTATTTTTCATGTTTTTCATATATCTATGTATATGTATGTAATGTGTATATGTATGTGTTTCATTGAAGTTATTGGAGCATAAATGTTAAAAATATAATAAAAACTCCATATTCAGAAATCTGTATCAGTCTAAATAGTTTACATTGTTTTTGTTATTGAATTGTTTTTGTAGTTTCAAAGTATATTGAACTTTGGATCCATAATAAAAATGAGTGTATATTTGATTTATTACAATTTTTTTTCAATTTAAACAGGTGTTATTAAGTTAATAGTTAATTCATTAATTTAAATTAAAAAAAAAAAAACAATTTAAAATATCGACAAAATAAAAAGACTAAAATATATAACTGGATTTTTTTGTAATATAATGATCTTATTATATAGAATATGAAAATTTGTATAGAAAGCACTTTAATAACTTCGGGGTCAAAAATGAAATGTTAAATTCGGCTGTGTAAAATCATTAATAATTCACGACCATCAATTTAGAATTAATTTTAGTAAAAATTAGTGTTAAAAATTCTATTAAAATTCGCTGTTCGCTATTGCGAAATTATGTAGTGAATAAACTTTTTCTGGTATTGTTTCATTCATGCTCCAAATTTCATGTAATAATTTCCCAAATATGTAAAATTTATTTCTTGTATTCAAAAGAGGGATACCACTTCTCCGTGGCCTATGATGACGGATTTATCTACGTGATGAAATTAGATTTTAAAATTTCAGCGATATTTGATATAAGAAATACACGGAGGTTTGCCATCCGCAAATTTTGTAATCTACAACAATGTTTATCAAATCACTATTCGTATATCATGTTTTTCATCAAACGCCCGTTTCATGAAAATTTAATAAGCAGTTACGTTGTAATCGATGTTCAAATTTTCAGTTTTAAGAAATTGACACAGATATCGGTTTATAACTTTCTTCTAGGATCTTAAATAATGAAATTCTCATGACAATGACAAATACTTGAGCGAAATTTCTTTGACCTCTTTCAATTATTGTGAGCATGTCAACAACAAATAAACGTATGTAAGGGGTGAGATCGAAAAATTATTAAAACTTTCAAGACAAATATTATTTAATCTTCTCTGATTAAGTTATCTTTGTAGAACATGTCAGCTTTTTGTGTAATGTTAGAGTGACCAGAATAAAGTGCATACTAAAATCATTAAATATTTTCAACAAAACCGAAATTAATCATACAAAGAGTTGGTAAAGTATTTAAAGGTCTGCCGTCAACTTAATGTTAAAAAACAGTACTGGTAGAACATGTCCGTCGATAGAAAACCTGGTTCAGAATAAAGGTGTGAACCATATCCAAAAGAAAAGGATGCATTTTCAAAGCAACTACCAACACATCCTGCAGGAAGACAGCTCAGTGCTTAGATTATTTGCAATAAAAAATTCAAGCTAATGCTGAAATTTAGATCAAGAAATGTTAACAAAAAGGCTGCTTCAACACTTCCTAATGTTATTTTCGGCCTGATTTGGCATCCTGTCGCTATGGTAAATGTGCTCCTGAGTGTGGCAAATTCTCCAAACTTAGTGCTTTTGTTTTTATTAACAACTCAGTTCTTACCTTCACATTTCCTAAAGACTTAGTTTGCTAAAATGTATGTACAATTTCCCGATTTTTTAGCCTCAATATAAAAAATTTTCTTATCCACTGTATTATTTGTAAAAAGTCATTATTTGTCTCAATAGTTTCAATTATTTATTATTTTTTAATCAATAATTTTTACTTATTTATTTAATAATTATTTTTTATTTATTTGAAATTTAATAGTTTGCAATTACAGTTATAATAAAAATAAAAACTGAAATAAATACAATTTGGGTCAAATCCAAAGTTTGTTGATTTAAAAGCAAAAAAAAAGATGGCTTATCTTTTACAAATCGTTATTTGGCCAACTTAAAAAAAAAGAAATATTCAATAAATATTTTGTTGCAATAACTTTTTTATTATTTGAATTATAAATAAAATAAATTATATACAAGTGAATGAATTAATTGTAAAAAAATATATATTTTTGTCTTTAGAAAAATAGGTAAGTGGATTTAAAGTCATTTTTTGTCCTACGATTTTTCATAAGAATTATGTATTCATAAATATCTTTGTAGTGCACAGGAAAATAGTGTTACCTCTAACTAAATATACATCAATTTCAGAGTCACTATCAGATTCGTTTGAAAATCAGAACGCAATGATTTGCGACAAAATTTGAAGGAGGTACAATGTTTGACAAATAATTTTTTTCTGAGATGAGTGACCTTAGAAGTAACTAAATATATTTAACGGTTAAAGAGTTACGCAAAATTATTTAAACACATATTGAAGTTTTTGTGCAATACCCTAACAACAATTTACAAGAAAAAAGAGTACATCTCTATGGAGGGAACCAAGTTTAGATAAAAAGATTACAACAAAATGTCTTTAATAAAATGTTCAAAAAATTTTAAGAATTTGATCCTAAAACTTGATATTTGACCTTAAATACTTTTTACTTTACTTTTTCATTCCAAAATACCCAAAATTCCAATCAAGGTATAGTTTTTGTACTTTTTACTCTTCTCTTCTGATAGCACCAGCGGAAATCCCTTTACAGAATCGAAACAATGTTTTAGAATTTTTTTGAACCCAAACGAAGACACAAAGTTCAGAACTTTAAAAAAATATGCCTAAAATTGAAAAAAAAAAAACATTTTTTCGATTTTTTTAATTTTCGTAACCAAAATGACCAATTTTGGGCGTTCATTTCCCGACCTCAAGTCCCAGTAGTTCAAAAAGGTAAAAAAACATGTAAAAAAATGTGTCAAATTATCACTTTCGTCTGCATAAATAAAATTTTGGCGAGTTTTTAAAAATTCATCGTAATAGAGGAGACTAACTTTGGTGGTCCACTTTACATACCCTGGAACCTCAAAATACCTCAAGATTGTTGGTGTACAATTTTGTAAAAAAATATTTACTAGTTTGAAAGTTACACAACTATTTACAAAAAAGTCTTTTGGCACCACTGTGCAAAGATGGTTTGATAGTTGAAATCGCAGCTCTAATGTAAATACACCATTCATATTGCAAATTTTCCTTTCAACCACTTTTTCTGACGATTTTTTAATGAACGATATATATTTGAATTAGGATCACATTGAACATATAAGAGTGTAATGGTCGATGAAGCCCAACTATATAAAACCATGAAAAATTGTAGATCGACACTCGTATTGATTTGAAAATATACTTATAAAAATATTTTCTGATAGTCATTTATGATATGAGTGCTATAGGATCTCATAAACTATTCCTCGCAATGTTTGATTTGGTATTTAAAATACGAAATATAATCACAATACTAACATTTTTAAGGATTCTGAAAATCATTTGAGGTTTACTTCCATGCAAACCCACTTTAATAAAAATAATTTCATATCTGTAATTTTAATAATCTTAAAACTGGACAAACGGACAAATAAACGTACAGTCAGATTGTTTGTCTATCTGACAGACAGGCAAATTTACAGATAGACATCGTTGAACTGATGCAGACAGTGATTCAAAGTTGAACGGTATCAGGTATAAAGAAAATAATCCAAAAATAAAGAAAGTGGAGAAATAAACTGTAATTCAATGAATAATTTAGTTTCGAAATGTATTCAATCTTTAGTTCTTCACATAACGAACGATTTTTTTTACTTCTATTCGCGATTCGAATTTAAAAATTAATAACAACTTCAATCCAACTAATGATTTTCATTCTCATCTTTGCAAAAGAACTTAAAAAGGAGGATAATCTAAAAATTAAGCTTTTATTACGATTTTTTCGTACCTGTTAAAAAAGAGTGGAGTACTGACGATAAGAACTCCTTTGTCTTAATTTTACTAAAACTTCAATTAATCACATTTAAATAAACAAATTCAACCCACTGTGCTCATTAGAATAATTACATCTGACAGCTAATCCGATAATGTTTTTTTGTTTGTATCTTTGTTTGTTTTTTTATTTATACTTCTTTTACATCTTATTTGCATTTTAATACAAGTATGAGCTCAACATCTATAAAATTATACAATTTTGTCCAACAAAAAAATCTCATAAAAAATTTTACTAAGATTTTTTAAGTTCAAGGTTAAATAAAAACAATGGAAAAAGGTTTCTCTTCTCTAACAAAAATTTTCTCCGGATTTTAGTAGAGAAAATCTTAACAAAGTTGAGATATGAAATTAAAAAAAAAATAATATTTAACTAAATTTAAAGGTTTATTTTTTATTTATTTCAACAATTTTTTTTCGTTCATTATTTCACACTAAAGTCATCAATTAAAATTAACCTTGATTGTCGTCGTGTGGCAGACATGATACATGCTTCATGTCAAATTAAGTGAATTGAAGTGTAGTTAGTATTATTATTGTTGTTTTTTGTTGTTGTTGTTGCTTTATTTTATTGCAGTTGTTGGTTTTTCTTTGTAAAACTTTTTTTGTCAAATTATAAACTTTAAGTACGTGCAGTCAAGTGAAGTCAAATAAATTGTAATTATTTAAAATCTAAAATTATAGTAATATTCGTATTCGTATTCGTATTCATATTCATACAACAATCTTGTAAATAATAACTATGTTTGAGATTTTATGATCATATTTATTTATGACACATACATTGTTTAAATGTATGTTAACAACAATAATTGCCAATTAAACAAAGTAAAAGATGGAGGTCTAAAAATGTGTAAAACGATATTGAAACAAGTGAATTTATAAGGTTTTAAAATGTTCTTAAAAATACTAGAAATGTTCTTAAAATAACTAGAAATCTGAAACCATTGAAAGAAGGTGTTATTGTTGAGAACAAAAGACTTAAGCAAGAAACTTGCTGATAAGACTTTGTGTGTGAAAATAAATTTTGGAATTTATTATATAACTTTTAAATCGATCTGATTATTTTTGTTCCAACAAAAATGAATAACACAATTTAGAACGAAGTGCTGGAAGATGTTCTTCTCACTTTTATGGATAATAATTGAACGATGATTGCATATACCAACAAGATAATGCTGTGGTACATGTTCCAATCAGTTGCAGTCCAACTTGTAATAAATAAATAATAATAAATAAAATGAAAAACAAACAAATTTTTAACTTAACAATATTTTAACTGAAATCTTGGTTGATTTAATTAAAATATTTTTTTCTATTGTATATTTTCTAGTTTAATTATTTTTAATACTTTAAAAAAAAATTAAACGTATTTATAGGAATATGTACCAGGTCAAGACGCTTCTTTGTGGAAATAGTTCTCTAACTTTATTACAATTAAATATTATTTAACGAAATTTAACATGGACTTTCTTGAGGTCTTTCCCAATTGATTTGGAGAAGGACTTGTTTCTAGTAGATCCTTGGATAAGGATGTTGCTCACTTTTTATCAAATCGCCAAAATTTATGATATGAATGAAAAAATATTTGACATGTTTATAGCCCTTAAAATTTCCAAAAATGCGCTTAAATATTTGGGATTTCTCTTACAGCTTAAGAGATTTTTGATCTGGTTTTTATTTTTTTCGTGGACATTTCTGGTCAAAAAAAAATCTATTTGACAAAATTCTTGCTCATTTTTCTGCAGGAACCCTAAACTTATGTGTATTCAATAAAAGTTGTATTATTTGGAAATAGGAGCTTGGAAAAAAATATTCTTCAGATTTTTTTCAAAAAGGTAATTTGTTTTTTACTTTAACATCGTGTATTTCCTTTTTCACTATAATTTTTTCTCAATCCTAAACGAATCCAAGGATATTAGAGGAAACAATTTCCCCGCAAGCCCTATCGAAATTTCGTTAATTTTTAATTTTATTTTCTTTTGTTTTTCGAGGAAAATTAATGTCAAAGCTCAATCGTCCAAAAGTACATTGATTAGATAGTCGATCAAAGCACTTTTAATGGCAGAGCTTTCTCCGGATTGGAATTTTGTATATTTTGGAATGAAAAAGTGAGAATATTTTTATAGTACTACATGAAGAACAACCTTGTCAATGTTATACTCAAAAATCATCAAAATATCTGAATTCTTATAGAATTCATCTAATGACAAATATTACAAATTATACTACAAGAGTGCAGTGAAAATAAAATTGTTTGATTTTTTGACAAATTTATTAAAGATATTTACTTTAGGTATTTTGATATGTACATATTATTAATCAAGTAAATACCTTTCCAATGATACTAAAAATTTATATACCATCCTTCGAAAATTAAACTGAAACTTGGGGTCCTGCTCAGAAATTTGCACATTTCCCGTGTAAATATGTGCTGCAGTATTGTCTGTAATAAGTGCATAGCAATTTCAACATGTCTTTAAATAATGTTGCACAACTTAATATCGTTTGCAACATTTATTTTTAAAGCATATCTGGACTGGCTTGAAGAAACATAAATTCCTAACAACTCTCGAGGCCTTTCATAAAAACCACCTAAACTATAGAAGAACCAATAAAATCAGACATTCTTTTCTTTCGCTTTTCTGATTGTGGAAGCATTTCAACCTATAATGTTTGTCCTTTTGCAAATATTTTCATTTAATTTACCACATTGTGCCTCCTTTTAAATCGTTTAATAAAAAATTCATGTCATTTGTCAAATTAAGTAAATATTTAATAATTTTAAATGTTAATTATTTGGAATAAAGCTTTAATAGAATTTTTACTGAAAATCTTTTTGGTTTTATTTGACAAAATCAAGGTTAAATTTTGAAATCCCAATTAAGTTTAAAAATAATTTTAACACTTTGCAATTTACTCGAATATTTTTCTTAACATAAAATCTCATCTTAACGGATGTTATTAACAAAAATGAAAACAAATTGGCAATATTGATGTTGATAAACGCATTTATGACGATAAATCTAAATTTAGTCAATGATTATGTAACTGATACATTCGAAATAACTCACCTTGAAGATTACTTTAATATCAAAGGTTTTAATTAAATATGTTTAAATTAAATCTAAACAAGTATGAAAAGTATATTCGACTATGCCGAATTTCTAATACCTTAGACCACAAATGCGTGTGATGTATGAAATATTTGAAATTTTCTTGTAAAACTTCTTCGCTTGTACTTAGAGATTGTCTCAGATATTAGTCTATATTTAATATATTGCTGCTTTAAATAGAATACCTCTCAGGATTACAACAAATACGCAGGCCGAATTTCATTGAGCTCTATCAATTAAAGTGGAAATGAGTGGCATACAGATGGACAGGCTGACAGACAAACAGACAGAGAGAGAGAGACAGACAGACAGGCAGACACAGCTTAATTGAGTCAGATTTTAACTTGATACATATATACTCATTATAGGGTTTGAGATGATTCCTTCTTAGCGTTACAAACGGAATGTCAAAGTAAATATACCCTCTTCACCACTTGTGATGGTGGAGGGTATAAAAATTTTTATATAAAACGAAAACATAAATTAATAATAATTTATTATGGCAAATTAAAAATCCATATCAAATATAAATTAAAATTAATGGAGAAAAAGTTTTTACTTAACTAATTTAGAATATTGAAAGTTAACTGGTTCGTTAGTTAGTGATTTAAAATTTTTAATTTATAGAGCATATTATAGCTGGAGGCCGAATTCAACTTAATATATATGACAATATAAATATAAATTTTCTTAATAAACGTGTTTGTTTTTGTTTGAAAGTTTGTGCAATCTTAATCACACATCATCAAATTCTCATCGTTGTTGGCTTTTTTTTTAATTTTTGCCCCAAATTCAACTAATATATTTAATTATAATTTAACAGAGATTTTTTGTTGCCTGTTAAGAATGTATTGTTGAAATTTAGTAAATTATTACTTCGATTCATTCATTCGCTCTCTTAATCACTCACCACACACACTCGATCAGTAAACATTTATTCATTCACTTTGATTTAATACAATCAAGTTATTTACAAGTAATAAATAGTTAAAATATTAACAAAAAAGTTTTGTTGTTGTAATATTTATTTAAAATCATTTTGAAGTTTGAAATTTTTGGCTTCTTTTTCTTTTTTGTGTGAGTTCATTGCAAAATAAACGTTTTACAATAATAATGATGAAGCGTTTATGTTTTGGAGGCATATGATTTTTCTGATTTTAGTTTTTATTTATTTTTAGTTTTTTCTCTTTTTTCATAAAGTTAGATTTTTTTATTTTTTTTTTGGGATTTTGGTTATTATTACAAAATATTGCTATAAAAGAGTGGTAGACATAAATAATCTGATGCTACTAGAAGTCACAAGTTTAAAATTATTTTTTGAAAGGATTTTTTGGTTGATATTTATTGAAATAACTGTTACAAGTAATCGTAATTACATTTAAAAAAAATATATTTTTTATTATTAAAGCAAATTTAAGGAGTGAGAAAGAAAAGCTTTTAACACGGATAAAGAGGTAACACGGTTTTTATCTCCAGAATTCCTGTTATGATTAAAGTTTAACTAAAATATTATTATGAGACTACACTGAACCAAATGTCGTACGTAATTTTAACGAAACATTTTCGTAGAATTTTAACGGAAAAAAGATGTTAAATAAACAGATTTTTATTCTAATTAACATAATTTTTCTTCAAATTGAAGAATTTTCTTCAAATATACCAATAAAAATTTAATAAATAAAACTTTAAGTAAAGGATGCTAAACGATGTTACATCAACAGATTTAGTAAAAACGATAGTAAGTAAAATATCACACATATTTACACAAATTAACTTAATTTGAATAAAAATTTTGTTTATCTAACTATTTTCTTCGTTAAATATTTTTTATATTTTCTATGTCATATTGAAAATATAAACTGAATATAGATCTCCGTAGAGGAGGAAAATATTTTATGGCACATTCTTATTAAAATGATTGAAATTAAATGAATATTTTGCATAAATTCATGAAAATCCAAAAGAATGAAAAATGTATCAACAAACATGAAAATAACTTTTCATCAGATATATAAGCCGGTCGGCTCATCACAGTTGCATTATTTGAAGATGTCTATTACGTCTTCTACACTTTTTAATTATTATCTATTACCCGGTAAGTTTGTTGCAAGAAAATTTTTTCTCAGTCCTAAATCTCGAAAGAAATTTCACAAATCGAAGTGTATTAAAAGGGTAATTGGGTCCAAAATTCTCGAGGAAGTAGATCTTTTGATATTATATAATCAATATTTGCTTTGTATGGGGGCTACTTCACCCCTGATTCTATCCGTCTTACATTTTGTACAATAAAACATTTCCTTGATGAAGTCATTGGGACCAAATTAGAAAATTCCTGCTGTTACAGTTCTTAAGGTATTCTAAAATCAATTATTGATTTGCTATGGAAGTACTCCTTCCCTTGGTTCTTAATAGTTTATGTATTAACTTATTACAAAAATTTTACGTAATTCTTTCCTCAATTCAACTAAAATTTGGTAAATTTAACTTAAATTATTAAAATTGATTAATTTTCACAAATATAAAGTTTTATTTATTCAAATTAACCCCATTTTTATTAACGAATTCAAAATTGAAGAATTTACGAAAAATCAACGAAAATTTTTGTTATTATAAATAAATGTTTCGTTGGCTGATATTTAATCTACTTTCCTCAATTCATCAGCCTTTTTCGTTATATTTACTACCGTTTTTGGTTCAGTGTATAATCATGATTATAATAAGATCATAGTCTCGATTATAATAAGATCATAGTCTCGATTATAGTGACACTAAAGTCCTGATGATAGAGTGGCATCAAAACTGCAATTAAACTGTAATGAGACTGTAGTCTCATTTAAACTGATTCAGAAATATCTGTAGCCTCTTTTTTGGTTACACTATAGTCTCAATTAAATTAAGACTTTAGTCTATATTTTACTGAGAGTTATCTCAATTATAATAAACTGTAAAATTATATTAAAAATTATATTATAGTCTTAATTACAATAAGACTATAATAACGCCCATTATGAGGTTTTTAATTCGTTGATTCTATAGCATCATAAACTTAATTGAATTTATAGAAAAATATCATTAAAAATTTAAGTAAAACTCAAAAGCTGATAAAAAAATAATTAAAAAAATTAAATTATAAATTAAGTTTTTTGGTAAATATATTTTAAATGATGTCTTAGTTGATTTAATGAAAATATTATTTGCCCACTAAACATTTTTATGTTCAATTTTTTCGAATTATTTAAAAAAAGTGCATTGAATTTGCGTATATAGAAAATGCACCACTGTATAATTGTGACTATAGTGAGACTAAAGAGTTTATTATACTTAGATTAAATTGTTGCTATTAAAATAAGACGAGTATAATGGGACTATAATCTTGATTTTAGTGGGGATTCTTAATTGCAGTGAAACGGTATTTTAAATAAAAGTGAGACTGCAATTTCGCTTATAGTGATGGTATAGTCTCAATTATAAAGAACTGTAGTCTTTTTTGACTCAATTACATTGAGTCTGTAGCCATCATTATACTAAGACTGTAATCTCAATGATATTGATACTGTGGTCTTAATATATCTAAAACTGTAGTCCTTGTTATCTGATTTATGGGTAAACTGTTAATGCGGGATATTATGTTCGCTTATGTTGACATTTATGACTGATTTCTATGAGATTTTATTCTCAATTTTTGTGGGATGGTATTATCATTGAAAGTGACTTTAGTCCTAAATTCTCACAACTAATTGTGAGACTTTATTACCGCTAATAATGAGACTTTAATTTAGATTTTAGTGCATCTTTAAACTATAATTTGTAAAATTTAATTTAATACCAAATGAGATTCTAAAATCCTGAAATGTTTTTTAGTCACCTAACGATGGGGTTTTCCCTACCTTTTAATTAATTTTAAGCAGTAAGTTTTTAGTTCCATTTAAGTGCAATGACTACATAGTTTTACTTTAGTCCAAAATTTAATGAATAATCAGTCCAGCTTAAAGCAAGACTTTAGTCTCGCCCTTAGTGAGTCCTTAAATTCATTTAGAGTAAAATTTCAGCTTCATTTAGTTAAAGATTTTATCTCGTTGATAGTGAGAATTCAGATCCTCCAATTTTTTCACATTTTTGTGATGTGATAGTGCCATTTATAGTGAATCGTTAGTCTCGCGGTTAATAAGACTTTAATCTCGTTTAGCAAGATGAGACTTTAGCTTAGTTTTAACTAAGACTTTATTTCTGCTTGTAGTGAATTAAAGATCCTTTAGCTATAGCGAGAATTTGCTTTTAAGTAGGGATTTGAAAAGGATTAAAAATATCCACATTATTCTTTGCTTTTCATGTCAGATATTATTTTCTCAAAATATAATAAATATTGTTTGCTTTAAGACACCATTAACTATCGCTCCCTCAAGTCTCATTAAAATAATAATAATTTAACTTCACTTTCTAAATTGACAATGGGTGAGAAAAATTAAAAAATTCTTTACACTTCAAATAAAAATGTCGTTTGTTTTTTAAATAAATATTTATAAATTGTATCACTTTTTTCTAACACTTAAACTTCTGGCTTAAGATAATGTCTTTTTAATAAAATTTATCTAATTCACGAGGCAACAGCTTAAAAGGGCCATAATTATTAATTTCAGCACTTGTAGAAAAAAAACATTAAATGCTAAATTAACAATAACTTACAATTAACTTTATAATAAAGTAATAAAATCCATTTTATATGTTTTGCTTTAAAAATAATATAAATAAAATAATTAATTGTCACTTTTTTTCATTATTTTGCAAAAATTTCAAAATCAAGGGAAATAAAATTAATAGATTTATAAACTTGAATTTTAATTTCTATTATTTCAAATCACTAAGACACATTTTTTATCTCAATTTAATTTAATAATCTATTCATAAGAATTCATTGAACAAATGAAATAGAAATAGAAAAAACTAAATTTTAATATTCATCATTTTAAAGAATTTTATTAGATCAATGTGTGTTAAACAAATTGTGGAAATAATTTATGAAAAAAAAAACAAAATTAAAATAAATTCTTTAAATATAAAAAATAATGGAAATTACTAACGAATTTTCAACACTGCTTCCAATGCAACCAACTTCTATACCGCTTATACTAAAACATAAGTCCAGCTTTTACTGAGACTTAAGTGTGCTTATACCGAATTATAATTTCTACTTATAGAAAGTGTTAAGTCTCACCTATAGTGACTTAGTATCTAGTCTCTCTTTGGTCACATTTAAAGCTCGCTTATAGTGAAAGTTTTGTCCAAATTTTAATGAGTCCTAAGGCTCTTTTATAGTGTTGCTTATAGTCTTAAGTCTTTTATTCATACTAAAATCTAGCTTAGAGTCCAACGTAAGCCCCGTTAATAGCAAGATTTTAGGGCGCTTGAAAATAAAATCTCGCTTTTATTGAGACTCAGTTATATTGAGATTTTAGTGTCACTTGCACAAATATTTAAGATTTGATTATATGAGACTTAAGTCTCCATTATAAGGAATCATCAGTCCTGATTATAGTGATACTTAAGTGTCGCTTATATAAAGCCTTCATCCACACTCAAAGTGAATGTTACGTCTCTCTAAGGTGGGATTTAGGATTCGCTTAAAATGAGATTTAAGTTTTGCTTATAAGCAGTGAGAACAAATTCCTAACACATCATGTTGATTAGAGTAAACCGTAAGAGTAGCTTATGGTGAAATTTAAGCCCCCCTTGTAGTGACTTAAAATTCCCACTTATAGTGAGATTTAAGTTTCTTCGTATACTTATGCTTAAGCCTCGCTTATAGTGAGACATAGGTCTCACTTTAAGTGAGCTTTTCGTGAGACTTTTGATTATTATTTAGATGAAAACAATTTCCTTGGAAATGGTGTTGATGTACAAACAGCAAAATGTACAAATAATAGCAATGAATATTCATTAACAAGTTTTAATGCAAAATAAAAAACAAACGTTATAGAGAAATAAAACTTCAAATGCATTAAATTGTGCCAACTTTACTGTATTCAATAGAAAGAGGGAAAAAATAAGAGACAAAAAAAATAATAATAAAAATAAATGAAAAATTATAAAATTTTTCACTAACACTAGGTTACTAGTTTAACGCTTATGTTAAAGCTTGTCATTGTTGTTTTTGTAACATTTTTTTTATGCCAGAGATGTTGCATAAATTACAATAAACAACAAACAACAGAAAATAAATATAAATAAACATGAAGCATGAGACTGTAGAAAACACGAAATCAATGGAAATTATGGAAGATAAATTAAATGAAAACGTTATAAAAAAATCCATAAAAACAGATGAGTGAATGATGCAGATATTGGAATGCAATTGATAAATAATTTATGATGTCATTGTTGCAACTCAACAAACTGATTGACTAAACAAATGACTGACTGCCAACCATCCATTCAGGCTAACTGACACACTGACTAAGCAAAATATTCGTTGAATAAAGAAACTTGTTGTATTAAAACTTATTGTTATTGTACATCAATAATCATTATATGACTTAATAATTAAATGACATTTGTAACTTATTTTTTTCATATGAAATTTAACAACAACAACAACGACAAAGTGAAAATAATTGACAATTATTTCCAATAACTTGAATTATGGTGTCAAGTTCAATAAATGATGGAAATTGTTTTTGTAGAAAAAAAGTTGTTGTATTTATTTAATTAATTGTGAAAAGTGACATATACAAATAATACAAAAACAAAACAAAATAATATTACATAAATTGTGTTTAATTAAATATTGAAGGTATAAACAATAAGGACTTAAAATTCAATGATGTAAATAATTGTTTAATTTATTCTTGTCATATGAAACAAAAGACTTAGGTGACAAACTTGTTTTTTCTGTTTTGTTTAATAAGAATGCTGTAATTTAAAGGGTTGCCAGGGAGTAAAAGAAATTAAATGAAGTGAAATTCAGTTAAGGAATATTTTTTAACAAAATATGTTGATTTGTTAGAATATATTATTTCAATCATTTGGATATATAAGAAGTGATATTGAAAAATTCTTAACATAATTATAAGTTAATAAAAGCGAAACCACTATACTTGTAGTTTGTTTTAAACACTAGTGATGAGATTTTGAACCATTTTCGGAAACCCTACCATTAACGTGCTTTTACTGCTTTCTTTCATTATGCCCACACAGGTAGTCCATCCTATTTAAATTCTATTACACTTTTGGGCATCTATTTTTATTCTCTTCAATTCTGTTTATCAAGTGCGCAATATCTCCAACGGCCTTAGCTCCGAGTAGTTTTAAAGATTTGCTTTCCTTGGTACAAATATCACATGTAAAATTAGATTAAAAATAAGTTGACAAATTATGAAAACGTAGGAATGAAGCGGCCTTTGTTTAAATTTCGGTATATATAACGCCCGTTGTCACAAATAATTGGCTTTTTTGCCGTAATTGCATATTGGAAAATTTCCGAAAAAGTTCCATGCTAAAATCTTTTTGGGAAATTTGACTGTTTTTTGATTCTAAACTTTTCGAAATAATTTCCACGAGCATTACCAGAATAAAGTTTCCGACAAGGAAATTCTGATCGAGAAATCTAACTGAACAAATGTTTCAACATTAATTATGCAGCAAATCGTGCTGTCTTCTTGGGCCTCTAAATTTTTAACATTTCGTACCAAATAATCTGAATATTGATCTAATACGTCTGCTTTCTTACCGGATGTGTTGTAAACTCTTTTTAAATGCTTGTACTTTTTGGATTTAGTAACATCGGGTGGACCATTTTGTCTGCCTGAATCAGGTTTTCTATCAACGGAAAAGTTCTGCCGATACTGTTTAATGACATTTGAACAGAGAGACGGCAGACCTTTGAATCTTTTGTCAACTTTTTGTAGTACAAAGTTGGGTTTTGTTGAAAATACATAATAAAAATAAATAATTACTTTCTTTGACATTAAACATAATAATTGATATGTTTTACAAAAGTAACTTAAAACGAATCAAATAATACTTGGATTAAAGTTTAATGAAAAACTGTGTTAAGAATTATTCGATTTCACTCCTTAGCACATATTTTTTGAAGGGTTCGCTGAAGACTATAAGAGAATGAAATAAATTTTAAATTGGGTAAGAAAAAAGTTTAGCAAGCGGTTAAAGAGTTATGATGACCTTGATACCTTTTCCTTGAAGTCAAAAAGTCACTTATGGACCACTTATGAGGTCTAACATTGCAACGTTATAAAACTATCCTCTTCTGCTATCAATATGTATAATTTTATATAAATCCAATTATCCATGTTTGTTTCCATGTCTTAGTAATAAAATCCTTTCAAAAGGTGAAAGTGGTTCTCAATAATACCCGATATCTGAACCGTGGTTGCATAAACGTTTATTTTCTTGTACTTGTAATTATCCATATTTTCTATAAAGTAGTTAAATTATTATCTCTTAGAAAAAAACTTGCTTTTTATTCTTTTATTTAGTATCTCATATTTCAATCATTTATATTTGCAAATGTTAATTATGTTTCAAAAATATTAACACATACATACATACATACATACATACATACATACATACATACATACATACATACATATAAATAAACAATAACAAATATTTTAAATAATTTAATGTTATTAAAGACTTGTGTATAAAAATGAATTATTTGTCATTATTAAAAATTTAACAAATTAATCATTTTTATACTCTGAAATTAAAATACGGAAAAAAACAATAAAAAATGTCTAACGAAGGTGTGAATAATTTAAAATAAACAAAATTAAAAAAAAATACTTAAAATGACAGAAATGACGTTGGCAAAATGTTTAACAATAAAGTTTAACAAACAATAATATTTAATAATATTTTGCAAAAAATATTTAATTATAATTTTTGAAATAAAATTAAATCATATTTTTAAATAAATATAAATTCAATTGTTTTCTTCTTATTTTTAAATGTAAATCGTATTATTACTTTTTTCCACTTCCAGGTTTCAAATCTAAATTATTTACTAGTCACTGCCACCTGTTTTGTTAGTATTTGTACAGCGATTAGAGTAGATTGGAATACAAATACAGGTCCTATTATACCACCAACACCTAGAACTACTGTACGACCAGTGCCACCTTTTAGAGAACCAGCACCAGTGTGGGAGGATTTAAGCAATGATATACCTAATCCAAATCCATATGTGTAAGTTTTTAATTAAAAGCATCTTTTATTCTCAGTTATTAGTTATGACGTCATTGTTTGTGTAAATATTGAATTAGTCATAACAAAACAAAAGACTTAAGACACAAACGTAAACATTTAATTTGTTATATGAACACAGTGGTCGCAAAACAAGTTTTTTTAATCATAAAATTTAACATGATTGAAGCTGAGGCAATATTTAATTAATTAAGGGGATTACATGCCCCCAGTGGAAGTACATGGAAATAAAAATAGAAAAAAATTATTTGCAGGAAGGCTGGTTCAAGTGGAATTTCAAGCAAATGTTAAGAATTTTCAAATAAGTATTTGGTATCTGTGAATACACTAGAACTTGGAGATTCATAATTTCTAAAGAAAAAGTTAGTGGAAGGTTATTTGATGTGCAAAATTATTGAAGAACATATTTTTTTTTTTTTTGCAAAATACATTTATTATTTAAACTTTAATAAAAATAACACAAATCTTAATATTTATTTAAAATTTCAATATGATTTTTAGAGAGTTAAAAGTTTCCTACTTTTCTATTTGAAAATACCCAAAATTCCCTTTCGTATGAAATTTGTTCAAATATCAAATGCCCTACATCATAAAATTGGTTTGAAAAATTGTTAAACAACCCTCGTTTTTTGATTTCTGATTATGTAGTTAATGCATTCATAAGTTTTGTATGAGACTTAAACGTTTCATACAAAACTTCTATTAAGGGGTTCTATAGGAGTTATGGAAAATAATAAGGCGACCCTCGTACAATTTCCACCATCGATTTGTGTTTATATTTGTTCCATCTTAATGATATTTTAATTAAATACCAACGAGGGTAAAAACCAAGCATTTCTATGCAAAAATATAATCACATATATTTTCTCGTATATAACAACTTTGGAAGCCAACATACTATCTCTCTGACCAGCTAGGACCCTGTAGTGTTTTAAATCAAATTAGAGATACCTTAGCCATAACCAATTATCAATTTGAAAATTCAAAAAAATTACGATTTTTGTCTTCCTTTTTTTATTATGGAAAAATAGTTTTTTTTCAAAACATTGAAAACAATTTGCGCCCCTATAACTCCGCTCATTGTACACCTAATGAGGTCCGAAGTAATAATGCCACACTCCTCTGCTATAATCATTTCTCATGCAAGTTTGTCAAGCTTGTTTTGACCGCACTGTGCATCGTGTAATCATTATTCTTTGAATTTTTATTATTATTTTTATAGGAAGTTATTGATGAATGCATCTATTCATCTATTAAAATAGTCATTTTAAGATAAAAGAGTTTTTTGTCAAATAAACATAATAAATATTTATATGGACAAATAAACTTTATTTTTGACTAATATTGTGTTTTTATTATTTTCTCATTCCATTGTCTTTCGTATAGCTATGTGCCACCGCCACCTTCACGTCCCAAGCAACGTCTTAATACAAATGTCAATTATAATCTCAGCGATAATAACAAGAACTATGGTACCATTATAACACCATATCAACAAATCAACAACTATAATAATAACTTACCTCAAGTTGGAAGTTTGGCAACACAATATTTACCTAATGTGGGTAACAGATATGTGGCAATAATACCTCCCACAACAGTTGCTACAAAATCATCATCAACAATAAATTATAAATATCCTCAACCATCAGCAACAAATGCACTTTCACCGGATGACAAAAACTCTTATAAATTACAAGGGAAATACAATCTTAAAACGAAAAAATACAAAGCATACGAGAAGGTCAAATATGTGCCACTTAATTATGTAAGACACTATAATTATCGTTATTTCTAAAATACTACACAACAAAAACAAAATTAAGCTTCTTTTACTTCTATAAATTTTTTCTTTTCTGTTTTTTTTATATTTTTTTATTTGTATTATATGTATAAAAAAACAACAAAAGTTTATATTATTTCTGCCTCAGTGAAGCTTTATTTAATATATACATATATTTTATGGCTTTATTAATTATTAATATAAAAAAATAATCATAATTATACTTTCGAATTAAACGAAATTTTTAGTTTTTAAGTTAAAAACACGAAAACAAAAAATAAAAAATCTTTTGATAATAATTTTTAAAATTTTTACTTCCCTTAAAAAAAAAAGAATTTATTTGGTGTTTTCTTTTTTTTCAAATCCTTCAACAGCACACACACAAAATATCATAACAATAACCATCCTCACTATCTCCCACCCCGCTTAGCATTACTCATCTTTTAACAAAATTTAATCACTTTTATTTTAGTATTCTCCATTAAAGTCCAATAATATTACAAGTGATCGAACAAAGCCAATTTCCTGGTTTCAACAATTAAACGAACAACAATTGCCCGCCAAAACCATTAAACAACAATGGTCTTCTCCTTTAGTTTCCGCTTCCATCACCAGCACCACCAAGGCTACAACTACACCTACAAAATTCTATAGCAAGTATGTTTATGCCAAGGATACAACCATAAAGCCAAAACAAAAATTCAATGTTTCAGAGCTTAAAACCAAGAAAAGTTGAATGTTTTATTTTAGTTAAAATCTAGAATTTATTTGTTATTATTTTTATTTTTTGAGTTTTTCTCTTTATTATTGTATTCTATATTTTTATATTTTGAAATATGAGCACAATTAATGATAATAGAAGAATAAAATAAAATGTATTAAATTAAAAAGAAGGTTAAATTGCGATTGATTAAAATACTTTTTATTGCCATATTTGTATTGGTAAATATTTAGTATTAAACAAGAAGAAGAACTAAAAATAAAACTATATTAAAATCAAATACACAAAATAAAGTTAATTAAAGATTATTTTTGTAAATAATAAAAAATTAATACAAAAAAAGATTTTTATTTTTGAAAAGAACAGGTAATTTCGAGAATTTTTAATAAATAAGTATTATTTAATAAATAATAAATAACAAATAATAAATAATAAAAACAAATAAAAGATTAAACATTCTTTTAGCCTTTAGATTTGAAATGAGAATTATTTTATAAAATGTCCCAACTACTAAGAATTGTTTGTTATTTCCTGAAGTCTTTCCATTAGAGACTCCCAATTTATTTTTTCATTAAATATAGGATTTTTGGAGTTATGATTTTCATTTCTCATTTCACTAGGTACAATGTTTCCTCGTTCGGCTTTTTTGCTAACTACTACTTTACATGAAACAAAATCAACGTTGAACATAATTGAATAATTTATTTTAGAGATTTTGAATAATTTGGTTGCAACAATGATTCTTTAATTTTTTTTATAAAAATTATCTTTACAAAAAAAAGTACCACGAGATCTCATCGATTCAATTCATATATCTTGGTGTTTCTGTATTAATTATGAAAAAGAAAAAACTATCATGAGAAGTTTAATAATGTACCACATAATAATGGCTTAAATTACTTTTTACCCCACATGGGCCAATGTTAATTAAGGTTACTTACGGAGTGAAATAGAAAAATTCTTAACAAGCACATATGTAAATAATTATGAAACCAATAATATTACGGTCTTAGTATTTCTATTTAATAGAAATTATTATTATTTAGAAAAAAAAAATAAAATATTTATCACTGGTGATGAAATTTTAAACCGGAAATAATTCCATTAACGTTTTTATAGTATAGTCCCTTTTAAATCTACCACACTCACATTTAAAAACTTTTATTTAGATGACAAGGTCCGCATTTTCCTTCTCTTATACTTCTTTTATATCATTTTAATTTAGTCATGTTTTCATGGTATAAAAAACTCACATTTTAATAAATTTATTAAAATAAACCTTATTTAAATTATTTTAATAAAACAACACAAAACAAATTTAATGGTCAATGAACTTGTCATTATTGTTTATACTCACCTTTTTACAATTTGGTAGCAATATATTTATAAATCCAGATTAATAAAACCGAAACAACTGCTAAACAACCGAAAATGTAATTATTATGCATAATCAATGAAACAGGTAACTTGAAATCATAAAAAAAATAATTTTAATAAAAAACAAGATCAATGCACAGTGATTCGTTTCATGGACAAAAATATTTAAATATTCAGAATGAACTGAAATTTGGTTTGATGATAGTTGATAACTTCCATATTAAAAATATAAGTAATACATTCACCTTAAAAATGAAAGGGAAACGTGTTCTTTTTTTAATTTGTTTGATTTAATTAATTATACATACTTATAGATTAATAATAAAAAAGAACAGCTGCCAGTTTTTTGTTAAGTTTGAGAAAAATGATTTATACAAATTAAAATTGGTACGCGAATTACACATAATACCGAATAGTTAACTTGGAAAAAAGGCAAAACGTGTAGTTGTTTTTACTACATTAATGTTTAATAGATTAATAAAAGAGAACAGCTGCCAGTTTTTTAAAATGTTTAATATTATATCTACCGATAATGAAACAGTTTTAATTAAAAGTAATTAATTAAAAATATTAACTAAAAATAATTTTGTTGTTATTAGCTTGGACTTCTATTTAATATAATTTTATTTAATATAAATTGAAAAAAATTATAACATTATTTTATTGAAAAGTTACCATTACAAAAGTCATAATTACAAAATTTTAGATCTTTTTCGACAATATTTTACATTTTAACTTCAGGATATTTGGGAATTGCCTGTATTCCAATATATAGCAGCGTGCAAGTTTTCAAAATTGTGGGATAAATACTCTATTATTGACGATTTTTGTATTGGAACGAATCACTGTGCACTGAGATAAAAATTAAATTTATAAAATTCCCAAAAAATATATAAAATCTTCTCACACTTTTCAAATGAAAAGGTGAATGTTTGATAAAAATCAAATTAAATGGTCGATGAGTGAATTTGTAATTTGATATTTTTACACTTTTTTGGAAAGAAACGTGATTCAAACAAGAAAAATTATTCAAAAATACTTAATTATATTTTCTTTATTAAGTTTTTATTTAAATATTTTGTCATATTGGTGTTAAATGTTTTTTTTAATAAAATTAATTCATATAACAGATGCTACCGGTTGTTGTAATATCAGCGGTAATTTCGGTTGTTTTCGATTTAACAAACGTATATGGGTGGTACTGTGAGGTGTTCTTGTTTGTACCACACTTTGAAATCCACTATTACCTTCTACCTGATAATGCACCATACGAACCATACCATTGGGTTCAACAAGACCATATTGACCCATAACTTTATCACCACTACGTTCCTCTAAATGCATCATATGCACTTTGCTGGGAGGGTGATCGATGTAATAATGATATTTATAATTTAGCTGGAAATGTATTTAAAGGAAATATTATTAATTTAGGAAGTTTTTTAAAAGAAATATTATCTAATATCTAATTTTATTATAACATAATATTAAATAACATTTTTTTATAATTTACCTTATCATCATCTGGATAATTATGATAATTTGCATAATATTCCGTATGTAGAGGATTAACTAATCCCATTGTTTTCCTGGTTAACATTAACATCAATAATGATAATATTAAGGTTAATAAATTATTTCCTGCTGGAAACATAGTTTTTTTAACTATTAAAAAGGAGAAAGAAATTGTATTAAAAGAGATTAATTCAGTTAATATAAAATTTTTCAATTGTTCCTTTTCTAAACAGCTTAAATGCAGAATAGGAAGATCGATATTTTTTCTGATCTAAAGATTTTGCAGAGTGTTTAAATTTGATTTTAAAAAAGAGTTGTTTTCCTTTCAATCATTCGGCGAAAAATGTAGAATGAAAAGAAGTTTAGATTCCAAGAAAAATCAAAATCCAAAAACAGTTAAAATGAAAAGTCACACAAATTAATCTGAAGTCTTTAATACCCACACAGATCCACTAAATGATATATAGTTTCAACAACATTAAGATAGCCACAGGCAATCTACACATACACACTAATAACAGCAAACTGTATTATATATAAAATCAAATTTCAATCATCAAAATTAATGTATTTTGGACTTTAACTTTTTTCCTGCTTATCTGATTTTGATTATTCTTGGAATAAAGCTATAAGTTATAGTTAAATTTTATTTTCATCTGACAACTAGTTTTTGTAAAAATTGTCAAAAGTTTTTTGTCGAATTTTCGAGTTTATCTCGGATATTGGCTATAACTTATTTGTTACTGGACCGATTTTTAAATAATAAACTGCTAAAAGCAATAAAAACAATCTGGCCAAATTTTGTTGAATTCAAATTTTTATTGTGATCGTGAAAGTGTTTCCAACAGACAGACATCAAATCAAGAGAGATTTTGATATGATGCAAGAGTAAATATCCTTCTCGGCGTTACACACGGAATGACAAGTTGTGGTGATGGAGGACATAAAGAGAGATGTGTATTCACAAACTTTGTGTGACAAATATATGCACTAGGGCGGTCCAAATGGTCATTTGTTCTGAGGTCATCAACTAGTTGTACCCATTTTCCTTCGACATAGAAATTCGGTTATTAAAGTTACATATTTTGACAAACTTAATATGTTAATTTGCGTTTAATATTGCTATATTAATCATCTCCCAAATCGAATTTACAATGTCGGTCCATCGGTTTTAGAGATATTATGATAAATTTGTTACACATTACCAAGAATGAATCGAATTGCATTTGGTCATGTTTACTCAAATATATTCCATACAAATATCCCTCCAGAATAAGATTTTAAGCTCATTAAAAAATCCTCTTATATAACGAAAAAGGGTGTAAAATTGAAGAAAAGAAGAAGAAGTCAACGAAACCATTATTTATCATAACAAAAATTTTTGTTATTTATTCGTAAATTCATGAAATTGACGAAAAAATATCAATATTTGAATTATCAACTATTTGAATTCGTTAATTTGATTCCAAAGACTTCATAAAGCAACTGTTTTACTGTACAGAATGTTAGAATCAGGGGAGAGGTAGCCCCCATATAAAGGAAATATTGATTATCGAATGTCTATAGATCTACTACAAAGAAATTCCATTAAAAATGACAAGGAAAATATTAAAAATTGTTTTACGAAAAAATAGATAAATAAACAAAAATTTTATTCAAATTAACTTCATTTTAGTATGAAGAATTCAATAAGTTTGTGTGCTATTTTAGTTGCGATGCATTTCTGCCATTTTTACTAAATATCTTTAACATCTTTTACTACATTTTTTTAATTAATATTTTAGTATATTTGAAGAAAATTCTTCAATTTGAAGAGAAATTCTGTTAATTAGAATAAAATTTTGTACATTAAACACCTTTTTTCGATAAAGTTCTACGAAAACTTATTGTTTGGTTCAATGCATGTTTAAAAGTCAATACGTGTTTGTTTGGAAGTTATAGACAACTTAATTACTTAACGATTTTATTCAAATTTTAACAGACTGATCCCAATATACCCGAAAGTAATATGGGCTATAAAAATTAACTACTATTGTAGCATCTCAAATACTTCCCCAAGGAACATTTTTATTGGACAAATTGTATGTGGGAATAGGTAGTCCACATATTGCTAAACTAAACGTTGGTCTTTATCACACTTATCAATAATTAAGGGACTGTTTTACAAGAAATAGTTTTATTAGATTAAATTAGGATCGTTAGGATCTGAGGGAGAGGTAGCCCACATACAATGAGAATTTTAATTATAGATTAAATATTTAGTACTAATCAGTTTTTTTATTGTTGTAGTGAAATATGTATGTCTATCATGGTTAAATGTATATTCCATACAACTCGAATGTTTATTGGGTGATATATGAAGAACTTTTCAGTCAGAATTCTTTAATTAAATAACCAAAATTTTTCTCATCCAAAGTTTCCAAATGTTTTCACCTTCCAAAGAAGAAATTTAGAACGTATAGGGTCAGAGGGAAGATGTATCCTCTATTGATAGCAAATATTTGTACTAGAATATCTTAAGAATTATTACCGCAAAAATCTTCCAATTTGACTAAATCTTCATTGCTTTTTGTTATATACATCGCTATTTACAACAATAACATTTATTGCGATAAGAAATAGTTTGTGCCTTTTGTGCATTGAGTTTCATTAAAATTTGTGCTCTTCTTGCAGTGAGAGGAATAAAATATTTTTTCGATGTTCTCGATCCGAATTTAAAAAATTAAAATAATAATTTAGAAGCCAAATTGATTTTTTTCTGAAATCTAAAAATAAATCGGTCGATCTTTTCCAAATCTTGCGAAAATGATTTTCTTTACGAAATAAGGTAACAAACTTAATTCTTAAATTAATGTTTATTTTTTTTAACTTGAAAAGGAAGATAATCCGCATACAAAGATTTCACTCCGATTTTTTCGTACCTCTCAACTAAACCTTTACGATTTTTCTTAATATAAAGAAAAATATATTTTCCTTTTTGTTTGCTGATTTCTTTGTTTGTTAAAATTATAAAAAGAAGTTATATCTCAGTCACGTTAAACAATTTTCCATGAAACGTTTTACAAATTATTAACAAACATTTTTCACACTTGCCGGCACTTAAACATAGTTGTCAGTCACTTAAGTCAGTCCTTAGTCGGAATTGTTTTGTTAGCCGCTTTATACGTGATATTTTTCATTCCATTACCGAAATGAAGTATTTGTCTTTTTTGATTTCGGTTTCTGGATATCGTTATAACTAACTTTTGCTACTTAAAGTTATTTTTTCATTTCAAGCTACTGATATTACTTTATGTTGGCTTATGATTTTGCTATTTCTATTTGATATTCATCTTGAAAAATTGTTATAAAACTAAATTTTTTTTTGTTTTCTTTATGATTTTCCATTTATTTTCTTCAAATTTAAGGTTCATTTGAATTGACCCTTTAAAATTGTTTATACTCCCAAGTAGTTAATTTAAAGTAGTAAATGTTTACAATTTCACTTAAGGTACTTGAAAGGTATTGTGATGGGAAAGTTAAAAATCTTTACATTAATTCGATTATGTTTAAGGTAGAAGGAAAAGGAAGGAAGGTATCTTTATTTTAAAATACGATTCTTCTTACTGTTATTGCATTAAAGCTTATTTTAAAAATTTAGGAAGATCTCCTGAAATGTACACCATTTAACAATTTGAAATGAAATGTTTTTATGCAAATTAAAAAAAAATACACTCATATGGACCTTATAATTCTCTACAAAAAATAAGCCTACATAAGTGGGATATAACTTATAGTTTAGGAAATATTAAGACAAAAGCAAAAATTTTGCACCATTTTTTATATCCTAAACCACCGTAGGTATGCATTGCAGATCAATGACTCTAAGCATACGGCGGAGATTGTTCTATTATGGATATTTTATAACACTCCTTACAGTCTTTTAAGAGTTTTCACCTCTCCTTAGTAAACAGACATCAACATAATAGAGCAATAATGGGATTACAACTTCTAAAGTCGGATTCGAAAACATCACATTACATTCAAAATATGCTTAAAGAGGAATATGTTTCCAGCTTCCTCGGGGACGGGGGAGTAACATGATATTACTTCTGATTAGAAAAATTAAAATTTTCTTAAAAAATATCATTTATACCAAAAATTTAGCTCTTGTACTAATAGTAAATTTTAGTAAATTTTCATAAAAAATTAATTTTTTAATAAAAATAAAAAAATATATTTTTTGTAAAAAAATATTTTTTTTCAAAAGAATTTTTTAGAACAATAGAAAAATATTTTGCAATTATAATTTTAGAAAAATTAAAATTTTCTTAAAAAATATCATTTATACCAAAAATTTAGCTCTTGTACTAATAGTAAATTTTAGTAAATTTTCTTAAAAAAAAATTTTAATAAAAATAAGAAATATATTTTTTTGTAAAAAAAATATATTTAAAAAAATTTTTTTTTATTAAAAATTAAATTTTTCATAAAAAAATTTACTTTTCATAAAAATTAAAAAAAAAACTAAAAATTTAATTTTTCATAAAAAATTATTTTTTTTAAATTTCATTTTTTTAAAGATTTAATTTTTTATAAAAAAAAATCATTTCTCATATGAAATTTAATTTTTTTTGAAATTTCATTTTTAATAAAAAAATTTCTTTTTTAATGAAAAAGTTTAATTTTTCATAAAAGAATTCGTTAAAAATTTTATTTATCATAAAAAATTGTATTTATCATAAAAAATTTAATTTTTCATAAAAAAATTTAATTTTTTATAAAAAATTTAATTTTTCATAAAAAATTTATTTTTTCATAAAAAGTTCCATTTTTCATAAAAAATTCCATTTTTCATAAAAAATTTAATTTTTCATAAAAAATTCAATTTTTTAAAATAAAATATATTTTTCATAAAAAATTTTATTTTTCAAAATAAAGTTTATTTTTCATAAAAAAATTTAATTTTTCATATAAAATTAAATTGTCATAAAAAATTTAATTTTTCATAAAAAAATTTAATTTTTCATAAAAATTTAATTTTTCATAAAAAATTAAATTTTTCATAAAAAAATTTAATTTTTCATATAAAATTAAATTGTCATAAAAAATTTAATTTTTCATATAAAATTAAATTGTCATAAAAAATTTAATTTTTCATAAAAAAATTTAATTTTTCATAAAAAATTTAATTTTTCATAAAATATTTAATTTTTCATAAAAAATTTAATTTTTCATAAAAAAATTTAATTTTTCATAAAAAATTAAATTGTCATTGTTGAGTTGAAAAATGAAAGCGTTGAATGCTGGAAAGGATGGAAATAATAACACTGACTCTGAGCCGATTAAACAAAATAAACAATTTATTTTGTTTAATTCCAATAGCTCGCAAAATCCCAATTGGTAATCGAATGCAAAGTAAAGAAAAGAAATAAAAAACAAGAATTAGGATTTTGGATATTAGGATGTTTATTGGATTTCAAGTTTGTTACCTTCTCGTTGAACGGCTAAAGAAAGAAGAACTTTTTCTTAGCAGGAAACAACATAGGAGACCTTTCTGCCAGGATGACAGATCGATTTAGGCGTTTTAATAGAAAGAGAACGCAATATTTATAGAACATTCAGCTAGTATATATATTAGCTTTAAAGTTTGAAATGCTTGCTTGAAAGTGCCTTCTTAGCTAGAGGTGTTTATATGGCATAAAGTCGATTAAAAGACTTTTGGCATTAACATTGCCGCCCACCTTGCAGGATCCATGCAATGAAAAAAAATGTCATCTTGGCGATGTCCCCGATGTTGTTTTTGCTTGATAACATAAAGTAAAATTGATTAGTTAATTAAGTTAAGAATAGGTTTATAATATTTGTATTCAATTCATAGTTATTATAATAAGGTTAATGCAAAGAATCATTGAATTTAAAAATTAATAATATAAGAAACATTATGTAGAAAAAATTCATTTGAAAGATATGTTTCGTATTTAGCTATGACTAAAGTGCATTTATTTATAAAAAACATTGGCCGTAAATTGTCCAACCGAACACAGTGCTCTGGGCTGTTGGAAGACCAGTTCTAGATATGATTCCCTGGCATATAACTTTTGAATACAAATCCACACCAATTACAATATCGATTGAACTAGCTTCATAAAATTTAGAATCAGCAAGGAACATATCTCGAAAATTTTTTCGAAAAGTTTCAGGAAGAGACTGTGTGGGAGTATGCAGTGCAATTCGATTGTCCACTCTAAATGTTCCCTCTATTTTTGACGAAGAATCGTATCTAGATTTGAGAACAATCGGACAAATTGTCTCTTTATTTAATGTATACGACGTCAAGTCTAGTTTGTCAATCAAGCCTTTTGCTACCCGACTAACTGGCGAACCCGTGTCTAACAAACATCGTGCATGAGATGTTGTAGTTCCAATTTTCACTAAAACTGTGGGTAGTAGTATAACTGTATTCTGCCGTATTATTTTAGTTAAGGACGTTGACGAAGTAGCTTGTCTAGGAGATAGATCCCTTTTGGCTTGTGTTGCTGCAGACTGACTTTTCTTCGAGGACGATGATGGTTTTGGGCTAGGTGATCTAGAGCGTGAGGGAGAGGACGATGGCAAAATATCTTTAACAAGTCTAGAATTGACATGCAAAAGGGTATGATGAAATTTATGGCAATGCTTGCATCCATCTTTAGAAAAACAAGTTCCATGAGAGTGATCGTGGGCGAGACAGTTTGTACAGTATTTTTTGTCCCGAACGATGCGAATACGATCCGCTATATTCATTTCCAGAAATTTTCGACATAAGCGAAGTGGATGTGGACGATTGCATAAACGACAAGGATATATGTTGTAACTCGCTGGAAGACGTTTTGTGGATGATTTTTTATGGGTCTTCGAAGAAATTTTAGGCATAATAGGCTAGAAAGGAAAAATTATTAAATAAATAATTATTCTGGATACAATTTTAAGATTCTGTGGGGAGAGTTATAAGTTTGACAATAGGCCTCGTTATCAAACCTCGTTGAGTCAAAATGTCGGCTACTCGTACGTGATTATCTGAACCAATATAAGTTTTCACAATTCGACCAAGTCGCCAAGAATTTGGCGGAAGATTTTCATCTTTTACCACGACCATGATACCTTCCTTCAAATCTAATTCAGGTCGCTGCCATTTGTTTCTTTTGTTCATTTCCTTTAAGTATTCATTTTTCCACCGAAAACAGAACGTCTGGTGAATTAGTTTTAATCGTTGCCACCGATTTGTTATCGAGATTGCGGAATCATTTACCTGAGGATCTACGGGCGCTAAGATTGGAGTTCCAATTAAGAAATGTCCTGGAGTCAAAGCGCAAAGATCGGTTGGATCAGTTGAAAGTGGTGAAATCGGTCGCGAATTCAGACACGACTCAATTTTGGACAAAACCGTAGAGAATTCCTCAAAGGTATATTTAAGATTTCCGGCAATTTTTCGAAAGTGTATTTTAAAACTTTTCACTCCAGCCTCCCACAATCCTCCCATGTGTGGAGCTCCAGCTGGAATGAAATGCCACGAAATGTTTTGATGAGAATAATTTGCAAGTAAACGCTGTTGGGAAGTCTGAATGAATTCTCTTGCTATGATTTTAGAAGCTCCGACGAAATTTTTTCCGTTATCCGAATGAAGGTGAAGCGGACATCCACGGCGTGAAACAAAACGACTAAAAGCTGCCAGAAACGCTTGAGCGGATAAATCGGACGTAGCTTCTAAATGAATCGCTTTTGTAGAAAAACATACAAATATACATACATATCCTTTTGAAATTCGGCATGCTCGTCCGGAATAGCTTTTAATATCAAATGGACCTGCGAAATCCATTCCACAATGCGTAAAAGGTCGGGAGATTTCAGATCTTTCCACAGGGAGAGCCGCCATTAATTGCTTTTGACATCGTTTTTTATATATTACGCACGTCTTGCACTTGTTGATAGTTGCTTTTATTAAATTTTTGACTTTTGGGATCCAATATTGCGTTCTAACTAGTCGCAAAACTAATTGATTTCCTCCATGAAGACTAATCTCGTGAATAAATAGTATCAAAAGTCTTGAAAACTGGGAATTGTACGGTATAATCACTGGATGTTTTTCATTGTATGCTAATCCTGGAGAAAATTCTAATCGTCCGCAGGAACGTATGATCCCATTTGAATCTAGAAACGGATTTAAGCTCATAATATTACTTGATTTGGGTATATTTTGGCGAGTAGAAAGAGCATTGTACTCATTTGGATACCAAGCCTTTTGACAAACAGAAACGAGTCGATCTCGAACAAAATTAATTTCAGAACTAGAGAGTGTAAACGAATTATGAGAAAATCTAGAACGATGTTGTCGATGAGTTCTAAAGAAAAACCGAAAGACATACGCTATGACTCTTAGTGCCTTGTGATAAGATGAAAATCGTTCCAACAAATCGACGAAATTCGAAAAATAGGAAAAGTGAACTTTGATGGGCTTAATCTCTAGTTCAGTTATTGGGATATTGGTCAAATCGAAACATGGCCATTGACTTTGATCCAACTGTAGCCAATCTGGCCCCAACCACCATAAATTATTATCAACGATATCCTGTGGATAAAGACCGCGACTAGCTAGATCAGCGGGATTAGTTTCAGAACTAACGTGATTCCATTGTGAACAATTTGACTTATTTTGGAAACTCTGTTTGCCACGAAAGTTAACCAGTTGCATGGGGGTTTGGCCAGCCAGGAAAGTACTATGGTTGAATCCGTCCAACAATAAATGGAATATTTGCCGATGTCTAAACTTGGTATCAATGTTTCCACCATTTCTGCCAAAAGAAGTGCTCCGCATAGTTCTAGTCTCGGAATAGACAGTGTCTTAATCGGAGCCACTTTAGTTTTTGATGAAATAAGATGTGTATGAATGGATGTAGAATTTTCTATTCGAATATATAATGCCGCTGCGTATGCTTTTTCAGACGCATCGCAGAATCCATGAAATTGGATTTTGGCTTTTGGACTATATTCAATCCATCGAGGAATACGAATGGAATTGATAGTGTTGTAGTTTGACTGAAATGTCTTCCAATGATGAAGCGAATCTGGAGTAAGAATATCATCCCAACCAGTCCCATCTATCCATATCTTCTGCATTAGAATTTTCGCTAAGACAATACACGGAGATAACCAACCAGCAGGATCGAATAATTTGGCTATTTGAGATAGGACATCTCTCTTCGTATACTGGGATGTTTCCGGGAATGGATTAGCGGAAAAATAGAACTCATCCGTACACGCGTTCCATCGTATACCCAATGTTTTAGCGGAACTATTATCTTCAAACTTCAGGAAGTCTTCGTGCAAAAGATGGTCTGGTGGGATATCAGACAGAATATCCTTTGAATTTGAGGTCCATTTCCTCAACGAAAATCCTGCCGAATTTAAAGCCTGAATAAGCTCATTTCTTGCCCTAATTGAACCATGTTTTGTATGTGATCCTGCTAAAACATCATCAACATACATAGAATTGCGAAGAATAGAGCTAGCAATAGGATAAGAGGATTGAACGTCATCGGCTAGCTGGAGAAGGGTTCGAATTGCTAGATAAGGCGCACAATTGACCCCGAACGTAACGGTCTTTAATTCGTAATCACAAATCGGACTATTTGGATTACTTCGAAATAGAATTCGTTGGAAACAAGTTTGAGACGGATTTATAAGAATTTGCCTATACATCTTCATAATATCGGCATTAAACACGAATTTAAAAAAACGCCACTTGAGTATTAAAAGATTTAGGTCGTTTTGAAGGATTGGACCTGTATGGAGTAGAGAATTCAAAGATTGTCCATTAGATGAAGGGGCTGAAGCATTGAAAACCACGCGAACTTTAGTGGTACTGCTATCAGGTTTTATTACAGCATGATGTGGTAAATAATAATATTTGGAATTTTCAAGAATATTGGGAATCTTAACCTTAACCATATGACTCAAGTCTTCATATTCTTTAACCACACCGTCGTATTCAGCCTTAAATTCTGGAATCTTGAGTAGTCTTGCTTCATTGCGAATAAACTGTGCCATAGCACTTGACCTTGAATGACCTAAATTAATAGAGTCAGGAAATCCTTCCTTAAATGGAAGCGATACAATATATCTGCCATCGGAACGCCTTTTAATGGAACGAATATAAAAGTCTTCGCAAGCTTTATCGGAGGAAGACATAAAGTTCTTCCTTGGAAGATTCTCCACCTCCCAAAAGCGAGAAATTTCTTTATCTAAAGAAATTTCACAAAAATGAGAAACTATTTTTTGAGTTGAATTAATGGAATTAGTAATTGGACCAGTAAGAATCCATCCAAAGACAGTTTCTTGGGCAATAAGAGAATCACAAACTTTGTGTCTTATGCCAGAACGAATTATGGAGGGAAAAATATCTCCATCGATAAGCAAGTCAATTTTAGAACTGCGATAGAATTTAGGATCAGCTAACTGTAGATCAGGAAGATTTGAAAATTTAGAATTTGGAATTGAATATGAAGGCAGATTACTTGAAAGATGAGGTACTACTAATGCGGTTACTTGGATGTTAATACTTTCATCCACCTGGGAACCCAAAATAATAGAACATTTACGTTGAACCTTCGCCGAAACAGCATTATTTAATCCGGAGACCTGTGCATTGGTGCGTTGAAAGGGAATTTTCAAGATATTGAACATGCGTTCGGAAATAAAAGTACCTTCCGAACCCGAGTCTATGAGCGCTCGTGTCTTGTATTTAACGCCAAAATGGCAAATATCTACCCAAGCAGTACCAAGTAAAACTCCTTTGGAATTAGTAGCAAAACAAGATTGAACTCGACTGGAATTAGTGGACTGTATTTTACCGGAAGTAGGATGTGAGTATGGAGCAGAATTCGGATTTAGATTAGAAATATTAGAGCTAGTATTGAAAGATTGAGATGTTGGCGTAGCATTATCAATTTCTCGGTGAAGAAGAGTATTGTGCTTCTTTTTACATTTAAAACAACTATGTTGGCTAGTGCAATTTCGTACCGAATGTGTTTTAGAAAAACAATTGAGACATAAGCCTTCCTTCTTGATTTCATTCAATCTTTGTTGATAATTAAGTTTTAAAAATTTGGGACATTTCCGAATAGCATGAATTTCATTAGGACAAAGTTGACATTTTGGACCGGAAATATTTGTCTGAAAACTATGAAACCTTTTATTAGAACTTGAAGGAGCTTTAGATTTTGTGTCCTTTGTAGGATTGTTAGAACTCCGAATCTCGGAAACAGACTCTAAAGTTCTATAACGGTTAGTGAGGAACTCGTCCAACTCCGACCACTTTGGAATACAAGTTTTATCTGTGAGTTGCTGTTCCCATAACGTTAAAGTTTTCTCTGGTAATATATTTGTGCAAATAAACACAAATATTGGATCCCAGTTTGACACATCAACCTTATAAAGCTTCAAAACAGAAATACAAGAATTTATATCCCGTTGAATTTGTTTCAAAGACTTTCCTGATTCATAAGCAATGGACTGAAGGTTAAAAAGAATCTTTAACTGGCCATTTATCAAAACTCTTCGGTTTTCGAATCGTAGACACAAATCTTTCCAAGCTAAGTTGAATCCATCATTGGTAAGTGGGCTCTTTTGAACTATTTCCCTAGCCTCACCTTTAGTTTTCTGAATCAAGTAAAAAAGTTTCTCAATGTTACTAGCCTTTGAATTGGAAATCACTGCGGTAAATAGATCTCGAAATGTAGGCCATGAAGAATATTCGCCATTAAATGTTTCGATCTCTATGGGGGGCAGGTGAAGGCTATGTGTAACAGAATAAGACGAAATGTTGGATCCGAAGTCTTTGGGGATGCTTGTACGAGCAGAATCTTCAGCTTGGCGTGCATCAACCTCAGAATTGAAAGATGATTTTTGCCGAAGTGCATCGCTTAGTTCAGATAATTTCGTCAAGCAATTGCAATAGGTTATATAGGTTCCCTTATATTTCAATTTAATAGACTCTAAATCTACAGGATCTTCGGATTCCTCTGATTCTTTTTCAGCTTCAAGTATGTATTTGTCGTAAGCTGCTCTAATTCGATTCCAATTTGACTTCAATTCATAACGATGAACTTCAAGCGCATGAAGTGAAGTTAAAGGAAAGCAGTTGCCATTAAGATCAGCTTCGAATTCTACTACACTATCCGCTAATCGAATAAATTGATCAAGAGACATTTCGCGATATATGTATATATACCTTTCCTGATTGAACAATTAATATGAAGCAAATATCGGGATATGTATAAAGCTGGTGCTTTAAAATATCCTTGACTAAGTTGAAAACAAAATTTGATTTTTTTTTTTTTTTTTTTCAAAACAGAAAGAATATTTGTAGAGAACAATAAAATTGAAAATTGAAAATTGAAAATTGAATAATAAATGTAAATAATTCGATGAAAAAATTTCGTAATATGAGAATTTGTATCAAATTTAAGGGTAATTAATAATAATTTAAATAATTTTCCACATTCACTTAAAAAAAAGAATGCATTTATTTAAAGATCTTGAATATAAAATCAGCTGATATTCCAGTTGATAAAATTATAAGGTCATTCACCTTTTAGTTTACTGGAACTTGTATAATGTTCCAAAAATTATTGTGATATTAGGTGTGTTCACTATCAAATTGTCGAAAAATATAAATGAGCATTTATATATAAAATAAAAATTATTTTCTGAACGGCTCCAATGGACAAAAAATTACTAAGAATAATATAATAAACCAATATTATTAATAAAATAATATATTTGTTATATATATATATTATATATTAAAGAAATATTTTTTTTAATATATCTATTATAGGATATCTATTTTTATCATAAAGGAGAAAAAACGGAAAAATGTGCTGAATTGAAAAACACGAAATTTTAATTTGAAAAATATTTTTTTTCTTTGTAAAACAATAAATGTGAGCACCTTATTATTGCTAATTCAGTAGAAAGAAAAATGGAATAAATGTAGAGGGTTGCCGATGAGCTTCGAATAGAACTCAAGAAAACTAATAAGGAATTATAATAAATAATTTTAAAATATTATTCCATAAAATAATAAATCGATTTCCCAATTTATACGTGTTTAAGTTTCTTGTTAGTATTTTAATATCCTTTTTCTATGAATATTTTTGTGGTCCCACGGCAACTCGTAACTAATTATAACTGGAGTTTCACAATGTAATGGAAGATCATAAGCAAATGAAAAAATATATAAAGAAAGAGAATATCAAGATTTAAGAACTAAATATACTCAAAGTTTATAAAGTAAGAGATATGTAATTTTTTGTGTTTATGTTTTAAGTAAAGGGTTGGAACATGGCAGAAAAAAAAATGTACTTAAGAGTGGTGAAACGAAAAATGAATATGGAACAAATAGAAACTGAAACAATTGCAAATGTCGTGATGAAAAATTGAAATTGTTATGAGGGAAAGAGGGAACTATTTGTCAGAACAATTAATATGGAAAAAATGAATTTAAGAAGAGTGATCGACAAAAAAAATCCAAAAAAAGTTTTTGTTGTTGTCTGCTTCTTTTTATTATTTCTCCTTCCCCACAGATATAGATTTTGTTTTTTTTTTATAGTTGGTTTTTTTTTATAATTATTTTTATTTGCCCGGTTGCAAATAAAATTGAAATGCACTTTAACCACTAACCAAATAACAAAACATACCTTTAGTTGATGAAACCAAATATGTGAGAAGTTGTAGAGATGAATACTCCAATAATGAAATCTCAGAGTAGATGTTGTTGTAAATTCCAATCCGGCTCGAAGGACCAATGTTGAGTTGAAAAATGAAAGCGTTGAATGCTGGAAAGGATGGAAATAATAACACTGACTCTGAGCCGATTAAACAAAATAAACAATTTATTTTGTTTAATTCCAATAGCTCGCAAAATCCCAATTGGTAATCGAATGCAAAGTAAAGAAAAGAAATAAAAAACAAGAATTAGGATTTTGGATATTAGGATGTTTATTGGATTTCAAGTTTGTTACCTTCTCGTTGAACGGCTAAAGAAAGAAGAACTTTTTCTTAGCAGGAAACAACATAGGAGACCTTTCTGCCAGGATGACAGATCGATTTAGGCGTTTTAATAGAAAGAGAACGCAATATTTATAGAACATTCAGCTAGTATATATATTAGCTTTAAAGTTTGAAATGCTTGCTTGAAAGTGCCTTCTTAGCTAGAGGTGTTTATATGGCATAAAGTCGATTAAAAGACTTTTGGCATTAACAGTCATAAAAAATTTAATTTTCATAAAAAATTTAATTTTTCATAAAAAATTTAATTTTTCATAAAAAATTTAATTTTTCATAAAAAATTTAATTTTTCATAAAAAAATTTAATTTTTCATAAAATATTTAATTTTTCATAAAAAATTTAATTTTTCATAAAAAAATTTAATTTTTCATAAAAAATTTAATTTTTCATAAAAAAATTTAATTTTTCATAAAAAATTTAATTTTTCATAAAAAATTTAATTTTTCATAAAAAATTTAATTTTTCATAAAAAATTTAATTTTCATAAAAAATTTAATTTTACATAAAAAATTATATATTTCCTAAAAGAAAATATTTTTCATTAAAAATTACAGTTTGTCGTTAATATGAAAACCAAATATTGATTTATGTCAGATAACAATATTTGCTTTAATATTATTTTGAATATCAACATTGAACATGTTAGAATCATCCGACATTAATATATAAAATTATACAACGATACATTTTTGAATTTACTTTTAAGTATTAAAAATCCAAGAATATTCTGAAAAAGCTGTATTTACTGTGAAACATTAAACAATATTAAAAAAAGTTTAATTATTTATATTTTCATTTATATTTTAGTTTAATTTCTTTAGATAAATTTAATTATAAACGATTTTATTCAATTTTAAAATAGAAGTATTTGCTAACTCCTTGTTTGCTTTTTTAATAAAAAAAAGACCGAAGATCAGTACAAATATATTTCACGTTACAGGGTTATAGAAGAGATAATAGATTACCACGTTGGACAACATTAAGTTTAAGTAACTAGTGGGGAGTTTAGTAAAGCCGCCAATAGTGCATCTTTTAAGACTTTTTCATAATTAGTTTGAGATTTTCACCAAATACTTATGGGTACTAATACTAATTACTTCAAATTATTGCACACACATGCAATTAATTATAGAAAAAATGGTTATAATTCTTTATTTTTTATTTTTCATTAACATTTTAACACTTTTTCCCAGATTATTTACGTTTGACTTATAAAAAACAATGCAATACGAAGTGATGCACACACATAAATATTCTCATATAAATTATGTAATTTTGGTTTAAATTCAACTTCACAATATCTTATTTTATTTAACAATGTATTAGTAAAAATAATAAAATATATTATAAATAATTGCTAAATAAATGTATGTGACCTATATTCAATGGTGTTCACATAATAGTGTCATAAAAGTATTTCTGCCTTCTTTTTCCGTAAATAATTGAAAGCGTAACAAACCAGTCTAAAATTTACACAATTTTTGCTAAAATGACAACAATTTGAAATATTTTTTGAAAATATTTAATTGCTCACAGGAGAGAAGATTATATTTGGCTAAAACGAATATTGAATTATCTTTACCACTCAAATATAGACTCACACACACACACTAGTAATCAAACTGTTTATTAACTAGACTGTATAAATATTTTGATCAATTTTTAAATTTTATATCTTTTTAGTTTAATAGGAAACTAAAAAGGAAGAATCCATTAAGTAAAGAAATAAACATCATACGGAGAATCATTGAAAATTTAGCGAAATGGAATTGTACAAATATGGGTGGTTTAATAAAAAATAACAATTCTGGTGAAAAAAATAATTTTGGACTATCCGGTTATTGTTGCTACTTAGGTTAAAACGCACTGATGCATATTCCTTTAAATGCATTTATTTGCGTTTGTGATTATGTTTGCAACGTACAGAAAAATATTACTACCACCAATTTTAAGTATACTGTTCGACTCAGAATCACTTTCTAAATTGATTTAACGATGTTCGTTTGTCCGGCTGGCTGTCTATGTTCACCTTGTGAACAAATTGCAGGCTTAAATCCCACAAATTCTTTCGTATTGGTACAAGTAGTCAAATCAAGACAGATACAAGCAAAAATCAATGTGCCAAATTTTACAAGGGTCGGTCCATAATTTCTTCTAGCTACCATGTAAAGCTCACAGAAAAAAACTATTAGAACGTTGTAGGTTCATTAATTTTTGGAAGCTATCACATATAACCAACCACGTGTGTTGGGTCGGGCTTGGACGAATATAACTTCTTACTTGTTTTGTTCTATCTTTGTTGTTCTCATCCAAAAGTAAAGTACTTTTTTAATGTAAACAAAATTTCTTTTCAGGCGATGAAATTATTTTGGTGCTATTTGATGTGGAATATTTCTATAAATGCAGAACAAAAAAAATATATTAGTTTCTGTTTCTTTTAAATAAAGATCTGTTTTTAATGTCAATATCTCATTTCTACTCTCAAATTAACTAATTAAATCGATAAAATTTTAAAGATGTCTAAAAAAACTTTTCTGTTCGATCGAGATTCAAATTAAATTTTTCATGACCGAGAATGTTTCAATAGATAAATTGATCATATAAATAAATGTTCCAAAAGTGTGGAAGGTAATTTCTTTAAGAAAGAAAAACTGCAAAGGGAATTAAAAAATTAACAAGAAGACAGATGAATCTACGCAAATAAAGAGTTCTACTCAAATAAAGAACAAACTTAACCTTCCCGAGACTTTCAAATAAATTGCCCACATTTTACGAAAAGTCGAAAACATAAAATGGAAGAAGCCAAAATGCGAAAAAACGAATATACATAAAATAGGCAGGGGGAGTGGAAAAGTGTTATTTTCTCTAATAAAAAAAAATTATAAAAACTTTTACGGTCCTGACTCTTCATAGGAACTATTTGAGATTAAATGTTGCTCCCATGTCCAAATGTAATTTCGCCGATGGTACTGTTATTGTGAATAGTATTTTCATCAGTTGGCGAATCTTAATAATTTTTTGTTTCAACAACGGACTGCAGTCCGGACTTAAACCTAATGGAGAAGTTGTAGGGATACATGCACAATGAGCTAAAACTAAAGAAAGGCAACCTTGGGAGAAAATTTATTACGGTTTCTTTAAAAATGGTTTAAATGTAAATAGCTTTACATAGGTATTGATTTTATCTTTAGTTTAATGCGAAATTATAAATTGAATTTATAATAAATTTTACATTTGACATTAAACTTTTAGTCTCAGACTTAACAACTTTTAAGATTTATATGAAGGTGGTAAACTAAAATGAACAACTATTGGGAAAATCCCAACTTTAATTGAAACCACTAAAAGTCTTTGTTATTGATGACGTTAATAGTTTTTAGGATGCTATAAAATGTTATTCACATTTTAACCCTATAAAGTACTAAGGGGTTATATTGAAAAAAAGAAATAAATTAATTAATACTGTTTTTTTATTTGAGAAAAATAACTTTTATTGAAAACAGCTGGTTGAATATTAATATTCAAATGTTTGTTTTTGAAAATTTTATTATTGCTTTGATATTTAAAATAAAATATAAAATTTTTTATCATCCATAATGTTAAGGTTTAACCATTTATTACAAATAATAAAAATAAAATATCAATAGTTTATATATAATCGGTTATAAGTGTTTTTCCAAAAAAAAGCTATAAAAATAGAAGTGTTAGTCATTTCTTTTAACATCTTTCTTTGCTCTTAACAACTTCTATTAATATTTTTATGTTGGTTTTTTACAACGTTTTTTACTGTCTGGTCTGAATTGGATAAACAAGTTGCGAAATAATATTTTTTTCTTATATTTAGTGGTTGGCTCCTCTCAGCATTGTGTCACTGGGAAATGTCAAAAAGAAAAAAATTTTAATAAAAATTTTCCATGTTTGTTACAACATTAATAAGAGAGTATTGCAAAACTGGACTTTTGGGTTACGATAAGTTTGAAAAGATTTTATTTAAGAAGAAAAAATACTAAAAAAATGAAATTTCAAAACATCAACTCAAACAATTGAGATAGTCAAAGGTGACTATATAATACCCTACACTACAATATTGTATATAAATGGTAAATACGGAAAATTAATGAACGACCCTCGTTTAATTTGTTTTGGTGATTTATTCTGATAAGCTAACCTTTATATGAAACGTATGTTTTCAAACGGATGCTTTCCGAATGGGTAATATGCGAGATAAAAGAAATAATCGATGAATTTATACGTTTATCTTTATCTTAATTTAGCCAATTTTTTTACAATACCATCGTATATGTGAGTTTTATGCTTTTCAAAGTGCTATTTGGAAGGAAGTTTTTATGGGACCAATGAGAAATAATGGACCAATAATGGTATAATTTGACAGATCAGTTGAATATATTATAAGACTTAATTTTACTTAATTTCGTTCAAATCACCTTATATTTGGATTTTTTTACAAATTTTCAGCAAGATATCTCTAAAATTGCGACCTGTACAGAGTTTACAACAATTACATGGACAGCCAGCTGGATAGACAGACGGATGGACATCGGTTAATCGACTAAAAAAGTGATTCTGAGTCGAATTGTATACTTAAAGATGGATATAACACCTCCTTTTCTGTATGTTACAAACAACACAAACAAACACAAACGCATAATACCCCAACCATCTACGGTGGTGTAGGGTATTAAACCGAAGAAAAGAAGCAAAATTTCAACAACAAACGGATCATTTAAAATTATTATTTAGGTAAAAGCTACTTATTACTGGATGGATCATAAGATATAAATATTTTAGCTAATGGCATAATTTTGAAAACTTTAAAATTTTGAAAACTCAAAAAAAAAAAAAAAAAAAATGTTAACAAATCAAATTATACAACAATGTAACGAGAAATTTCAAAGATTTAAACGCCAAAAATTTAGCGAGAAAAATGTATATTTTTTAATTTTATATAAGTTTTAAGTTAAGTTGCATTCATAATTTTAAAAATCACATTCATTCACACTTTTAAACTTTATTTCTTGGCAATTATTCATTCTCTCATTCATTCATTCATGGCATTTTTTTTTGCTTCTTAGACAAGTGATGGCAAATATCTCTTCTTATTTTATGGAAAATCCCAAAAAACTTAAAAATAAAAAGTAAAAATAGTGATTTTAACACTCGTTTACTTATTTAAAGGTGAAAAGTTTAATTTATTTGTATTTTAGATCTTTTAATTTTTATTTTTATTTTATATAAATAATGTTTGATGTACAACTTGGTATTTGAAAGGTTTAAAAAATATATTTTATGAAGTAAGCTGATGTTGAAGTACTGTGTAATTTTTATTGACATTTTTAGTCCCAAAAATTCGCGAAAAGCTTAATTTTTAATTTAGAGTGTTATAACATTCTTACTTATTTTAATTAAACATGACAACATTAAAATGCTTCCATACATTTTTTTGTTATGAAAATCAAACGGATGTATAATTTGAAATTTATATAATGACCTTAACTGCGCTGCCTGCTTACCTTTTTTCCAAAAAATTCGAAATTATCTTTCCTTAAAAAATATTCCATTCAATTAAGATCGCTCTTTCAAATCACCTCATTTCAACACCCCTCGATTAAAATCCCTATATAATTTAATAAAGTTTTATGTATAAAATTCATTAAAATAATACAAACAAAAACTCCTTTACTAAGAATTAAAAAAAAATAAAATTATAAAAATAATGTGTATCTAAACCGAAAAATTATTAATTAAAAATTTATTGATTTCAACACTTTAAGAAAAAAACTTCCCACAAAATGCAACAGACAATAACGTTCGCATTCAAGCACACAGACACATACACACATAAGCACACAAAAGCCAATTAAAAAAGCATTTTTTTGGCTTTAAATTAGGACTGCGGAAATTGATTATTGATCAATGAATATTACACATAAAGAAATAAAAGAGAAGTAAATAAACCAAAAAAAAAAAAAAAATCAACTACAACAACAAATATGCTCTTAACAAATACGGCCAATCACGATTTAAATGTTTTCAATGCAAATTGAACAGTAATACAGACAATGAAATGGCCAAAAAGATATTAATAAAAAACTATAACAAAAATCGAAACGTTAGATGATGTTAATAAACATAAAGACCAAGTTTAACTTAAGACAATACAAATTTACATAAATCTTTAACGAAAACCAAAACAGAAAAAAGAGTGAAAAATGTTTTTGGTAACAATGACTTTGGTACTACAAGTAAATCAAAAAAGTGCAATAAATATATTTTTATTGGCAAGCGATAGGGGGAGGAAAAAGGGGGATTTTTTAATAAATGGTAATGAAGGAATATGAAGTACTCTTTAACGTCGATTTTACTAAAGCTTAATTCACACTAAAAATTAATTTTTAATATAAAAAAATTGTGCGTATCAAACACGGAATGACCGAGTTCAGTGAAACTAAACTTTGGTTTGTAATTGTATAGAAAAGTTTCGTATTTAGAACCAAAAAAAATCGGATCCTTAGATTAATACTAAAGATGAATATCTGAGTCTATCTAAGACGTCGAAAACCAATATCTGATTCTATATTGTAATAACTGCCATACAGCCGAATTTGTAATGACAGGTTTCTAAAGTTTTATAAATCCTCAATTTTCTCCTTAACTAAGGCCTATAGAGTCTAAATAAGCTCGATTTATAAATATATTATAAAACCTAACAGATGATTTAATAAAAATGGCCACTGATTGTTATTGCCTCAAACATATTTTTAAATAAAGTTATAAAATTGAAACAGTAGACAAATAGTTATATATACCAAGAGTGGTAGGATGTATATATACTTCATACATACATGAAGTGATGGGTATTATTGTAGCGTTAAGGCTTAGGCTTAATGAGCGATGGAGAGTTTATCAAATTTGAATTTTGGTAGAAGAAAACATATAATGACCATCCATTCGAGTGAACCCATTTAAGCTGACAAGGGAGTGAACCCATTTAAGGGAACAGTACCTTTTTAGATTTAACAATTAAAGTATGATTAATAAATAATCCAGTACATACTTTGTATATATTGGAGTATTTTTGTCAATATTTGGTACTGTTTTTGAAAAATGTTTTCTACTTTCTAACAGAATTATACGAATAGTTTTTTTGTGAAACTTCCCGTAGGTTTCCAATATAACGAAATAAATTAAATTTAAATCAAAGCAGCGGAAAATGGAGTAATTTAAATTGGTACTTTTTTCTTGAACTGGAGCTTTTAAATATTTGGGAAAAATCTACTAAAGACCGATGAAAACGTTATCTAATATGGTTCCATGCGATTGTGGAACAAGAAATACTTAACAAATTATTTTTGTGATGCCTTTTGCATATTATAAATAATGAACTGTAATATTTATTATTATTTTCGAAGGGTACTTTTTGAGTACTTTATAATAGTTAACATTTAGAACCTTAATCTTACACCTTCTCTAAGGAGAGATTCATTTTGGAGCTGAGAAGAAAGCGACTCATAAGTAAAGGTAAAGAACCGCCGTGTTACGTGAAAGTGGTCAAAAGACATTGATGGCAATAGTAAAAGCTCCTATTGAAATATTAAAGTTCACAATCATATACATCTTAGCATTAGTGGCAAACTATGCCTTGTCGACAAATTGGACTTTCTATCGGAAACAACATTTTGTAAAATCGGCAAAACTCTCATTGGAAGGACAGTCAAATCGGATAAAATTCCCCCGTCCGAGATATCCAGAGATATCTAGAGGTCCTCTCCCAACCACACAACGAGAGGACTACTGCTAACATACATTCTATAATACTTAATAACTGTAAATCAATATTCTGTGTAGATAAGCCCAAATAGATGAGAGTTGACACAATCGACCTAAATCTTTTTTAATATTGTGTTATAGTATAAACGTGTTTAATCCAAGTTTCATATTTAAAACGTTCCGAAGGATCGAATACTTTTTTATACCCCACACTATGAGTAGAAAAATATACGGTTCAATTCCTGAGTCGATTTGGCAATGTATGTTCATTTGGCTGGCTGGCTGTCTGTACACGTAAACAATCTTCAGATTGCACCTTTATATATCTAGATATATATCTGATATATTAAAATTTTTAGGCCAAGGACTGATAAGTTTTTCCAATATCCTCTTGAAATGAAGCTTCTACACACATATTAAACCACATTTAAAAGTGACGAAATGTTATGACATATTCACAAGCATTTCGTATATCTAAAATGGAAAAATCATAATTCGATTATTATTCTACGTTCATACACCTTATTGTAAACAATCAACATCACACACTCACACACATGTATCTCTCACCATTGTTATGCATTTTATGTTGTCTTTTTACAATCAACATAATTCTCATTTAGTTTATTAACAAATTAATATGCCTGTTAAATGTTGGATTGCGATTCATACGAGACCACAGATTAGATTTGTACGAGACAAGAACTCGTCAATGAAGTCTTCGAGGTTATTTTATAGTCTTAGACTTGTTAAGTATATTTTGCAAAATAAAGATTAAGTTGAATTTTTGCAAGACTTCGATTAAATGTTAATTATGAACTTCACGAACAGCTTTGGCTGTGTCGTTCTCACCAGTACCTTAGGTTTTTACATTATCACAAGCATATTCGGCTGTGCTTGTGTGTGGTAATTAATTTTTCTATATTTAAAGAAAAGAACTATTTTACCTAAAATTCGTAAATTTTAACTTAAGGTTTGTGGATCCGTAAGTAGACCATGTGGGTTCATATAACCCTAATTTTCTAAAATAACATCAAATCTCTCAAATGTGTGAATATAAAGAAAATATTTTAAATCAGTTTATTCGATACTAGTGCAAATCATAAAATTAAATTGAATTCTTCGGGGGCCAGTCCATAATTTCTTCTATTTCACTTTTGCTTTATTTTACCTAACGTTACAAACACCAGCGTAAACATTAAATGTTTTCAGTGGCGTAGAGTATCTCGAAAATTGTTTTCAAACAAGACAAACTTTAAATGAAGTTCAGGGCGAAACAAAAGGCATTGTGCCACTAATAGCATGAATGTAGTACTTTCAGAGATCAGACTAGACCAAACCAGACAAAATGTTTCCAAAAAAAAAGAAACTATTAAAGACAGATAGACAAACTTAACAACAAAACAACTATTGAAAATTGCAATGAAAAAATTTAGTATTTTTGTTAGAAAGAAAAGAAATTTTTTGGAAAGGAAAAGGAAGTTTTCAACACAAGGTAAAAGTTCATAATTTTACTTATAAAGTAATAAATAATAAAGGGAAATTGAGAAAAAAAAATAAATTTAATTTATAACAAAGGAAGAGATCTTTGAGGACTTAAAAAATAAAACCATAAAATATAATTTTCCTTTTATAAATAGTTAACGTTTAATAATTAAACTCTAACTTACCTTTACTTTTATAATGTTGTAACACTTACAAATAATGGAAACAACAACAATAACAAAAACAAAATCAAATAATTGTTTAAGTTTAATTTGAACTTTCAATTTTTCGACGTTTTTTTTTTTGGAGGGGAAAGACACAAAAAAATCCAATTTAAATAAAAAAATTTGCATTTAGTTCTTCGGATTTTTTAATTGAGTTTTTGGCAATAAAATAGACGAAAAAAAATCACAATTTTACAGTAAATTTTCGATTTTTTGAATTTTGTGTTTATTTTTTTTTGTTATTTTTTGGTTAAATACACTTGAATTAAAACATTGATCTCATTGATACAATTGCCAAATACTTGTTGTACAAACACATCAGATTCACTCATTCACTCACACATATCACGTATACGTATACGTTTACATACATACATGTATGATCACACATTTAGGTTGTATGATGACAATGATGATGGTTGGATGATTGTTGTATGATTTTTTTTGTTAATTTATTTGTTTATTTTCATATTTTTTTTCTTCAGATACTTTTGTAATTCATGGATTTTGTTTGCTTGTTTGTTTGTTTATATTCCCCGTTCATCGATTAAATTGTTTATTTATTTATTGTTTGTTTGACTGTCAGTATTTTAATGTTATTTTTCGTGAATCCAATTTAAAATCGAAAATATTCTTCAATTGTATTTAAGAAAAAAAATACACAAAAAAAATCTTAGATTTTTAGCAAAAGAAAATGTTGCGTTAGTTTTGTATGATGATGTTATTTTAACGTATGCCAAACTTAAAATGTTTATGGTGAACGTTCAAATTTATGTGTAATACTGAAAAATCTAGGTTTAATACTATAAAAACAAATATATTTCTTCTTATAGTATTTTTCAGATTTTTTCAGATTTTTTCCATTTTTATTTCAGAGTTTTTCTTTATTTGTCTGTTTGTTTGTTTGTTCATACCGAACCTTTAAGAAGATGTTGTACAAATTTTTTTCTGGTTTTACAATTCAATGCAGTGCATTGCAGTTCAGTGTAGTTCAGTTCAGTTCAGTTTAGATCGGTTGTATATGACGGTATGTATTTTGTTGTTGTTGTTGCCCACATATATAGAGATTATAAAGAATGTAATCTTTTCAGAATTTAGAATTAAATTGTACTCTGTGTTATTTAATTAAATTTATAATTGCAAGTTTAACATTTATCTACAATTATCTACTTTGGAGATTTAAAATACACTACAAGTTAGTTAGTTCGTCTCTTAATGATTGACATTTAATTTAATTGTTTTAATGACTCGCAAACAAATATTTAAAATTTTATTTAATTATTTTGGCTCAAATAAAATTAACCATCAGAAATTAATATTATTAACACTGAAGTAATTAGTAGAAGTAGGCAAAGTAAACAAGTTATCAAAACTCTGAACAAATTTTGTATAAATATAAAATTTTTGCCACAGTTCTTATAAAATATTAGTTCAGACATTCCATTTTTTTAATTCATGTGGTGCTATGAAAATGTTCAATACATTCTACAGTGTTGTAAAATCGAAAAAATGTCTAGTTAGACGGATTAATATGGAATTTAAATTGTATCCATAGAGATTCCTCGGCGTCACAGCCGAAGATTCTCGGGAGAATATCCCAGCCTAGACTCGTGAGAACCTCATTACCGTAGCGATCGGCACATCCAACGATGCTCTCGTAGTCAATAAATCACACTTATCTAAAATCAAGCGTCTTTCAAAAATGTTACTTAATTCTGCTTTCGCAAATAAGTCGACTCGTCTTCGAGTAGACTGTAATAGTGATTTCTTGTTTCACCTGAAGTGTCATGATATAAAAATTAATCTTCACAATTTACAACAATTCAGTTTTTTAATATAAGAAGTGTGATCGAAAATTCTTATTATAAATTCTTAACATATGCTTATAAATACGAAACCAAATATTTTATTAGTTTTTATCATTTGTGATAAAATGTTGAATCTTTTCCGGAAGCCATTCTATTAACGTTTTAATAGAGATTTCTGCCACTTTGCTTGAACAGGTTGTTCAATTCCATTTAAAATTTACCACACTTTTGGACACTTCTCTGTGCTCTTCATTTTCTTTCAACAGGAGCCCAATATCTCTCCACTGGCCTAGCTCCGGGGAGTTTGGAATATTTGCCTCTCTTGGTACAAATGTCACATTATTGTTCCTGCACAACTTAAGGACTTGTTTGCCATAGTGACAGGATAAAGTCTATGAAGTCTTATGAATGAAAATAGCCTTTTTTGTAATCACTACATGATATAAATTTCGATATTTATGGAGCTCGTTGTAACACAAGTAGAGCTTTTTAGGAAATTTTGACTAATTTTGAGTCTTTTTTAAATATTCCTTCGAGCATAAGCTACAGAATATAAGTTTCGTCTTCTATTATGCAGAAAGAATATTTTTTATTTTATTTCCGTGCTTTGTTTTCAGTCTCTAAATTTTTAGCAGCGTTCCTGTCATTAAGTATTTCAGTTTTGCTGAAAATGAAAATTAATGAAAAACGTGTGTTATGAATTTTTGATCTCACTCCTTATTTGAGGGCGTGTCGAAAATCTATTTGTCTTAACCATGAGAAATATCATTAAGATATTTCTAACATTTAAAATATACAAAATTATTATAAAAATCGTGTCATATATATATATATATATATATATATATATATATATATATATATATATATATATATATATATATATATATATATATATATATATATATATATATATATATATATATATATATATATAAGAGTGGGTCTAAAACCATTTTTAATGTAACAAACATCTGGAAGAAACACGTTATTTGCAAATATAATGTACGGTCACCCATTGTTAAAAATATGCAAGAGAAACCAAATCTGATCTATTTACCTTTGGATTAATTTCCAAACTAATGTATTTATTCTCCTAAAGTCCTGTTCTGATCTGATATGCTCTGCTCTGCTAATGTTAATTTTAGAGAACTTTATTTTTTTTGTTTAACAAATACATGAATAAATAAAGAAATATTTTTTTTCAGTTAACTTTTTTATATTTTTAATGGGATGTGACAATAACAATGCTGTTGTAATGTTACATAGCGTATATTTGTGTATATATGTATGTATATACAACTGCATAATAACACAAACATATAAAGAGTATTTAAATATGTTGCACTCTTTTTTATTTGAAGGTAATTCGTGCAATTTGTTTGAATTTGAGAGCAGATTAACAAAACGAATAATGAATATATCGTTCACTTAAATATATTAATAAAAATATATAGAAAAATAAACAAAATACATAATAGAAATCTTTAAAATAAGAAGAAGCAGAAGAAAAAATATCAAAATAAAAACAAAAGCTTAAAAAATTAGAAGGGCTTAACATTTCAAATTTTTATAGAATCGTGGTAATTGTGTTGGTGTTGGTGGCATGCCACAAAAAAAAAAAAAAAAAAACAGAAAAAAAAAAAACAAAATAGAATTTTAACAAACTCAATTTAAATGACAAGATATTTGCATGTGTGTATGAGATATTCATAAATTTTATGATTTTTTTTTTTTTTGATTTTACGAAATATCTTTTTCGGTAATGGTAACATGACCTATTAATTGGCTAACAAAACATTTTCTTTGTTCGCACGTCATAGCGTATATTCTATTCTAGTGGATTGGAAAGTGATTCACAACAATTAAAATTCATTTAAAAAAATAATATTTTTGAAGGGTTTCTTTATCCCATTTATGACCAATAACAGATCCCCTTGAGGTAAAGAAGGGAATTTTGCAATGTGCTCAATCACTAATTTTGAGTCCAAAATTTTTTGTTCTTTCATATTTCATTTATACGAAAAAATATTAAATATTTTGGCATATTTCAATCTGATTTTCGGGATCGGGATTTCCCATTTGGCATTCCTAGTCAGATAATAGGTGATAACATAAATTATAGATCGATCCACGATAATTTCCAAGGGTCTCCTTATCGTTGCTATACGACTATATCTTATCTATCTGTACTTGGGATGCCAAACGGAACTGATTTTTCAATTCCCGGAATTCGGGATTTTTTAAGTAGGGATTACGATATTTTTCACAATAAATAATAAAATAAATTAATACTTCTCCAAATTTCACGAAAAATTCGGAATTGATTAGTCCCGAAAACTTCTGGTAGTTTTTTTGAAATCCCGGGATTCGAGACTTTTTAATCCCGTAAAAATCCCAAGATTTTCGTGATCGGTTATTTTCACAATCTGTGCTTAAACTTCCATTCCGCTTAAACATTTTTATAGGAGAATTGCCACCAGTTCCAGGACTGAGATCAAAAAAAATCCAAACACATATGTATGTTAATAAAAACGAAACCACTAAACTTACATTTTTAGTTGTTTTGTTTGATTGAAATTTTATAACAATTTCCCAAACAAAATATTTTTATAGTCTTAGTCACTGGTGATATAGTTTTGAACCTTTTTCGAAAGCTCTTTCATTAAATTTTTTTATACTTTATCTGTCAATTTACTCAAACAGGTAATCAACATTTGAAATTAAACACACTTTTTGACACCTGTTTTGTGCTCTTCTATTCTATTTTAACAAGGGCCCAATATCTCTCCTCTTTAGCTTCTGAATTTTTGGAGGTTTTTACTCTCTTGGCACAATTACAACATTATTGTTCTTACCACTTAAGGGCTTGTTTAGCATAGTGACAGGATGTCAAGCCAGATCAATAATAATTGGACACGTCACGAATCAGCTTATTTCTAAACACTTTTTTATCTGAATTTTTCTTGGCTTAAGATGCATAAAAAACAGGTTTTCTATTAACCCACAAAAAATCATGTAAAAATTACGGTTTAAGAGTGTGAATGAAAAATCTTTGCTAAGAATTTATCGATCTTACCGCTTAAGTTAAATTGTTATCGATATCACTCTTTTAAATATTAAAAACCCATATTTTAATAATTCATGATTTTAATATTTTATTATTCTAATTTAACAATCTCCGATTATTTGACCTCAAAACCTTATCGCAATTAACATGTGTACTAACAGTCAAACAATTTCAATCCATCATTTTGCCTCATTTCCAATAACAAACTCATCAAATAATAAAAATCAGAAAATTTTTTATAAAAATATGAAAATAAATTGACATTAAACATAAAAAGCAATTTAAATCCGTGTTATTATAGCGCATTAATTTGTTTTGTTAGTGTTGTAATTAATATGCAATTAAATTCTTCTTACACACGATTTAAACAAATACTCAATCTTGTATTCAAGAAATCAGAAAAAAAGTACTTCAATTTGTAATCTTTTGGATTAACCAAAATGGAAGACAAAAAAATAAATCGGAGTTGATCGCTTGATGATATGATTTGTTTACAATATTCATTCCACTTATCATTCTGTCAAAGCAACATCATAAATATATTTTGTGACTTTTTTATTACTTGAATGTGTAAGTGTAAGTGTATGTGTCTGTATATAAATATCTTTAGCTTTTTAAAAATTTTCTTGGCATCTTAAAAGTTGAGGCAAAAGTCTTAAGCAGCTTAAATTTTATAAAAATACAATTTTATTCAGTGGGTGTTTTGAAAACAAAAAGTGATGTTTATATCTACAGACTTTTATGCTCACAAAGATATACACATACGGACTTACATTTATATCTTTCAGATTGCTGCATAGATATATATCTGTGAACTCAATTTATGCGATACAATGTTAAATTAATACAATCAAATAAAGTGAATTGTAACAATTACTTATGGAGTTAACATTTGTTGTGTTTGCTTTTCATTAAAATTATTTTCAGTAAAGAAGCTGTATTATACCCTCAATCACCACAAGTGATTTAGATGGTATATTAACTTTGTCATTCTGTTTGAAACACTAAGAAGGAACCACCTTGGACCTCATAATGTATATATATTCTTGCATCAAATCAAAATCTGAATTGATTTATCTATGTCTGGTCGTCTGTCTTTTTGCCTGTCTGTCTGTTTTTTGGTAATCACAACCACAAAAAGCATTTGAGTTTCCTGTTAAAATCAGAAAATCAGTGGTGCAGTATATTAAAAGATATAGACCGATATCTGAGGTAACATCTTTGTTCAAGCGAAGAGCCTCCGTAAAATTGTCAAACGTCAAGTTAGAATGAAAGTTTGACGTAGTATTAAGTTATGTGTGCTTTATTACCATTATAAAAATTATCAAAATCGGTTCAGTTGACAAAAAGTTAAAGCCAACAGTATAAATAATTTTATGACTGATTGTACGCATTATATTAAAGAAAAACTTGTATACGTCTGTACAAACCATAACCGATTTACTTCACAAAATCTTTTTTTTTAATTTTTACTTCCAGTTGTAGAGGCTACTGAAGATTCGTCATAGCCGAATACAGCATTCTTACTTGATTTTACTTTTAATTTGTTTCTACGTGTATAATTTAATGCTCTAAAGACGTTTGACTTAGAAGTTTAATTAAAATTTAAGTTTAAAACATCTGTATTGCTTTCATTTTGGATTAATAATGGAATTTTATTTTCAGTTAATTGTCTGAAAAAAATCATAAAAATATTAATTTTGTTATGTGAACAAAATAATTCTGAATTTCAGGCAACATTGTAGATGTAATAAAACTTCAAAAAAATTTAACAAAATCAATACAGTGTACTGCACTTTGATTAAAATCAGTCGTACTGATGAACTCAGAAAATTATATCGGCTCAGAAAATTATTTTGATCAACTCATAACAGTTATGGTGGTATAGGGTATCAAACAATTATATGATGATCCAATAACTTTAATGGTGACGGATCAAACCTTCACAACCCTCTTTATCAATTCGTAAATACCCATCTTCAACAATTCATACCTACACCATCATAATTAGTTGTTAGTTGTTCAGATGTTTTAAAGGGGCTGAATAAATATTGTTACTACAATTTTGAAGTATAACGTTTGACTGCGAATCACTTTCTGATTCGAATTAACGAAGTCTTTCCTTTCGTGTGGCAGGGTGTCTATGTAAACATTTTGAACAAAATGCAGGTCACAATTTTAAAGATATTTGGATGAAAATAAATACCTGTCATTACATTGGCCCTAGGACAATGCCTATTACAAGTGATGGGTCCTTTTATTCACATATTTATCCTACCATTCATACAAGATGAAATCAAGCATAACATACAAACAATTTGGAGGATTACTCCCCAACCGCAGGACTCATTGGGAATAAGGAATGAGATCGAAAAATACTTAACATACATATATGTAAATAAAAACGAATCCAATTAACTTAGTTTTAATTTTTAAATTTGTTGAAATGATTATTACAAAAAACATGTTTATAGTTTTAATCACTACGGTTGAAATTATAAACTTTTTTCGAAAACCCTTCCGTTGGCCCGTCTCCGTTTAAAATCTATCAAAATTTTGGACACCTTTTTGTACACATTCCGTATTTTGAGAGCGCATTGCAACAAATAAATGACTTGTTTGGTTTCTTACCAGGACTTGACTTCAATTTCCGTGCTCTGTTTTAGGCCTCAAAATTTTAAGCAGCGTTCATATCAGGAATATGTTGAGCTTTATGTTTTTAAACCTTTCTTTATGTTTGTTTTTCTACCTGATCCAGGTTTTCTATCAACAAACAGGTTCTCACGGCACTGTTTAATCTTTGAAATTGGCCAATTTTTTTGACCAAGTTGTTTTTTTAATATTTTGTTAAGAACGCTATATTAGGCTGATCCAAATCCATAATGTCATTTACTCTAATTTGTTCTCTTATGGTCTAATACATCCAAAAGCATGCAAACATACACACATTGTTGCTTATAACGAATATACTGGGGTTCATGATTACTTTTTTTGTAATTATCCGATTTTGCTGGTTTAGCTGTCTGCGTAGGATCATAAAAAAGGTTGTTGCCAAATTTAGATGAATCGACTCAGATTTTGATGTGATGAAAGAATGTATATACTTTATGGGGTCTTCAATGATTCCTTCTTGATGACAAATGTAATATACTTCACCACTTGTGGTGATGGATGATACAAAAAAGGGTTTTAAGATTAGAAAAATTATTTCCAAATATTTAACAATTCTAGAGTGCTGGGAAACTGTAAAAATAACATTTTCACACTTTCTATTCCTTAAAGTCTGATAAATTAAAAAAAGTGCTTTAATATAATTAAAATTGTTATGATTCCACATATGATTTTGGGAGGAAATTATAAATTAATTTATTCGATATTTACTTTCAAAAATCAATATCGAAAATTACTTAATATCAAAAATAATTATTTGTGAAAGTCATCATCATCATTAAAATTCAAAAAAGTTTAATGAAGTCTTCATTGTGATATTATTTCACTTCATTTCGTGTATAAAAGTATAATTTTTAATCATTTCTTAATTAAGTTTTGCTCTATATTTTGCTAAAAAATATAGAGTTAAAATCAAGTAAACCACAGTAATTTAAAGTAAATTTACCACAATGAGTTTTAAAGAAAATCTTAATAATAAATTAACTAAACAAAAAACAAAGAGAAATAAGACAAAAGAGTATATTTTCCCATTAGGATTTCATAACAAGGCCTAAAGGGTTAATAATCGAATAATTATTTTACATTTGTAAGAAAAAGAGGGTTAATTTTTTTAATGAAGATTTTGGATTTTTAAAATGTTTTTGTATTTCAAATTTTAGTTAACTTATAATTTTTGGTCTTAAATTAGGAATTATTAAATAGTGGGTCATTCATCCATCCATTCATTATGGTGGCATTGCAATTTTACAACTTTAGTTGTTACTTTGATTAACAAAAAAAACCCATAAAATATTTTGAAATTTTCTGAAATTTATAATTAAAAATATTATTGTGTTTATATAATTACCCTTATAAATATATTATTTATGGTATTTTATGATTCTGGGTGTTTTTTATTACAATTTTATGAGTTGCGAACACATTTGTAAGGTAATATTTATTTGAAGTTCTATATTGAGTGTGATAAGATGTTATTTCTTACATTTAAAAAGTTTAAAATTATAATTTAGTCATTGATTTCGATATATTTCTACTGTTTATAAAAAGTAAACAATGCACAGTGGAGCAGAATTATTATTATTATTATTATTTGCTAATATATTTAAACGTTCGATTACCTTAATTTGTTTGCTTGGATTTTAATATAAAGAAGCGTTTCATTATTACTTTGGGAGTAGGAAACCTTTAGTCAGAGTTATAGGGATGGGAATTGGTTTAACTCTGATATTGAATTTTTTTAACAGTGACAAAATGCAATTTAGAAAATTACATATGATTAGAAATATATTTCAATCATATGATATCAGCTATTTCCAAACTATCAATAGAATAGATCAAAATAAAAAAATTCCCAATTTTGGAATTTTTCTTCACAATTTGGAAACAACAGGGAAATTCAATTAATTTAAATTTTTCGTTATAGAAGATCTATTGCTGGGCATTCTGTTAAAGGATTTCGCTATGTGGTTAAAATTTATCATGATGTTATAATATTATAATGATATACTCCTCTGCTATCATTATGGTAAATTTCACATACTGGTCAAAATTTATAGATTTATTTTCAAAAACCAAAAACGATTTTCCTCATTGTGCACTATCTATTCGGTTAGCAGTCCGTTTTTACTCTCTGGGCACTTTACTGGTGGCAATTTATGGATAAAATGATGATACATGCTGTCATTATTATTAAAGTCAAAGTCTCCTGAAACTTCTCATGATCGTTTTAATATTTCAGTAAGATCTCATATATATGTCATTCTATAAAGGTATTTTAAGCTCATGAAACTTAAAAATATGGAATTAATTTAACTAATTTATCAGTCAAAAAATACATTTTTTTGTGAACCATTTTCGGAAAAGCTTCCATTAGCGTTTTTATAGTGTTTTCTGTCACTTTGCTTATACAGGTCCGTCTCCAATTAAAATTAGTTCCTAAACTTTGCTTCAACATTCCTTCGAGCATCAGCATCATACAATTTAGACCAGCAAGTTGTTTTTAGTCTTTAAATTTTTAGCATGTATATTTTTAGAACTTTATTAACTTTAAGTACCAAATAGTCCGATCGGAAAATGCTTTGTATTTTTTGGCTTTAGAAACATCATACGAAATATATTCCCTCTACCTGAACCAGGTTTTCTATCAAAGGACATGTTCTCCGGTATTGTTTAATAACATTGGAAACAATTTGTAGCAAGAGGTTGGGTTTTGTTGAAAATATTTCATAATTTAAGTACGCACTTTTCTGTTCACTCATTTTAATCAGATTATAATTTTTCCGTTTTTTGATATTAAACTGACATGTTTTACAAAGAAAACAATAAAATTAAAAAAATACTTGAGTCAAAAGTTTTCATGAAAAATGTGTGTTAAGAATTTTTAAATCTCACTTCATTTTTATTTCATTTATTTAAATATTGTTCCAAATTTCACAAGAATCGTTACATAATATTTTAAAAGCCCTCATTTCCAAAAATTGTCTCTCTATATTATATAGTCGGTCTTAACCGACTACACTACTGTATTAAAGAAAAAATATGTTTTCAGGAAGATGATATTAATAAATTTAAATCTTGTATGGAGTGGACCAAATATAATGCAATCGCATGTCATATCTTAAAGTTAAACAAAATGTTAAACACGCCCACAGAAACAAGGAAGTCATTGATCATGCTTTCGATAGAGTGACAGAAGAGCTATCAATTCCAACTTGATGTCTTGAGCAACAACTGTACACGACAGATGTGATTTTTGAATAAAGTTTTAAATTTTCCCGTTGACAAGTTCAATTGACTTTAGTTAATTTAAAATGTCTTCAATGGACCGAAACTTTATTGATAGAATGTAAACCATTTACATTCTATCCATTCTTTATTTCGAAATTACTATTTCTCATATCCAATAATTGATTTGAAACGCTTTATTGTTGTTTTACATTTTGCATTTAATTAATATTATTTTTCATTTGTTTCCAATTAACCTTATTAATTTATCATAAACGTATTTAATTATTATGGAATTTTCATACCAAAATTAACAATTTACATATATTTTTTTATTTTATTAATTTTTATATATAATTTTTTAATTATATAAATATTATTAAATCGAACAGATACAAGAATCTAAAAAGCTACTGGTTTCAATTGTATTTATTATTTTTATAATTTTTTATTTAAGATTAAAAAATAAAATAGTAAAAATGGTGGTGATATAGAACATATGTTTAATGAATGGATAAATATCTAAAATATAATTAAAATAGAACATTATTTATGAATTATTAAATTTTAATTAATACTGGTGAGAGAGAACAATGTTTGTGATAAACAAGCAAATATTGTTATATTGATTATTTATTTAATTATTAATTGATAAACAACAAAAACGTGACAATAAAACATGTGGGTGTTTCTTTAAGAAAAATAATAATAATAAATATTAAAAGCAATTAAAAAATTTAAATTTTAAAAATTTATTTTATGAAAATATTGAATATGATTTGGATAATCAAGAAAACAATTAAAATTATATTAAATAATCAGTGCGTTATATATCAAAATTATCGTATTTAGTATGATCTGATGACTTGTGAGGATAAATTCATTTTATAATTTCATTTATTAAGTTAAACAAGTGGATTTTGATCATGTCAACATTATGGGAAACAATTTCTGTAAATTTTTATATCCAAATCCAATCAAATCCAAAATTTTATTATTATTTTATTTTAAATGAGATTATTGTTTAAACTGCAATAATGAATAAAAAAATCAATATATGAACTTGTCCATGAATAAGAAAATTAAAAAAACCCCACTTTTCTGTACGAGATACTCAAGATTCCAAAGCGAAAAAATGTGTTAAAAAATTTGAGCTGAGGGACAATGCTAAGTTGATCCATTCTGAAAATTTTATTCTTAATTTATTTAAAAAATCTTTAGAGACTAATTTACCGTTATTTACTAAGAATAATATACGCAATAATAGCGGTTTTTTTAGAAATTTTAAATATATAAATACCTAATAAAACCCGGTGCGCTCTGCCGCCTTTATAAAGTGGGTGGTAGCCCTCCCCCATTTTCCTTTCCGTCCTTAATTTTGGACAGTAAAAAACATCATTGGGAAAGTAATTGAAACCAATTTAAATACTCCCGCTTTAACAGATTTTTATATACACATGATCCTATCCGACCTTTATGCTGTGCAGTAAAACAGTTACTTACAAAAATTATTGGCACCAAATTCAAATTCTCGGTGTAGTGTTTCTTTAGATAATCGATTATCAACATTTTCTTTGTATGGATGCTACCTCTCCCCCTGATTCTATCCATTCTTCATTTTGGCTATTAAAATAGTTCTTTTATAAAGTGGTTTGGGGTAAAATTCGAAAATTCTCGCTGTTATAGTTTTTTGAATATTCAATAATAATAAACATTTTCTTAATGTGGGGACACTTCTTCATGTGATCCTATCCGCCCTTCATGCTGTGCAGTAAAACAGTTACTTAAAAATTTTTTGGCACCAAATTAAAAAATTCTCGGTGTTAAAGTTTTTTAAATATTCAGTGATCAATATTTTCTTTATATGAGAACTACCTCTTCCTCTGATTCTATCCGTCTCACATTTCGCCGCACATATGTTATTTTCGATTATGTGAAGATCATACTGTGAAAATTTCAGCAAAATCGCACCAGTAGTTTAGCTGTCTGTAAGACCCAAATAAACAAGATATTTCGAAAATTCGATATCTCTTTCTTAGTCTGGATTTTTGGAATTTGCTTCGGAACAAGATTCGAAAAAGGATCGATTTTCGTAGTCTGGTAATAATTTATGCTCTTTTTTCTCATTAAACTTAATTATCTTCTTAATGATTCTTAAGAATTTTTTACTTCTACAATTTCATATTTAATCAATTAACGGAATCGTTTGACAAAATACCTGCCACTATTTATTTAATCTTTGATTATTATTAATTTTTTTTCAAGAATTTATTAATCAATAAATGTTATAATTTATTATTGATTCATAATTTGTTTGATTTATGATCATAACTATCAATTTAAATTAAATTTTACCGACTATAACGGTAAGGCCCACTATGTATCACCCTACACTACATTGTTGGTTTTAAATTTTGGTTATAAAAATTATGTGTACGACCTTCGTAAAATTTGCTTTTCTTATTTATGCTTTTGTGTGCAATAGATTATTATGTTACTAATATTTATGTAAAATTAATACGTTTGAAAAGGAATTTGTTTTGGAGGGTTATACGGGAGTTAGATAAAATATGGACCGACCTTCGTATAATTTCGCACAGTGGTATATGTGCGATTTATGTATTTCAAGATGATATTTGATGATATAGATGATATTGAAAAGTGGTTGTGTGGGACCTATGAGGTTAACAATGGACCGATTCTCATATAATTTGGCGCCTCATTGTAGAGACTTTTTTCAAATTTGGTTTACATTGTTTTATATTTGGGAATTTTATGGACTAAACACCCCATTACGGTGGGAAATTTGTATGGGATACATATGAAATAAAGGACCGATCATAACTACTTTCAATAAAAAAATAATACCATGTGCAAAATTTGCGAACAAGCTTTAGATGGAGAGCCAGCCGGACATGGTTAAATCGACTCAGGATGTGCTTCTGAATCAAACGGTTTACTAAAAGGTGGTGGTAGATCTAGTTCTTCTGCACTTTACAAACATCTGCACAAACGCATAATACCCCCACTACCTATTTTAGTGTAGGGTATAAAAAGCGTAACACATCAACAACAACAACAATAATAAAAACTGATGTTTGTTATTATCAAATGGAAAAACCCCATGTTTAAAATAAAATTCTATTAAAAATCAAAAAAACTAATGTAAAGATTATTACAAGATTTTTAATAGAAAAGTAAAAATTAAAAAAAAAAAACAAACGTGTAAATTATAAATTTACAAGTAACTAACGAGTCAAGTACATGATGGTTTTTCATTTAAGATGAATTTATGTTGCAGTTAACCTTGAAATTGAGTTTTGGTCTCAACTTCATTGGTGTTCAGTGGCGAGAGTTAAATAACTAAAACATGATTTAAACAATCATTTGGTCAGTCACTTACTCTTTAGCTCGTTCATTCATTCACTCACTTCACTCAATTGCATTGACTGTCCGTGTGGTCAGTTTGTTTGAGAAACCGCTAAAATTGAAACGAAACGAAAAGAAATAAAATAAAACAAATCAAATTAATTATAAATTATAAATTTAACCAAAGTCAATTACAAGAGGTTAACAGATCAGATAAAACGTTTACAGTTCAGAAATCGTTAAAAAAAATAGTAAATTTAGCTGACAATTTGTACTTAAAGGTAAAAATTGTTATAAAATTAAAATTAATAAGCGTTATAATTATTATTTCAGCTAAAAAATTTAATTCAATTTAACAAGAGCAGTTACAGTTCAAGTGTTTTTTATTAAGTTTATTGGTTAAAATAGAAAATTAGCGGTTAATTAATGATGTTTATCACCTGCAGGGATTTTTTTTGACTTAATTAAATTATAATTAAACGTTGAAAAAAAATTGCTACGTAATAATTATTTATTATTAAAAGAAATATTTGTAAACAAATGATTTTATGTAGATTATGGCATTTTACCCTTAAGCAGTTACTTGATTCTGGGTGTTATATTTTGGACTTTGGTTATAGATTTGGTTAATGATATTTTATGAATTTCTAAATAAAGAGGTTTTCTATTGAAATATGGAAATATTGTTAAATGTAAATAGCTGTTGGTATAATTCTATTAATTTATATTGTGAATTTACATTACCATATTTATAATCGGAGAAAAAACGACATTATAACCAACACTAAACGTATTATGGATGTTCCACAATCATATTGTTGTTATGTATTAGACACATTCAATGTGGTATAACTATACTTTTATGAGATGCAACCATAACCTTATTATTGTCGGTGAATATGATCGATAACGGTGCACAGTGAGGTACAGTCGACTTTTTTTAGAAATAATTCTGCAACTTTTGATCGGCTTTATAATTTGGAATTTTAGGATAATGGGTAATAGAACTTGGCAGACCAAAAGAAAAGTTTCACATGTAAGCATGGGCTATAGGTCAATATTTTTTAAATTGAATGATAAACTTAAGTTTGGCACGCGTTTATAAAATTAAATATCTGGAATCTCCTCTGCCAAAGTATTTAAGCCACACTCTTGAAAATTCATCAGACGATCAAGAGCTATAGATTTATTTAAAAAATAATTCTCTCCCACAGTGTGATGTTTTTTAAATGAGTAAATTTAATCATTTAAGAGTAGATGTGGTCAAAACTTGTTTTACCAATCCATAACAACATGAAACAGAGCGTCACAAAATTAGTAACTCACTGGTGAAAATGAGGCAAGTTCCACCCAAACTTGCTTCTTTTGTTTTGAATATTATTTGAACAAACTTGACGTGCATGTATCCCACAAAATCTCCGTTGGGTTTATGTTAGGACTGCAAGAGGTCCAGTAAAACGGAGGTTTGCTGTGTTCGTTAAACCTTGATTTAGATAGTTTCAAAACATGTAAATCAGCATTATCTTTGTAACGATATCTTCATGTATTTTTTATCCTTAAAGAAGAGAAGAGTATCTTCCATCAATTCGTAATAAATTTTACTATTCATTTTTGTCAGAACAAATCAAATTACATGTTTACATCCGAACATAATGTGAACTCAAATCGTACCAATAATATAAGTCTGAGTCGGGACTGTCTTAATTCAATTTTTTCCGTCAGATAATTTTACAACCAATTTATCCACAGGAGATTCCTTGGTCATAAAAAAATAACTTAGATTTTGTCTTGATTTTTAAAACTTAAATTTTGGCATGTTTTTAAAACAGTTTTTACATATTTGCAGACATACTATAAATAAAATAACTCGAGAATAATGCTAACAACAGAACTGGGAAAAATCTTGTTTACATTAAGAATGTTAAGCTGTTTCTCATTAAAAAGCTTTAACTTGGTTGAGAACAGCAAAGAGAAAATATTAAGCGCGTTTATATGAATAAATGTCAGTGTACACAAGTTAGACATCTTAAATTTATATATTATCTTGAGAATTCGTTAAGAAATCAGTTGAAGTCATGAAATTTGTTATTACAGTTTTAGAGATAAGTTTTAAGCATTTGAAAAGGATTGTTACTCCCCATACGCCTTTTCAAAAATTGTTTAGTGTGTTAAGTTTTCCCTAAAAGAGCTGATTCGTTTGCCAAATTTAATTAAAATTTGTCATGCTTTTAGCTTTAATAGATTATCTTAGATATCGGTCTGTAACTTTTTCTCTACTAAACCAAGTTTATCGCTTTAATACAGGAAACTTCTCAAGACAATTGAAATTATTCAGCTCAAATTGCGTTGAACTCTGCCAATTATTGTGACAACAACAGAAGGACTAAGACTTTGATTTGATGAAAAAATTATTTGTTTAAATATTTTTGGCATTACAAAACAAATAACAATGTAAATATACCCTCTTCATCGCTGGTGGTAGTGGGGGGTATAAAAATATGTCTCGAGAAAAAATTATTTTTAGAGTTATGACTATCTTGCTGCAAATGAGCTTTATGCCATTTATAATTTTCCTTAAAACTTTAAGTTATCAAAAAGCTGTAAATAATTTCAAAAATAAAATTTCTTTGAATTTTCAATACAACCCTCGTTTGCACTAGTTTAATTGCATGTAGGTATAAATAATAATTTTTAATTTTGAAATGTGTTACATACTTTTTTGTTTGACATTCAACTTATGGAATAATAAAAATGGAAAAAAATAAGAATAATTATCAAAAGATATTTTATTTATAAAACGAAATTCTTCTATAAAATATTGTCTAGTGACATGTGATTTATTTAGATTTGTTTGTTTGTTTGTTTGAATGAATGTTATTAAAATTACATATCAAATTAGAAGCAAAACTAAATTAACATATAAATGCATTTAAATAATTACAAATGCATTGGGAATTAATTGTAATTTAATGCAAATTTTATATAAAAAACAAATAAGAATGCTATATTCGGCTGTGCCGAATTTTCCATACCCTGCACCACAAATGAGTTATGTTTCGAATATGCACACTCACATATACACTCATAAAGGTTTCTATATATAAAAATGAATATGTTTTTTTTTTCCGTTTGTTTATTTGTTTGTTTGGAACTTACAAACAGCTAAACTACTCGATCGATTTTGATGAAATTTTCACATACCACTATATCCGAAAGTAACATAAGTTATAAAAGGTTTCGATAGGATCAGGAAGAGAGATTCCACCATACAAAGAAATTATTGATCATCGAATATCAACCACTTCATCGAGAATTCTTTAGTTTTATTGAATTTGGTCCCAATAACTTTTTCAAGGAAATATTTTACAAGACAAAATATGAGACAGATTGGATCAGGGGAAGAGGTAGCCCTCATACAAGGCAAACATTAACCATCGGATATTTAAAAAACTATAACAGTGAGAATTTTCGTATTTGGTTTTTATCAAGGAACTATTTTAATAGACCAAGTGAAGCACGGATAGGATCAGGGGGAGAGAAATTTTCAAATTTGGTCTCAATAAATTTTTCAAGTAACTATTTTACTGGACAGAATGAAGGGCGGAAAGGATCATTGAGAGAGGTTGAGAGTATTGGAAGGTTGGTCCCAAAATAAGTTTTGCTTTGTTTTATAAGAACGGCAAGGCGCACCGGGTTTTAGTTAGTATAATATATAAACGTTTTTCTTAATTACAACACAACACTTTATAAGTCATAAAATTAGTTATATTTTGGCTATAACTTGTTTACCACTGAACAGATTTTGATAATTATTGAATTCCTAATGAAGTATATATAACTTTATATTATGATGTAATCATATTTTAATTTGTCGATATTTAACTACGAAAATTTTCCGCTGGAACTTAGAGTTTGCCTGAGATATCGGTCTGTACCTTTTGATATACTGAACTGAATTAGCTGATTTTAAATACAAAACATCTCTGAACTATAACATAAACTCAGGCGTTATTTCATTTAGTTTTGTCAATAATTGTGGATGTGAGCGTATTAACAACAGACAGACTGTCGGACATAGCTAAATCGACTCAGATTGTGATTTGATGCAAGATATGTATACATTATGGGGGTCTGAGCTGATTCCTTCTTAGAGTTACACACAGGATGAAAAAGTCAATATTACCGCACTTGTGGTGGTGGAGGGTATAAAAGCACTTTAACAATTTAACACTTTCGTATGAATTGTCCACTAAATACCCTACAAAAGGCTTTATTCTCCAGACTTAGCAAATCATTCTTATATATTTTTGTAATTTTTACATTAAATGACTAAAGTGTATTTTACCGCACAAAAACCTTTGCATTATAATTTAAATTCTATCTAAATTGTTAAATTCATAAAAAGGTAGCAATAATTTAAATGTAAAACAAACATGAAAACTTGAAATGGTTCAAATGCGAGTCCATAACATGATATTGGTAGCAGCTAAAAAGAAGTACAAAAGTGTGCACAGATTAAACTGAGTAGTCAAACGTATTTCCTTTCTAGGAGTCACGATAATGTATTAAGTGTTTCTTTTTTCTTTAGTTTTATGATTTTTAATGGAAATAAAACTTGATAGAATAAGTGGCGATTTAAATCGCAAATAAAATACAAAATTGCGAAAAATAATGAAAAAAACAAGATTTTTTTTCTATTTGTTGATTGAAATTTCTGTAAACAAGATTTTTTTATTGTTCACATTTATTAACAAATAGCAACAATGTCAAGACATTCATCTCCATGATATCTGGATACAAGTCCACCACATGTGGGAAACTATCTTTTATGCCGCTAACCTACACACAACAACAATTTCTTGTTTGATTTTAATTAAGTTAATAGATTATTTAATAAAATATTATGACTATTTTTATTTTTTATTCACATTTATGTGTGAATGAATTAATATCTATGAAATTTGATAATAATGAACTTAATACACGAAGATAATAAAATAAAAAATATAAAATAGTTAAAATATTTATTGAATTTTTGCAACAATGTAGACGGTAAAAGTGTTTTAATTTTTTATTTTATTATTAAAAATAATGGAATAAAGGAAAATTATCAGTTGTGTCGGTTAAGTTGATAGAGTGAACGATTAATTTTATGATAAAGAGAATTATTGTCATTATTTTGACATTGGAATTTCATCGTACCGCCTAATTAATATTAATGTTATATGAATAGTAATATGACTGGCAAAGAAGAACAAATATGCCTCAAAAAAATGACCTTTAGAGATTTCTCAATCCTAATTTTCTCTCGGTGTAGAAATCAAATATAATTTATTTTCAGTTGACATCTCCATGGGGGGTATTACGCATTTGAGGTGATAGAAATAATTGACTTACCAAAATCCATAAATTATATCAATCGGTTAATTTTCTATGGAAATTAAATAATGTCTGTCTAGTTGAAAACTTGCTCTCCATACAAATCTGGTTCATAAATCTATATATAGAAAAATAAATTTGTGTTTGTTTGGGACTTATATATTAACGGAATGTTCACGGTATACCCGAAAGTAACATAGGTAGAGTCAGGGAGGAGATATTCTCCATACAAAGCCAAATTTTATTAGCAAATATCTAATATCTAACTATTACAGCGAACGCCTTAAAATTGCCAATTGCTTTCTCATTAAAATGTTTTTTTGAACAATATGTAGGGCGAATAGAATTAGGGGAAGAGGTGACACCCCATATGAACCTAATTCTAATTATGGAACATATTAAAAAAGCTATTATAGAGAAAGCATTAAAATTTAGTCCCAATCACTTTCTCAAGGTACTGTTTTTCTGTACAAAGTATAGGACGGATAGGATCATCTACAGAAGAACCCCCCATACAAAGCCAATTTTTGTCATTGAATATCGGAAGAACTATAACAGCAAAAGTTTTAAAATTTAACCCCAATAACTTTTCTAAGGATCTGTTTTACTGGAAAAAATGTAGAACGGATATGATTACAAGGTCAACTTTAATTATCGCATATCTAAAGAACTATGACAGTGAGAATTTTAAAATTTGGCGCAATCAGTTTCTTGAGGAACTTACTGGAAAAAACGTAAGACGGGGAATGTATTCAAAGTAGATATTTATAATCGTATATTTGAAAATCTTCCAATTTGCTCAAATATCCTTTGCAATATTTTTGAACTTCGCGATTTATGAATTTTTTCTGTATTGAGGACGCTGAAGGATTATTATGCACCAAAACACGCTGGGTAAAAGCTATTAAATTATAAATACCACTGCATGCCATTTCTAGCTATCAACCTCAAACTGTCGTCAACCTAGTGATGTTTGTGGTAAGCAATTATGTTGTTATTGAGTTGGAATTTCAAAGAAGGTATCAACTTCTGACACAAGTTTTTGGAATAAATGAAATTATTAAATTTAAAGATTCATAATTTTAAAAGAAAAAGGAAATGAGAACTGTGAGTGAACTAAAAATTTCGATCTTTTGTGTGTTAAGAATTTTTTGATCTCATTGCTTATCTTTATATGAAATTTATTGAACTAAATTTATATATGATTTTTTGTGAATTTAAAAAAACATTTAACGTACCCGATGTGGCTAACTTTGGAATGTTATTTAGAACTCCCTAGTTAGAGTTGTGCGCTCCTCTAAATCACAGAAATACCTCGGCTCTAAATATTTGATATTTTATTAAGATATTGCTTGAGATTCAAAAGCTGCAGAATTATTTCATAACATCGTTTTGGACACACTAAAGGCCGTAAATTAAATTTAAGTATAAATATATGAAGTACAATTAAAATATGGTAATTAATGATTTGGAATGAAAATACTGTTCTATATTTTGGAAGTCACTTAACATTTTTAATCTCGATTTTCAGTAATCAATTTTCTTTATTAATTGAAAAAAATACATATCTTACTTAGTAAAATATCGAATTGATTAACATTTAACTAATTTTATAGTTACGTACCTTCATCCATTTTAATCCCTTGAAAGCTCTTCAAATACTTTAAAGTAACAGCTGCTGCCACAGTTAATACAATTTACAATTTGTGTTTAACAAAACACACTTTGAATAATAAAATAATAATTTCCTAACAAACTCAAAACAGCAATTGCGACTTAAAGACAATAAATGCATGCTAAATATCAAATTAATGACACAAAGATGATAATTTATTAGTAAAGGGGTTTTTTTCTTTTAATGATTTAATTGATATTGACCATTAGTTACATTTATAAGCGGAACTGATGGTATTATAATATATTAATACCGACATTACTTATTTAAAATTAGTTAGTGTTAATAGCTGATCGATAATTATAGCTTGAAATATGAAATTAAAAACTTTTGAAAAATTTACATAGATATTTTCATTACATGATGCTGTTGTTATTATATTAAATGTAATAGTTTTTTCAAGGTGGCTGTAATGTTAACTAATGACCCAAAGGATTTTGACAAAAGTGAAAAAGAAAGTAAATGTGTTGAAAAACAGTTAAAAACAAAAACTTTTTCTCTATTTATGAAAAAGTTTGCTGCTTAAGTCTTTTGTTTAGGTTCATTTTGTTAGGAGCCTAAAATTATACTTTCATGTTTAAAGTTAAAGTTGAAGCTTAAAATGCTTTTGTAGACAGTAGTTGAGTCTGACTTAGAACCATTAAGCTCTTTTTTCAGTTATAAGCTTTTTAAAAGTTTTGTGCTTTTGTTTAAACATTTAAGCTTTAATTTTTTTAATTAAGTTGTGCAAAATAGTTTTAGTTTAAATATGTGAATATATAGTTTAACTTTTTTGTGTCAGTTTAATTTATTAGATACATATGTATCTGCATACATATATATGTTGTGTAATTGATAACATTTTAAGAAAATGAGTTCAAAGTTGTTTTATTTTCTTCGCCTTGTTTGTTGCAAGAAGAAAAAAACTGAAGAAAAACTGCAGACCATGAAAATGAAATGGTCTCATAAATTTTTGCCAATTAACAGGAAGTTGGGAAAATGTAAATTAAATGTTTCTTTTTATTTAACAATTTCTCTGTTATATATCTTTATGTTTTTATTTTATTTCTGTTTTAAATTTGCAAAATATTTTCATAAATGTGTGTCATCAACAATTAAATAATTATGCTGCCCACGTTTTAGTTGTATTTGTAACTTTTGTAATCTTTAGAATATTATTTAATACATTTTCTCTAAAAGCCTACAATATTTGCCTCAATTTATGGCAACATTCCTCATTTGCATTGTTTTATAGCAGATTTAATTATCTAACGATTGATGTATATATAATATTTTTTAATTTTTCTCTCTGTTCCGTAAAAGTTATAGTGAAAAGTAGATACGATGGTATTTGTTAGCAACATATGATAGGCAGCCTTGAAAAGATGATTCCTATGAGGGTAAGTAATTTTAATTATAATTAAATATTTCTTTATTTTTATAGCATCGAACAATGAATCTAATTTAATTATAAGAACTTTGAGATGATGAATTTATTTTTTTGTTGCTCTTGCAAAGTTATTAATCAATGTATAATTTTTGTGATTTCTGCTCAGGGGTTCAATATCTTATTATTTGCATGAGATTTATGAGTTTCAAAACGATCTTTTTTGGGAGGATTATATGTAAGTTATAAGAAATCATGGACCGATCTTATACAATATATATAAAATATCAACGTATATGAATGATATGTGCACTTCAGAGCGATATTCAGAAGAAATTGTATTGGATATAGTGGATCAAAATCTTATAATTGGTACATCGTTTTAAAATCGCTATCTTAATTCTATTCTTAATTTTATTCAAAGCCTGCTGTACCTGTATTGTTAAAATAACCAGCTATGATGGATTAGGGTATAAAAATACATCTGGTTAATGCAGAAAAATTGAAGAACGAGCAAATCTTAAAAATTTTAAAGAAGAGTTTTTTCCTTCTAGATTATCTGAATATCTTTATGTATATAAAATATGGGTATCAAAATTGTAAATCCATCAGTTTTTTGTAACAATATCGAACTAGTCATCCGACAATATAAATAAAGTTGCCCCTATCAAGTTAGTTAACTCCCAATTGGTAATTTTAATATTGTCTCTTTAACAGTAACTGTTCACTTTGTGTCTTCCTGCGATACACCTTGTATGGATGAAGTGATTGAATACGTTATATCTTATCAATTTATTACGAATTGTGTGGTCATGATGAACAATTGCTTGTGCTCACAAAGTATTTTCTATCTCCTTTTTATATAGTTTGAGATTTATTGAAGGGATCAATCTACGATAGATTTAGTGGCGCTGAAGAGATTGAAATTAAGTTTTTTTGTAAAGTCTATGTTCCCAAAAAAAAATTGTCTTATATAAAGAGAGCCATGAAATTTGTCTCTTTTTTCTACTGAAAAAAAAATGATTTTTAGAAGAATGATGTATATTTATCTGTATATTGAAAATATTTGTATTAGACCAAAAAATTTATTTATAAAATGAATACAATTCACTATTAATTCAAAAAAGTTTTTTCAATGGATTCGCGCAGTGGTGTGAAAATTAAAAAGTACAATTAGGAATCCATTATTTACAATTAAGTAATAAATCTAAGATTATCTAGAAATTTCAAATGTACCAAAATATATTCCATGTCCTAATTAAATTTCATATATGCTATATTTTGATAATTACATATGGCCTGCTTCTCTATGTCGGACGTAAGTTGAACAAGAACCCTGTTTTGGGTTTCTATAAATTTGTATATCTTTCAATCCGAATAATAAATCAAATACCAAGTCGAACGAAAAGCGTAAAATGTTTCATACAAACTTGAGTTTCTATACCTTGAACGACTCTTTAAATGAGAATAATGAATTAAATACCAAGTCGAACGAAAACGTAAAATGTTTCGAACTGAAATTTCGAAATCAGTCTCGTGCTATTCTGCTTTCGACTGACTAAATTTTTTATTGAAAAATTATAAAAAAAATACATAAATACGTACCGTATTTTCAAGTTTCATAATTAAAACAATAAATAATAATTTAAATTATATATAATAATCGATTTCTTATTATTTTTCAATAACTTGAGAATATCAACGAACGAATGTTTTGTGGAAGAAGAAACCCAACTTTACTTGAATTTGAGTGACTAATTTGGTTCATTTGAATTTTTATTCGACCAAGGGAAACAGGCTGGTAACCTAAATTTTATTGTAATAAACAATGTTTAAGTTTGAAGAAAAGGATTCTGCCAACAATTTTAAGTATATCTTTCCACTTAGACCTTGATAACTTCCTGAATCGATTTAATAATATCCGTCCTTACCACTGGCGGTCGATGTAAAGATTGTGTGATCTTAATGAAATGTGGTAAGTAGTATTATTATGGACTAAGAACGAAGTATTGTTATTGTATTTACATTTGATTCAAATAAGATAATTATAAACAGCAATCAATGTTAAAGAGACGAGAGTCAGTGCAGACTGACGAGTGTCAGTACATGATCTTTTCGGAAATATCACTGAAAAATACATTAACCTCACACAAATATTAGCATTATAATAGTGTATTCTATTGTACTAAAAAAACAATATACGAGAGCTATATTTTTCGAATGTACTATACTTGTTTAACCTTAGAAGTGTTCTGTTTGAATATTCAAAAGTGTTCAAAGTATTCAAATGCATTTTGGAAAAAAGTACTAAATCATGTAATAAACTCTACCAAGAAAAGTCACAAATAATTAAGTTTGGGCTTTTCTTTATATTGAAAATTGTTTGTCAATTTAAGTATTTTTTTGTGAATCTTTTTATAAATTAAATAAACTTTATTTAGATTTTGATATAAAAATGTATTTTATGTTTTTATTTTACATTTAAATTTATTTAGTTTTTTTATTACACAAATTTTCTTAAAAATTTATTAACTAAAATTCGTCAAATAAATTCATACAAACATAATCATTTAGCTCCTTAAGCACCTTAAAAACTATTTATATAAAAAATAATAAAAAAATCCAATTTAACATATAAAAAAAGAAATATTTATAAATTAATAGAAATAAAGAAGGAAATAGAAACGAATTTTTATATAAAATTATGTTTAATTAACAAAACAGTTGTACTAGTATTTTTAAATAAAACAATTCTTGTTGTTGTTTTTTCGTTGTTTGCAAATCATTTAGAGATGCAAATTCATCTAATAATGTCCAGCATATTGAGAATGACCACTATAATGAGCGCCACCACCATATTGTGCATACTGAGGAATATATTCATATTGGCCATTGCTATAGTAACCATCGTCATAATCATAATTTATGGGAGCAATATATTGTTTTTGTACTGAAAAAAAGAGAGAAGGGAGAAAATTATGTTATTATTATTATTTATGAAGGTGTTAATTACATTAATTAAAAATATAACATTAGACTGGTATTTATTACATATAACATAGTTATGTTAAGTCAAAATTAACATAAATACATAACTCTTAAATTAAGTCATGTAATGTAATTAAAAGGAGAAGCTAAATGTTTGTTTGTTTGATCTTAGTATTTTTAACATTTTTAACATATTATGATGGGAAAATATTTCTTTTAATAAAAATTTACTCAACTATAACGTTATTTTAGTTTAAATATAGACAATAAGAAGAAGAAGAAAAAATGTGTATATAGATTGAAACAATATAATGATTGTTTTTTGTTTAATTGCAAAAAAAGCCTACATTGACTCGAAATAAAGACTTTTAAACAAATCTTGGATTTTTCATGCTTTTTTATGTTTTTTTTAACAAAGTGATGACATTTTATCGTTTTTTATAGTAGTTTGACTGTAATGTGGTGTTGAAATAGAGATATTGTTTGTTTGGAAAATGTAGTCGACTATAATTATTATATTACTTCATAATAAAAATCATTTTAGACAATAAAATGTTGAAATGAAATATTGATATTGAAGATAGTAATTAATAACAATACATTTTTGACCAGATAACAATTATTAAACGCTAGTTAATGTATTTAAATATTAATCTAGTAGTAATTTAAAGAATGTGGGGTAATTATTAACCTTTAAGTAGCAGAATTACCCTGAAGATGATTTGTCTATCTTGTGGTCAATTTAACTTTTATTTTTAAAGAAATAGACTACGGTCAAAGTCCACGATTAATGTATACCAACTTTAAATAATTAAACTTTTAATTAATTCAATTTGAGAATCAAGAAATTTCTGACTTTGTGTTCTGAATCTTTTGTTTTTTATAATGTTAAAATTAAACATTTCATTGCAATATATAATTGTGTCTTAAGTTTTTTGTTTTGATTATTAATTGATTAGATCTTATTTAAATTTAAAGGATACTAAGAAATAGTTTATTTTTAAAATTTATAATTTTTCTTCCAGTTTAGGAATCAAAAAGTTATGTTGTTACCCAATAATGTTTCTTCTTTGAGTCTATTTCTTGAGTCTTTTGCTTTTAATTAGAGATTTTATGCAATTGAAGTTTTGTATGGTTTCTTTTAGTTGCAAAGATCGTAAACTTACAAAAGCTTAAACCTTCAAAACGCATTGTACATTTTAGTTGCTAAATAATAACCAAATATTCTAAATAAAGAAAGGTTTTGGGAAGCTATTGGCATTTAAATCCATGCATTTCGAAATTATGTTGAACCTTGAAAAAATCGAAACTGATGGTGTTTTTAAATAATGTATACCGATTTTGAAATTGATTTTGAACACATCACATCATTTTCGATTATAAAGAAATTTGAAATCTGAAAGATGTATGACCCTATAAATATTCTCTAAAAATATCCTTGACCAAAATGTACACTTGTATTTAAGTCCATTTTTATATTAAATAAATTTATTGGGATTATTACATTCCCCAAATTGTTTTCTAACTAACTGATGATGAATTAAAAATTTCATTTTTAATTTTTTTTATAAGTTAGAGATTTAAGAACTTTAATAGACATTTGTGTGTGTTTCTTAAGTCTTTCGTTTTGTATTGCAAATAATATAGAAAATATTGGTGAAGTATTGAAATGAATTAAGAAATTAATTATTTCTGTTTCATAATTTATAAATTCCGGATCAAGAATTTCCAGCAATATTTTCGTTTCCTTCTTAAGTCTTTTGTTCTTGAATGCTATGACCGTAAAATTATATTTATTTTATATTTAAAATAGAAAAACTATCTATGTAATAAACAATGATTCTAAAGTATTTGTAAGGTAAAAGTGATAAATGTTAAAATTATTTTATTATTAGAAGATTAACTTAGCGTTGATAGTTTTTTTTCCCTATTATGCACTTTAGCATAAAGATTCATGCAGGAATATGCAGTATATTATGCAATTATGTGCAACATAATATATTAATTTTTCATTAATGAAAAAGACATAAAATAGCTAACTAACACATAATTACATCACAAGTTATATAACATAAATATAACATGCAGCATCTGCTTTTTTAAATTTATTCTGTTTTTGTTTCTTCAAAATTAAATAACAACAATTTAGTGAAAAAATAATATTTAATATTTGCATGGAAATAGAGAAGAGAGAAACATAAGTAACTTCTGCAAAAATAGTGCTTTGAAAAATATTTCTAATAAAATGTTGCTAATTCACATCTCACACTGTATTGCATTGAATGTTTGTACACCTTTGTGTGTGTGTTTTTTTATTTGTTTTGTATTTATTGTTGTTATTTTGTGGGAAATTTGATTGTATTTAAGAATATAATTAACCTAATTTTTTCAATTAAAAACTTTTTATTATTATTTATTAAAGTAATTGTTTCTAATTGCAAATAAAAAACGGTGGAAATATAAATATTTTATTGAGAAAAAATCTATTTGTTTTTGTTTGTTTGTTTGTCTGTTGTTATAAAAATATTAAGATTATTATCAAGTTTAGAATGATTTTGTAATTTGTTTTGATTTAAAAAACTTTCATAGGGATTAGAGTTTGTTGCTTAAGTCTTTTGTTTATTAATTGTAATAATCATGAAGTTGTTATATTTGAAGAAGTAATCTTAGTTAAATGAGTTGCCTTAGTGACTTAATTGTTATTATTTATTTTAAAATTAAGAAATTGAGGTCGGCGATTGATTCTTAAGATTTTTATTTCGTTTTATTATGATCATGAAATTATGTTACTCATGATAATATAATTTAAATATTTTTAATATATTCACAAAACGGGCGTGTTTCTTAAAATTTTTTGTTTCATATTAAAATGATTATGAAATAAAATTAATCGTTAATAAAGTCATTAAGTGAATTAATAACTTAATTGTTTATAAGTTTGGGAATCAATGGTACTCATTGCTATTTTAGCTTGACTTTGAAGCCTTTTATTCTCGATTAAGTTCTTAAACACAACTTTAAGAATTCATTTTTAAATTACTTGTAATTATTTTAATGTTAAAATTAATAATTCAGTGATTTCAATAACGATAATATCGCAGGATTGCTTTTCATTACTTTATTTAGAAATAACGAATTTTGATTGCAGTTTAGGTGCGCTTGTAAAGTGTTTTGTTTAAGTTCAGGAGGATCTTCAAAAGCCGTATAAAAATATAATAATTAAATGATCATATTTTTTAGATTTAAATGATTATGAAATGATGCTGTTATAAGATGAATTAATAATTAAAAATTTCATTGAGCATTTTTCATAAGTCTTTTGTTTTGTAATTTAATTAAATGAATTAATTTAAGACTTAGTAACTTAAATGCATTAGTTCAGTTATGAGTTATAAAGTGAATTAAAATTATATTTCAGTTTACTTATATAATTTTCATCGAAATTTGGATTTGTTTCTAAAGTCATTTATTTTTAGGGGCATGTTTTTTAAGTATTATCCTTTGGTCTTTAATGACCAAATTGAATGAGATAAAAACTTTTAAATATTTTTTTAATATTAGATGATTTAATAAGAAAAATTTCTCTTTTGAAATAATCTTCAAATAATATGATTATAAATGTAATAATTAAATACATCTATAATTATAATTTATAAATTATTAATAATTTTGAAATTATAAAGTGAATTTTGCTAAGCAATGAGTTTGTTTATTAATTTTATGAATAAATTCTTGATAAAATTTTCATTGAAATAAGAGCATTTTCTTAAGCCTCCTATTTTAGATTACTTATTATATTCTTAAAGTTGTTTTCAATTTGTGGAACTAAAAATTCAATTCAATTTTGGAATTGGGAAGGAATAACTAAATGCATTAAATAATTAATTATTTAATTTTAATTAGATTTTTTAAAAGTCCATTGACATTTGTGCATGTTTCTTAAGGTTTTTGTTTTGGACTTTAAAGTTATGAAATTATGTTTAAATTAAAAGATTAATTAATTAATAATTTCAATTTGTTAATTGATTTAGAATGCAAGATTATTTATAAATATTTAAGTCCGATTTTTAACAATTTTTTATGATTTAAATGAATAATTTAATTATTGAGATTTATTCATAATTTTAAAATTATAGCTTCAGATTAATTTTGCTCAACAATGAATATATTTGTTGAATATTGTGATTTAAAACGTGTAAAAACCTTTATTGAAATATAATTTTGTTTCTTAAGTCTTTTATTTTATATGAATTTTCTATCGATATATACTAAAGAATTGGTGGTTTGTTTGGACTTGTAGACAGCTAAACTTATTTTGCTTATATTTTCACAGAATTGCTTTAAAAATTTCGGTGGTATCAGAGAAAGAGGCATACTCCATGCAAAAAATATTAATTGTTGAAATACTTTTAAAGTGATTTCATCCTAATATTAAAAGCAAATATTTATTTATCAATAAATATTGTTTTCATTTTATATAGGCTGAAAAGCTTACCGGGTCTCAATAGGTTAATTATAATAATGAAGTTATTTTATTTAAGTAGAATTGAAAATTAGAATTGGAAAAATTAGAGTTCATAAACTTTCATGGCAGTTTGTGCTTTAATTATAATAATTAAATATTTATTTATTAATTAATAATTCAGTGATTTTAATAAGGTTAAAATTGTTAGTTAACGAAATTGTTTTTAAAATTCACAAATTAAATCTCGCATTTCATCAATTCAATTAAATTGATTTTACTAATTAGATAATTTGTATTATTGTTTTCAAAATTTATTTAAATGTTGTTCCTTATAAAGGATACTTTTTTTAATAAATTATCTTTTTCATTAAAAAAATGTCATAATTTAAGTTTCTTATATTTAGAATTTAAAACTTTTCGAAAAAAGGCTAAAATTATGAAATTATGTTTATCATGTTGAAATCATCTATTTTTTTCTAAAATCTCGACATTATTTTTCTTTATTTTTTGAAAAACTTTTAATAATTTCATTAAATTATTACCAATTTTTTGCAATTTATTTCACATTTCTTTTACTTTTTATGTCTAAAGATCTCTCAAAAAACCATTATGCTCATTTATTAATTCTTTGTTATTCTTAAAATTTTCAAAATTTTTTGTTATTTTGCTTTCAACAAAGTATTTCTTAAACATTCAAACTTTATTACAATGCCATCAAAAATTAAATATTCATTACATTATTATTTTTTTTGCTTTATTATGGAAATAATATTACTTGCAAAAAAATTTGTTGTCACAGATTTTTAATGGTTATTGTAATGGATCTATTGTGAACTTATATTGATTGCAAACAAGATATAGCATAGATATAGGCCTAAGAGTCTATAGTCATTTCATTCGTTTTCAAATAAAATTAAGTTTATTGAAAAAAGATCAAATGAAAAACAAAACAAAAATATCTTAAAAATATTCAACTGTACATCAATAATCATTTTCATAATCTCCTTGATAGTCTATTCTATCTATGCCTTGGCTGTATTCACTATAGTTATCCTGGTAAGCACCACTCTCAATATCTTGTTCAGAATCGGGTCTCAATTTTACCAATTGACCATTATTGTAGTTGGCATGACGACGGAATAATTTCAACATACGATATGTGTCAATGCCTGTGTTTGAATATGAATGTGGGAATTTTTTCAAAACACATATTTGCACACCCAAATAGAGTTAGATATATGAAAAAAAAGAAGAAGAAATAAAAAACAATGCATTTTTTCTATTTTCTGAATATTTGTATGAGAATGTTAATTATTGTTTTTTTAAATTTTGTTGCAAAAAAATTAACAAAATAATTAACACTGATTGGTGGCAAAAAAAAGCATTGCTAAGTATTTTTCAACAGTGATAAGTGGGAGATTCTAAATGTGGCGGGGTTTTAAAACAAGGGACAAAATACCAACTACAATAAGCAGGGTCTTCAGTATCTTTGAAAAGGGATCTTGCAAGTGCTTAACAAATGGTGCTATTTTCAAATTTTATTTTTAGCCTTTGAGCAGTTGAAATCATGCAACCATAACTATTTTAATTATATATAATTTTTATTTTTTTTTTAACTCACCATAAGGAGCAGGAGATGCTACTACCACTGGGGCTGGTGCCACATGCTTAACTACTGGCTGATAAGCTACAACTGGTTTGGGTGCTATGGCCACTGGTTTGGCAACAGCATGCACTGTGGGTCCGGATTTTGTAACAACAGCATTGAAACCATTAATGGGATCAGCAGTATAATCTACTGTACGTATAGAACCATCTGGCTCAACTAAAGAGTATTGACCTAAAAGGTACCAAAATACATTTTTTAGACTTTCGAAATGTTTGAAGGTGCTAAATGAAATATTTACCTTTGACTACATCCCCATCACGAGTTTCATGCTGAGATTTAACATCACCTGTTGTATGATCGGCCACACCGTAATTGAAAGCATATTTAGGATGATCCTATTAAAAAAGGAAGGAATTAAAGATTAGTTATAAAATAGTTTCAAGATATTAATTCCTTTTTATGTTAAATAATCTCAAATCTCTTTAGATTTAAAAAAGAAAAGCTTTTAATGAAATTTGTGTATATTTCTTAAGTCTTTTGTTTTGATTAACTTTGGCAGTCATGAAATTTTACATAATTTAATGAATTTTATTTAATGACTTTATTTATTTATAATTTATTTTATTTAATTTATTTAAAGTTTTTATTTAATAGTTCAGTGATTTCAATAAGGTTAAATTTGCTAACAAACGACGTTGTTTTAAAAGTAAATCACGCAAATTAAAATTAAATCACGCAAGTTCCTTCAAGTGATTTCAATAAAGTTAATTTTTTTTATCAACATTGAGTTTGAACCAAAATTTTCCTTTAATTCCCTTCTAATATAGATATCTTACTGAACAGAATTGCTGAATTTGGTCAAAAGATATAGAAAAATTGTCAAAATCATTAATCAATCATTAAAAATTAAAAAAGTTTCTAATTAAAGTTTTCCATATTTGTAAATAACGCGTGAAACTTAAGTTTTTAATTTTAGCTAATTTTACAAAATTAATTTTAAACCAAATTTTAATTAAATTCCATTGTTATATTCCAAAATAATTTAATTTACAATTTTATGTTAGAAAACTTGTAAATGAACACGAAATTTCGAAACTGAAAAAACTTCAACTTTTTTAAAATTTGTTTCCGAATTAATTTGAATCAAATCTTTCATCAGAAATTGAAGCAAAAATTTCTAAATACCATCGACAAAAGTATAAGTTTTGATCGAAAGTTTCAAATGTTTTAAATCTTGTTCAAATACACTTTTAATCTCATTAAAGTCAATTTCCACTTTTTATATAATTTAGTCCTTTTTACAAAAAAATAATTTTCATCACTTAAAACATTTGTTTTCAGAATCACTCACATAATAATCCACAGCATAACCTGGTCTGGCATATACAGCACTGGCAGTTAAGGCAACAAAAAGGATGATCACTTTGCTAATGGTGGACATATTGATGTTTGAATTTCAAAATTATTTTTTTAAACACTTAAAAAAATTAAACTGTTTTGATTTTCACAAAAATCGTTAAAAATTCGTTAGTTTTATTAAAATCTGAAATTCAAGAAAAAATTAAAAATTTGTTTTAGTTTATTTTAAAATTTACACAAAATTTATTTTTTATCTTTAGTAAATTTTCGTACTTTTGGTATTTCGTAGGCACCGTTTTGAACACTTTGAATTTGCCCGGAATACTGTAACAATTCTAAAATCAAGTTTGCATTTTATACGCAAAAATCGTCATAAGAAAAATACAACCACAAATGTTTTTTGCCTCATTTCCATTTAGTAAAAACAATATCATAAGTCAGCAAGTACATGTATGTATGTGTATGTGTGTACGAGAGTACTGTAGCTTTAAGCTAAAACAGATAATAGCCGGTAGTTTGTTTATGGCTAATAGTTTTTTTATTTAGCAGTTAAGGGGTTTAAAATTTTATAATACATTAGTATTGGTATTAACTATATTTTTATTGTTTATATTTTCATTCTCTTTCAATTGTATTGTTGTTGCTGAATTTTGTATAAGATATTTTTATTGTTTTTGTTGATATTTTACTCTTGAATTACTCAAGTGTAACCGTTATAGTAGAAGAGATTTTCCTATTTTGTGTGACGGAAGAGCTGTTTGGTGGAGAGAGTTTTGATTTATAAGGGTGGATTATAATACAATTAATATTTTCGGCAAGAAGTTTTTACTCTTTGCGGTTATGGTTAAAATTAGTTCAATAAAAATTTGATATTGGACAGTTTTTTTTAATTTTAATTTTAATTTTAATTTTTATTTTTATTCAAAAAATCTGTGTGTTTTTTTGTTTGTTTATTTGGGATTTATAGACCGCTTAATTACTGGGCTAATTTTGCGGAAATTTTCACAGAATGATCCCCATATACCCGATAGTAACATAGGCTTTAAGAAATTTCGATATAACTAGGGCTAGAGGTGTCCCCATTACAAAGAAAATGTTAGTAATCGAATATTTAAAGAACTATAACAGCAAAAGTTCTCAAATTCTACCCCAAACACTTTCTCAAGAATTTGTTTTACTTATTGCAAAATAGGAAAAATAGGTAGGGTTAAGGGGAAGAGTACTCCCATACAAAGCAAATTTTAGTTATCGATTATCTTAGGAATTGTAAAAGCAGGAGTATTCAAGATGATTTGAATTACTTTCCACATGATAATTTTTACTGGCCAAAAAGTAGGACGAATAGGACCAGGGGGAGAGATCCCCCATATAAAGCAAATAATGATTATCAAATATCTAAAGAATATTAATAGCGAGACTATTTTAGCAAACAAAATGTAGAACCAAAAGGACCAGGGAAAGGTATACTCCCCATGCAAAGGAAATAATAACTATCGAATATTTTAAATAACTTTAACAGCGATAGTTTAAAAATTTGGTTCCAAGCAGTTTTACTGGACAAAATGTAGGAAGGTTAGGATCAAGGGAAAAGGTAGCTCCTATGCAATGCAAATATAAAATTTTAGAACGGACAGGGCCAAAGGCATTTGGCAAAATATATATTGCATATATTTTTTTAAACATGTTGTGATTTCGAGATCTTGGACTGAGGAAAATTCTGGTGCAGCAAAAAATACGAATTTATGAGCCAATAATTCACTCTTGTTGTATGAAACTCATTACAAAAGATTTTAAAACTGACAAAATTTTACAAATTTTTCTGCGTCAGTGGTATACTTTTCTTTCAAGCATATTAATCGAGAATCACTTCCAAAGTCAAATATATTTAGCAATTTTAAAATTTTTTGTTGCAGCTTTGCAACTAATTTGACATAACGAAAGGAACTAGTAGAATTGAACATGATCGGTCCATTATTTTATTTGTATCTATACGATTTCATCTTTTCAAATAACCAACTCGAACGACCCTCTAATATTATTATGATTATTATTTATGTGAAATTAAGGCGCTTGAAAATAATTCTCTTAGGTGCCAATATGTTTATTTGGAGAACCAGCCAGGCAATCAGATGAACAAGCATCATTAAAATGATAGAAAGTGATTCTAAATCGAACAGTATACATAAAAAATAATTTTGTTGTCCATTACTTACATATGCACGCATATTATCCAAACCTTATACGGTGATGTAGCGTATAAAGATCAACATACATGATGAGAGTTCCAGAATGATTTAAAATATTGATGAAATAAATATAATTGTAAAATATTGCAAGATAAGATTAAGGAGAGAAAATATGTTTGTGGTAACCATAAACGAGAAGTAACATATTATTGTTATTAGATATTGTTACCGTAACTAAAAAATTTGTTTATTCGCATTTTGATTTTGCATTAATAAAAATAGTTTTTATAATCACCACTAAAATTATTGTTATTCCAATAAAACATATTGTTATTGTAATAAAAGGTTTGTTCATTCACATTGCCTATTTGCATTAATAAAAATATTTCTTGTTATCGTCGCTAAAAATATTGTTATCACTATTCCAATAAAACATATTGTTTGTTCAATAAAAAATTAGTTCGTTTGCACTAAAATATTTTCGTATGAAAATATTATTTCAATATATTTCTCATTTTATATAGATAACTTTGGAAAACATGTAAATATTATTGGAAATGTTTTGTCTCATAATTTTATTTATTTAAATATCCTAATTCTTCATTTAAAAATAAAGACAATATTAATTCACATATAATATATAATTTTCCATTTTAACACAAATTAACAAAAATTGTTCATATTCAGTTGCCAGTAAACTGAAAATAATATTTTGTGCTAATAACAATAGTATTTTTATAACGAGTTGTTTAACAATAATAAAACTGTGATCAGTTAAACGTATTTTCAAATATATTGCGACCACAATATTTTTTTTATTAAATGAAAATAATTTTATTAAAACAACGAAATTGATATCAAAATAAAATGATTTCAACAATTAACATGTTGGTGACAACAATAAATGTTTGTAGCTAATATGTCAGTGTTTGTAACAAGCATATTGCGAAGTGATGTTTCTCTGCTTGTGGTAAACATTTCAGCACAATAAAAAATAATCAGGAAACAACCAGACGAAGCGACATAACTCAGTATTTGACTTTATGCAAAAACATAATTACTTAATTGAGTCTTATAATTGAAAATATTCCTTCCTAGCATTACTCGCGGAAGGATAATTTTTGGTTGTGGAGTATGAAATATTTTTTTGGTATATTTGGTATTTTGGTATATTTTGTTAAAAAAAAAACTATTTTCTTGAAATTAATTAAAATTGTCTATAATGTCCAGCTCACAATTGGAAGAGATTAGTCCATTTTCAAACTCATAAAGTCCATCTTTGTGGTTGATACATTGAAATTTGTATTTGATGTAAAATAATTCCAAAGAGCTTTATCTGTGGTTAATACTTCACTACAGCTTTTTTGAACAGAGTGTTAAGAGGAAGTATAATGATAAATTCTTAAATTTATAAAATAAGAGTAAATTAAAGGAATTTTTTTAAGTTGTAATATATATCAATTTTACTGGCTTCCTTAAATGAAGCCATTATTCCGCTTTAGCTATGGTAGTCAGGTATGTGTAGTTTAATAATTCCGCTGAAAGTACTATTTACATTTTAGATTTTATTATCTTGTAATATATTCTCACAACTGTGTCAAATGTGGCTCTATACTATTCTATCAACAGAACCGAATTTCATCTGAAGTTAAAGTTAGATTACCTATAACATACCTATAAAGACATGGTTTTGAATAACGCCGTTACCAGTGGAAGTGATTTTTTAATCACTGTTCTTTTACATTAAAAAACCTAATGCTCAGCTCTCCATCTTGAAGTGGCTCAAAATAAAATCAAATACATCACAAAATCACATACATTTTAACTCAACTGTACATACAAGTGTGAATAAATTATAAAACATTATAAGTAACTGTTATTTCATAATTTCAGTCACTTTAGTTACCAGTGATTTACCAATCATAGAGATTAAATTACAATTGTGAAAATATCGCTCATCCCTAATAAACGGCCATATAAGAATGACTTAAAATGTAAGAATTTTGTAAAGATGAAAAATATAATAAAATAAACCAAAAGTATATGTACGTGTATATATTTTTCTAATAAAATGACAAACTTAATATACTTCCAGTCACCAATTGTGATTGTGACGGATACAAATATAACTCTTTTATCAATTTTAATTTACAATTGATTATAAATGAACTAAATTCTATAAATACTATTTATAACCTTTATTTGCTTTATTTGCTAAAGTGAAGCAATTGCTCATTTTTAATTGACCATAATCTTGTAATTAAAGACTTTTATATATATTATGACATTTTAAAAACGATTAATGACTTGTAGTTTGTCGGTGAAAAATTACAAAAAAAGTGTAAAATAAAAAAAAACTAAACAACAAAAACAATTTATGTTCGAAGTACTTTACAATAAATGTTTTTTTAGGTTCTCACTGTTTTTTTTCCTACTTTTAGTATTTTGCTAATGGTTAGTTTTTGCTTTGTTTTCTTTTTGATCTAGTTTTTTTTTGTAAAGTTTATGTTTTAATTTGTACTTTGTCTCATAAACTGATTTCCATAGAATTACGTGCAACCTTGGTAAAAATTTATAAGACTCAATTTATTTATTTATTTTTTTTTCTGAATTTAGTTATTTATTTAAATATTTATTTGTTACCCTACACACCACATTTTGGCCATGGCAAGTAGAGCAAATTTCGTTGATGAGAATACTTTTGGATAATTACCAAGAATCCATTTTTGGATGTTACCAAAAAGTCACAAAAGATATCTGCAGTAATTGAAGTTCAGTTGTGGTTATGCCCTTCAAGAATTGTGTAAATCAATTCACAAATATTAAATTTCTTCTTTTTGATGGTAAATCGATTATTAATGGAAAAAGACAAAAGTTAATATGAGATAATAATTTCAAAGTGTAGGGTATAAATAATTCCATTTAACCTGTTTTTATTATTCGTTATTTTTGTTTTGTTTCATTTTATGATTTATTCCAATATTTAGTTATATTTTTGGAAATAACCCACTATTTATTTGAAAAATTGTTTTGCAATCATTATTAACATTCTTATAATTTTGATTTGACCCTGATTTAAAATAAAAATATATAATTGAAATTTAAATAAAAAATTAGAATATTAAAGTCAGTTTGTATTTTAAATAAAATGTAGATATTGATTAATGGGTGATTATTGGTTGGGAAAATATGCGTTTGAGTAGATGTTTGTAGCGGATAAAAATTATAAAACTTCCTCTGTCTGTCTGCTTGTCTGTCTGTGTAAACTTTGAGAACAAAATGTAGGTCGTAATTTGAAAATCTAATGAAGTTTGCAGGTGCAATAATTTTGACCTAAGTTTTCATTATTTCATTTAGTCCTCATAAAAATTTGTAAAGTCATCCTTGGACCAAAATGTAATTAGTTTTGCTTTATTGAATTAAGAAGCTTATGAATTAAGTCAATATTTCAGTTAGCTTCCATGCAAATGTCCTCCCGGATTGAAGCATTAAAGTACGATATTTTGGTAATGTTTCGCACAAAAGTTGGTATTCGTTTTCTTATTCAAAATTAAGGAAGATCAAAGTTTCCATACTTTAATACAAAATAATCTATTGTTTCTTTAGAATTTCGTTGAATTCCTTTTTATGGTTTGTATCCTTTATAAAGGAAAAAAATTGCAAAAAATAAATTAGAAAGATACATTCTTTCCTCCGTTTTAACGAAACGAAAATGTTTCCATTTTGAAAGATGATATTTTCAGATGGTGCGGAGAAGAATAGAAGATTTAAAATATCTTCAGTGACATTGTTTTACTTCATCAGGGCGGAGAGCATTGAGAAAAAGAGGAGGAGAAAAAAAGAGAAAGTATAAAAAGAGAAAAGAGAAAACAGGGTTCATTTGACTTAAATCAGTGTCTTCCTTATAAACTAATCTAAATTTTTAAAAGAAGCTTCAAAATTTTCTTAGTCTTTCATTATTTATCGAGATTTTCCTTTTTTACCAAAAAACTTATTTTTCACTATTTTTTTTTTCAAAAATTTTACAAAAAAATAAAATTTTAAATATTAAAACAACAAAAAAATATTTTTTCAACTAGAATATGTTTTTACAAAAAAAAATAAAAATAAATAATTAAATACAAAAATATAACTTTTTACAAAATAATAATAATTTTTCTAAAAAAATGTGAATTTCATTAAAAATTTCTGTATTTCGTTTTCGTTTTTAAACAAAATTTTTATTTTTCATCTTTTGTTTTCTATTGCCAAAATTTTTTTAACTTAATTTATAACTTAAATAACATTTTTATTGAAAAATACATTTTTACCAAAAATGTTGTTTAATCAAAAATTTATTTTTTACATTTTTTTCGAAACAAAATTTGAAATGTTTATCTAAATTTATGTGAAAATGTTATTCTTAACCAAAATATATTTTGACCAAAAGTTTATATTTTAGCAGAGGTTTTGACTCTCACTTTTCCAAGCGATTTTTAAAGCGCTTCTACAATCGGCTACAGTTTCAAATAAAAAAAAAACTTTTATAAAAAATTTGAGATTTTGGAAAAGTGGTTATTAATGATCGCATATAAATTATTAAATTTCAATACTTTTTTGAAATCAAAATTAAAAAGTTATTTGCGTTACGAAATAAACTCATTTTAATGCCATAATCAGTGTGTTAAAAAAATAGCATTAATCTCTATTAATTCCAATTAAGAATCAACTAAAGAACCGTTAAATTTGATATTAATTTTTTTAATAAATGAATTTTAAAATTATTGTGAACAATAGCAGTTTAAATTTATTTTAGTTTTGGTTTTTTGTGCAAAAACAAAAATTAAAAAATAAATAAAAATAATAAATTTTTAAATTTAATTCCCACAATTAACGCATTCTTTTGAAAAGAAACCACTTGATTTAAGTTTAACATAAATTCGTACATTGTAGTACTTTTCTGTATATTTTGTTTGTATTCTTATGCAAATTAAAAAAAAAAATATTTCCACAATTTTTTCTATTATTTTTCCAAAAAAAAAAAAGATAATAATAAAAACAAAAATGTTTTATTTTTTTGCCAACAACAACCTTCAAAGTAAATTAAAACCATAATTGTACAAAAAATGCGAGTAGACTTCAAAAACGAAAAATAAAGAGTGAAATTGAAAAATTGTTAACACACATTTTCATTAAAAACTTTAACCCAAGTGCTATTGATTTGTTGTGATCAAGTTACCTTTGTAAAACATGTTAGAAGCAAAGTTTAATGTCAAACAAATGAATTAATTGTTAATCTAATTAAAATGAGTGACCAGAAAAAGTGCGTACTACCAACATAGTCCTACAAAAAGTTAGCCAAGTTTTAAAATGTATCGAGAGAACAGTTCCGTTGAGAGAAATTGATACGAAAAGCTAAAGCTAACGCAGGTTAAGAAACTTACAATGCTCAAAAAGTTCCTGAGAGGAATGTATGGGGCAAAATCTGGCGGATTTTTAGCAACTTCCTAGTGAAAAATTATGTGTTGCTGATATTCGAAGGAGTTTTGAAGAAAAGTTAAGTACCCAAAGCAGTTAACATTTTGCAAAATATAAAGTTGAGGCAAAATAAGCCAATCATTTGCTACAACGGGCTCCATAAATACTGAAATTTTAATCAAGAAATGTGTACAGAAAATTGCTTCCATTTATAAGACTTTGCATCCTGTCACTGATTGTGAAAAAAAACTCTGAAACGAAATAAGCCCATCTGATTATTTCATGCTCTCTCCCTCTCCCTATATTTTCTGACAAACTTTGTTTACATTTTTATACCCTACATCACCATATGCGTATATAAGTATAAGCATACCGTTCGACTGAGGATCAATTTCTGAGTGGATTTAACGATGTATTAATGAAATTTGGCATGTGTCAAGGACGATACCTATTCAAATTGACCGAAGGACGATGCCTATTCACATTGGTTTAATAAATATGTTCCTTCCCGAATGGGGTTTTAAGGTTACAAAAGTCCTAAATGTAAAGCGAAATTTGGCTCAAACTAGTTTTAAAATATTCTAAGATGATGTGCCAAATAATACGAGGATTGGTCCACTATTTCTCATAGGTTCCATACAACCCCCTTCAAAATATCACTTTGAAGCACTTAAATGTCTAATTGGTATTGCAATAACAATTGGTCAATGTAAAACAAGCACAACAAAAATTGATGTGAGAATTTTTACAAGGTTCGGTCCATAATTAGTTCTAGCTTCCATATAACGTCCACATAAAACCCTTTTAGAAAAAGCACCATAAACGTTAATCGAAGGGTTTTCGAAAAAAATTCATCACTATCACATAAACAAATAAAACTGTTTCTATTGTGGTTTCATTTATATTATCACATATGTATGTTAAGAATTTTTCAATCTCACTCCTTGATAACGTAAAATATTTTAAACAGATTATTTAATTTAAAGTTCTGTTTAATATAAAAACAAATAAAATAACCTCGAATGAAATTGAAAACAAAACTCAAGTCTGGTGAAATTTCTCATGCATGTTTAAGGATTCAAGTTAAAATTAAATTATATGTCTTAACAAAATAGAAAAAACATTAAACTCCCTTTAATAAAGGTTATTTTTACAAATCTTGTTTATGTTTCAAATTAAATTAAACTTCTTTAACTGGCGCTGACACTGAATTAAACCTGAAATTAAGCCAACTTGTTTCAACTAAGGAAAATGTAAATATTTTTTTGTAAAAAATACTTTAAATGGGACAAAGAGTCACAAATAATAACAATAATTATAATTAGACCATGAGTTGTGAATTATTATCAAACTAGTATTTAGTTAGTCAGTCAATTCGTCAGTAAGCCCCATATTATTCGTATTATTCATAGTGTAGCAGTGACATAAAATTTTGTAAAAATTTTAACTTATTCACTGAAGATGTTGCAACTTTTTGCTACGGGTGGCTAAAAAAAAGTTGTTGTTTTGTTTTTATATATTTGTTTTTGTTATTTTTTGAATTTTATTTATATCAAATTAACACATTTCTTTTTTATTGTCCGTCCAATGTTTTACACATGCACTTGACATAAAAATCACATTTTTTGCCCACATTTTAGTTTTTGTTGTTTTTGTTATTATTAGCCACCATTGAAGTTTTTTGTAATCTTTATGTCTGATGTTGAACACAAAACACCGCTGGTTAAGTTTGAACAATGAAAATGTAACAGCTTGTTAAACATCAAAGGCTATAAATTAATTGCTATCTCCACTTCTACACCAGTGACCAGATGAAAAGATATTTGAATTGTGTGTGTGTGTTTTTTTAATTTTCTTTTTTTTGGAAAATTGCAAGCCAAAATTAATATATTTTGAAATTTGTAAATATGTTTGCATGTAATTTTTAGTTTGGTAATATTCATGGGATTATTTCATTGGCATTGGCAAATAATGAAGAAGTATCAATTGCAAGTTATTGTCAATAACTTTGGTGGTAGTTAACATATAAGAAATCACCTCAAATTGCATAGATGAAGGCGAAAAATAACATATATCTTGACATTATCATAGATATTACCAAAAAAAAAACGAAAAACAAGAACATTTCAAACATTTCCATGGTTATTAAATTCGGCATTTGCAAGAAATTCGATATTCGACCACATTTTAATTAGTGATATGTTTCTTAAAACGATGCGATTAAAAATTTGCAAATAATTTTTAAAACTAAAATAAAATTATAGTTTCTTTACGCTCCACATTTTGAATGCAATTACAAGAAGTAATCATCGAATAGAAACTGAGTCTATTCCTGCATGTTAGAATGTTATTATTGGATAGTTATTATGGACTTGATATTGGCTGTTGTGGGCTTGATATTAGCTATTCTTCTATTTAAGACCTGCAATATATTTAAAGTTATAGATCAATATCTGCGACAACCTTAATGTTATTTTCTAAATTTGTTTTGGTTACTTTCAAACCATTATTTGATCCAGTTTCCATATGAGCTCTCTTTCCGGATTAGGCTTTTAATTCAGCAAAATAATTTGTCCAACTTCATTTTATATACATAACGAATTATTCTTTGAAAATTTGGTATAAATTAGGTTACAATGGTAGTTTAGCTACATCCGAATATTCAAGTTAAGTTTTATGACTGTGTTATGACAAAACCTTTATACTCACTACAAAAGTGTCAACTGTCACTGCGGACGTATTAACATATCAAAACTGATTATGGATTATGGAATAGGATCATTATTGTGAACATTATGTGGGCTATATTTCATGAAACTGGTGTTGTCAATTAAGTGGCAGTATTGTTTTGGCACTGAAAATTTAATTTTGCCATTAAATACTTTTTTAGCAATTTTTATTTATACTTACCCATTTTTGTAATAACTATATGGACCTATCGAAGTGTCCATAAAGCATATCATATTTTAATTAAATATGTGTACCATTTTCTGTAACTAAAGATAAATCAGTCTCTAAAGGAAATTTATTTAAATAAATTATAATAAATAATTTATTTAAATAAATATAATAAACATATTTTTTATAATAATATAATTTTTTTTTGAAAAATTTAATTCTTATGATAAATTGATTTTTTGTAAAAAATAGAACTTTTGCAAAGAAATTTAATTTTTTTGTTGGAACAAATATTTGAGGAAAAAATTACATTTTTTTATGAAAAGAGAATTTAAATGCAAAATTTAAATTTATTGATTTAACATTAAATTTTGAGTTAAAAATTTAACTTTTAATAGTAAATGTAATTTTTATAAGAAAATCGAATTTTTGCGATCTATATTTCGTGGAGGATTGAAGACTTAACTACTAGATATCGCTATAGTATAAATGAAGTATTACACACAATTTTGCATGCTATAAGTATTATTATTTATTGTATTTAGATAAAAATGTGATTCTAAAAATTAAATTTATTGTCATTTTTAGACCCTTTAATTCCAAAAGAGACAATTCCTTTTCAAATAAAATGATAAATTTCAAGAATTATATACATAAATAATTCAACATGAATATTATTTTTAAAATGCATTACATCTTATTGAACTACATGTTTTAATGTCAGCGAAGACCACATAAAATATATATTTTACTTTATTGTTCTAGAACTAGATTAAAAAAATTAATTAATTTTTGCTTTGAAAGTCAATCATGTTTTTATTTACTTTTTTTCATTGTTGTTTAAGATAAAGTATGTCTCTTAAGTCTTTTGTATTCAATTGACGTTTTTGTATGACATTTTATAAGATTTTTTTTTGCAAATTTTATTACATATTTTAGCATTTTTAAATAAAATAAAAAACTAAAATATAAAAATATTTTTGTGGTATTTTTAAAAATTGTAAACAATTTGCAAAAATGTTTTTAGAAATCATTTTTCTTACTTCAATGAACTTTAAATGTTACAATGAATTTTTTAATACTAAAACTTTCGAAAAAGTTTTTTTAATTATTGCAAAAAAACTAAAATGGGAGAACTAATAATTTTAAATACTTTTTAAAGTGAAACTTCAAAGAAACATTATTTAACATTTTGAAGCTTAAAGTTCTATTGTACGCAATCAGTGCCTAATAATCTGTAGTTATATAATGTAAAGAGTGAGATAAAAAAATTCGTAACACTTGTTTTTCATTTAAAATTTTAACCAAGTTTTATTTAATTTTTTTTATCGAGTTACCCTTATAAAAACATATCGCTTATTGTATTTAATTTCAAACAAATGAATAAATTATTAATCTGAGGTAGAATGAATGGTCTACAAAATGTTTTTTAAATGAAAGCGAAAAAAAAAAGAATTTCAAAAGAGCTCCCAACACATTCAGGTTTACTCAATGTTAGCACAATTTAGTACAAAAATTTCAAGCTAATGCAGGTTTTAAAACATACAAGGCTCAAAACTATACTGCTTAGGAACGCTGCTAAGCAGAGGCTAAAACAGAGCACAGAAGTTTAGGTCGAGTTTTCTTGCTGCATTAATGGATGACGAAACGTATTGCAGATTTTTCGCAATTATCTCGTAAAAATTTTACGTTGCTGATGTTCGAAATAATGTTGAGGAAAGTTTAGGACCCAAAAGCAGTCAAAATTTTCCGAAAATTCTTGGGATGGCAAGCAAAAAATAAAAAATCGAAATTTACATCGTGGAGTATCTACAAAAAGGTGACTTCCATTCATTAGACTTCATAGTGTGTAAGTTTAATAGTTTCGTTTTTATTAATTGTATGTTAAGTAATTTTGATGCTCACTTTATAGAAGATTTTATCAAAAAAATCTTGAGTGTAAAAATAAAAATTAACATCCAAAAAATATGTTTTTAATTTCAAAAGCACACGCAAACACTTTGCGGTTTGACAGCGATGACATAAAAGTTTCTAAATCTAGAAATTAGATCTGCATAATTAATTTTCTTTTAAATTTTTAATTTTAACAAAATTTGTTTAAAATGATACAGATTTGTTTGCTCTATTCAAAATCAGTTCATAACATTTCCTTATTACATAAAAAACTCATGACATAAAGTTTTTCCAAAATTATGTAAATTTTTCAAAATCATTAAAAAGTCAAAAATAGAACATTTAAAAGAAATATAAAAAAAAATCCCTTCCTTATTTTATTTTTTAATGTATTAAAATAGGAAATAGTCATAAATGGAATAAGTTACTATAATAAATATATCAATTTATGATTCTGCTACAATTTCATTCTAAATTATTTCAAAAAAGAGACTTAAACCAAACTCTTCCTAGTTTAAGAAAAATATGTTTATATTTTATTTTTTATTTAATTTTTTTTCTCACACAGTAACGTTTTAAATAAAAATTTGTTAAAAAATTATTTTCAGTTATAAACTCAACGAGGCGTTAAATATAATTTAAATAAAATAAATATCTTAACTAAACCAAAAGAGGCAGCAAGTCAAAATTGTTAGTCACTCAAATTAAATTTAAAATCATACTGGTTATTTTATTATTAATGTAATTAATTAATTAAATAACAAAATTATTTTAAGAATAATAAAAAACATGAAGAAAATATAACAATAAAAATTAAACAAGGTTACTGGTGCAAAAAATACATAAAGAAACATGTACTTGATCGTAAAAAATAATTCTTAAATTTTACTCTATTAACCTTTTGGCTTTTTTATTTTAATAAATCAATTTTCTAAATATCAACAGAATTAATAGAGTTTTAACATAAATTAAATTAACACAAATTTTTAAAAATCATCATCACTGATTTATATTTTTTTAATTATAAAATACAGTGTAATATTGCTAAGATGATCAGTAAATATCGATCACTAGATACACAATTTATTTCTAGCGATAATGGGGGATTAAGTGTATAAATGGACGAATTAGGAATAAAGGATTGTTTTTATTAAATATTTTTTTTCAATCTGCTATATAACGTTTTTAAATAGAAATCAATACTTTTTTTTCGAATAACCGCAATTGTTCGGTTCAGTTTAATGAATATTTAAGACATCTAAAATTTTCGAATTTCAATAAAATAGTTATTACTTAAGAGCCATATTCAAAGTCGTTTTCCGGGAAGGGATAACTATAGCTATATAAGCTTAAAACCATTTCGGGAAGGGATATTGGTCAAACTTATAATTCAGGATGGTTAGAAAATTAATTGTGGCGAATTTTAATTCATAATTAAGAGTTTTGTAACCATAATCCGAGAAAGGGCCTTATATGGGATCTAGTTCCAATAATGACCACGAAGAGGTCCTTAAAATTTTTTAAGTAGCCATCTTGATGGACAGGCATAATATTTTGAGCTGAAGTTCAGATTACTTTGACTCAACTGTATTCTACATTAAATTTTATTCATAACAAAATGACATTCAAGTCTGACTTGGAATTCATTGTTACAATTACACTTTTTGTTGTCAACCTATTGTTTATAGAATTGTTACGAATTAATGAGATTTATTGTTATAGAATTATTATTTTTAGGAAACTCCATTATTTGACACATTTATCCATATATCGTTGAAACAAATAAACTTCATTAGTTTGTATTTATTTTTGTTCATAAGCAATAAATAATTATGTAATATTTTTTTAAAGTGTAATAGTCTGATGAGATTATAAATCCAAAATAGAGATGCATTTTCCATATAAAATATGATTTGGATTAAGTTATAAAATACAAATAATTTGTATTTGAAATAATTCTATATGATCAATAAAAACTGAATTTATATCAATAACTGTTTTAACTTTACTTTAACTATTTTCAATCTTATTCTGAAAAAGTTCGAAATTCTTAACATACATATATTTTAATAAAACACAATTTACGATTTTAATTTTTTATTTATTGAAATTATTATTACAATAATTTACAAAAAGTGATGTGATGAAATTTTGAAGTTTTTTCGGAAATCTTTACATTAACATTTTACGTTTTTAGGGTGCTTTCTGCCATTTTACTCGAATTGGTAATCGATCTCCATTTTAAATATCACTCCAAAGGTCTTAGCTATGAACAGTTTTGAGGTACTAATACACATTATTGTTTTTGTAGCACTCAAGCTTGTTTTCCTTATTAATATAATGCCAAGCCAGTGTCCAAATAGGTCTTGTGATTGGGAGCAGTATTTTTTTTATATTCCTTGATGTAAATTTCAGTATTTATAGAGCCCGATGGAACAAACGATTGACTTCATATACTGCAACTGTATATTACTTGAGATAACATGAACTTTTGAATGATTTTGGATCCCAAACTTTACCTCCACATTCCCTCGAGCATCAAATTTGTAAGCGAAATGCCACCAGAATATATGTTTCGTTATCCATTATGCAGCAGGAACATTTTTTTTTAGAAAATTTGACTTCAATTTCCATGTTCTGTTTAAGGCCTCCAAAATCTTAGTAGCATTTGCTGTCAGTAACCTTTTGTATGCTTTAAAACCTGCATAAACTTTTAATTTTTGTGTCAAATAGTTTGCTTTCGTTTTGGAAGCTGCTTTCAAATGTTGGATTTTGTTGAAATATGTAATAATTTTAGAACCAACATCTTTTAGGACACTTAGTTTTATCAGAATTAACGATATATTCATTTGTTGACATTAATTACAATAACTAACATATTTTTAAACATTTTTCGATCTCACTCCTTATTCGTGAAATTAATAGAATTTTTCATATTAATAATAAATAACAGTAACTAATTTATTAATTACTAAAAAATTCTATTGCTTAAAATTACCATTACTAATATTTTATGTTTATTGTTTAATAACAGCATTCAATCTATTTTTTTTTATAAAATTATTAATTTTCAGTTCAAATATTTTTCCATGTCATAAAAAGTTTTAATGTCATTAATGTTAGAATCAACTTTAAGACTTCTGTGAATTTGTGAAACAAAACTAGATTATTTCCTTCAAAACAATTCACGTTTAAAGATTTTTTTCTCTTATTGTTGACCATTTGTGGCATTTACAGGAAATGACTCAGTTATAATTAATGTATTGCATTCAATTATGACTTAAATAGTTGTTGAATAATAAATTACTATTTATTGTTTAAACAATAAAATAAAAATGCAAAACACATGATTTATTTCACTATCAGTTCCTTAAAATATGCTATAGAATTCAATTTTAAAATTCACTTATGCAGGCTTAAAATAGTTGTATACTTTTGTGAGGTTTATAATAGAATTAACAGTTTCGTTAACAGCAAA